>JZKD02S1985401.1:289348-345142 GCA_000966675.3 Picea glauca
CACTATAGTATGAGACATTCATTACAAGAGTATATGTCAAAATTTAGAAACGAGCATAGAAATCTCAATTTAAACAAAAACATTAATTTTTATCAACTATTTACTTTCGTTTAAATTATGATTATGTTTTCTTTCTTTTGCTCATTAGCAAGTTTGACTATTTTGAATAATGGGTTCAATACTTTATCAACTAATATCTTGGTTGGTTTCGCATTTTCATAAAATCATTTGGTGATATTAATTAATTAAATTCTTTTTTCATTTTGCATCTCATTTCAAAATAATAATAATAATAATAATAAAATTATCTATAATTTGTTTGATTTTGTAAAAAACCAAAATTAAAATTATTCTCTTCTCCATTAACTTGAAGGTTCTAGAATTTCAAGATCATATTTGAAAGGAAATTATAAACAATGTTTGTTTAGAACTTATAGTTAGTTTAAATTCATTTTTGATTTTATTGTTCTAGATTTTGTTTTATTCACAATTTGTAGGTTATTAATTTAGGTTTCTTTTTGTTTCACAGGTTTCTATTATCAGTTAATTGGTACAGATCTCATCATGGTTTGATTTTATTATCTAAATACGTTCAAGATGATTGATCCAAAAATAATATTGGATTGCTGCAAATAAATTTATGAGCAACAACAGATAAAATTTGGAAATGCATCAAGAACAGAGACACGATTTTGCAGGACTAATTGCAGCCAAACCGTGGGGAATTGGAAGAAACGGTTGAAAACCCATTTCCCAAATGGACCCATTTAGCTTCCTCTTTGAAATTTTCCCAAACAAATGCATGATTTGGGATATATTTGTGTCTCTTTATGAGGAAAATTTCAGGTGGAGGAAATTATTATTGACGCCCAGATTGTTCATTCATTGTATAAATATATGAGAAATTTTAGAGCCAGAGGGATCAAAGAAATTGAGAGGAGGATTTGTATCCTTTCTCTTTTGTACATTATTTATTTTTTAAACTTTTCATCTTTTCAAATGGAGTAACAGATGGTTTGAATCTTTGGGAGAATGGACGAGTATTTTCAAAGAAGAATATGGAATTCCAGGTTGCTTAATGGTTTTTGTCTTGTGAGTAAAATGGTTTTATTTCCATTATAATATCTTCATATTATTTGAATAATTGATTATGCATTGATTTAAATTAGCTTTAGTCTTTTTTATCAATACATGGTTAATTGCTATCATTTATATATTATTTTTTTCAATATTTAAGAATCTATTATCTCAAAAGTTCTTCCTGGGCAATATGATGAACATATTTTGTTGAAACTATTGAGAAAACAATTTAATCTTTGTCATTTGTTCTTTTGTAGATTTTGTAATGTTAATATTGTTTCTCATATAATTTTTGAATATGAAACTTTATTTGTATTGAATTAGCTTTAGACTATTCTGCATATAATTTTTTATATCATGCTTTTCTTTATGTTATTCATTATCTTTTGGTTTAGTTTATATCTGTGACTGATCATCTATTCAAGTATTGTGAGTTTAAATCTGATGCTAGATAGATGGTAACACCATTCCTGAGAATTGGAATTTCTTTCATTTTCAGTTATTCGACATTTCAAGGTCACAAGATATATGATTATTTGTCTTTCTGTCATTATAAACTTGCTCCAGAATATGAAACACTTCCTTGAATTTCGTCAAGAAGTATTATGCTTTCTTTTTTCATAGGTTTACACTTCAAACAGGTTAAGAGGAGCTCATACAAATACAAAGAGATGAATTTAGCTTATTATTGTTGATCAGTGAGAGGTTAGTAAGTGCATTGCTTCTTTTATTCAGATTTGTGTATATATGAATGAGACGACGATTGCATTAATTATCTTTGACTGTTTCTATTTCATTTTTTCAATTGTATTTGTTTAGTATTTACTAGTTTAAAATCTTTAAACATTAAAAAAAAAGATTTATGTTCTTACTTTATCTTATTTTGAAACATTTTTATAAACATTCATTTTTGCAAGATTTCAAGTAAACCTTGTAAACTGTATATATATATATATATATATATATTGTTTATAATCATTTGTATACTCATGTTTCTTTTTAATAAACATTAGTAAGTAATATATCATTTGTTATAATCATAGATTTTAGATTAGTTTCATTTCTTTTATTATTTTTAAGACTTTAGTTGGCCAACGGAGCCACTAAACTCGTCGGGTCATTTCATTCCAAATGGCTTGGGTTATTTAGACAACCCCGGTCCATATTTGACCTTCCAGTTGATGGTGTGTCACTTACGCCCGTCAACAGAAAGAATCAACTACAATTGTTCCTCATTTAGCTATGTATATTCTACATTTTTCTATTGAGGAGAAAGAAATGTTTGACTAGTTGAAAATCATTTCTGGTGAAATATCTTTCCAATTATCAAATTTTAAGATTGGTTGAATTTCTACATGTCTTCATACTTAATATTTTCTATCACATACTACCATGTTTTTAAAGGACTACATTTAGCTAAACAAGTCAATTGTAAAACTGACCTAGTTCATACATGGTACCCTATTTTATGGAAGCAAAATGCAACATATCATTTCTATGGAGTTTACAATTCATTTGTTTCTTCTTTTAAGAAGCTCATATTTGGATCTAGTACATCAATACTTTCTTTGGAAGTGGCAAAATTTCTACATAAAAGAGGATGTTTTGAAGCAATGGACCATTACAACATTGTTAGAATTTATTGTTCTTAAGGAAGGCCTTTTTACCTTACTTATTATGTACCAGGAAAGATATCTGTGATTGAAGTTTGTAAATAGTACATATTTTGGGCTCACATTTTTCATAAAAGGAGGAAAAAGCAATTTATCCCCTTCCCATGGAAAATTAGTGAAATAATATTGAATAATGATGCAAAATTGATGAACATGCAGTTCAAGTTCATTAGTTTGATTTAAAGGAGGCAGAAGCAATTAAATGTTTTGAACCAAATCAATTGTTCATGAAACATATGATCTCTATGGGTTACAATGTATCATATGAAAAAAAACATTGTTTGGAGAAGAGGAAGATGAATACAAAATCCTTGAGGCATTGTATATTGAAGATATTGACACTATTGTTGATGCCAATAAAATGCATCGACAACCTAGAATATTTATTAATGAAAGGAGTACTTATTCCCCTAATGTGTCTCAAAGAATTAGCCCACAAAACAAAATGCTCAGTCAACAACACAAGAACAAAAGAAGTCTTTAGTCAATGATTTTGATGATGGAGGAGATCAAAAACTGCCTAAGAGAAATTTGGAATGACCTCACAAAATTCATGTAATAAGTAAAAGAAAAATTTAAACCAATCAACAAGAAGTAGAGGAGGTTGCATGTGAAGATGAAGTTGTTGTTGAGGACATGGATTTGGATGTTAATATTGAAGATATATAATTTCCTGATGAAGAGAAAAGAATTCATGAAAGTCATAAAATTGCAGCCGAATTGGCAACACAAGAACCAATTTTATTTGAAGAATAATCTTTGACCATGCTCAATGCTCTATTTGATATAAGTACCAAAAAATTAATATTTTAAATAATTCATTGAAAAATTAAAAAAGGTCCAAGGAAAATGTAATTTAGAATTAGATCTCAACAGGGTGCCACCTTCTAGAATTGTATGTATCCATGAAGTTCTAGGGGAATCCCTCATAGTGTCTGTTGATGTAATGGAAAATGAAAATGTAATTATGAAAATTTGAATTAAATAACTAGAGAATGTTTTGATGTTGCCGCCCATATTTTCTATCCCAATTTCTACCATGCAACCCTAGAAGAGCCTCGATGGAACACCATAATTGTAACACCCCATTTTCCCCCATATCTATAATTATGCTTAATACTTCATATGGTTATGTTTATGAAGCTTATAATCATGTTTGATTAATGAGAACACCATATAGCTGACTGAGGAGGGAAAAATCCTTGAGAGTATTATCCATGATATCATAAATTAATGAAGTGGATAGGTGACGCAGAGCTAAGATGTTTTAGTGAAGAAAATAATAAGATTTCTTAGAAATATTTCCTATACTTACAAACATGAGCTTACACCTACCAATGTACCTAGATCAATATGGGGGCCATGTGACTAGTGATGGAATTTATATCAGTGGTTGAAGAAGTTAACAACTGTTGATCGTTTGGTCTCTTGAATAAGGAAATGGGTTGATTAAAAAACCCGACGAATAGGATACCACCGATTTTTCCCTTCAAAAGAATTCAGACTCTAGAAAATAGGTCACATCTGACAAAAGCCACAAAAATATGAATGATTGGAGGAGTAACAGACCAAAGGTGAAAAATCATCACTGGTAGAGCCAAAGGGGAGAGATGGGATAGAGGATATATAGTGACCAAGAGAGAAGACACACACATAAATGGAGGAGGATAAACATGAACATGAGTAGAGAAAGGATAAAAACATGCAGTGCATAGAGAGAATACTCTAAGGAAGAGTCATATCTACGAGCTCAGAGGTTGAGGGTGTAGTGAACAAAGGTGTTCATTGGTGTAGGTAGAATAGGAAGAAGTAGAAATATTTCCTTGCAGAAAATAGGAAGCTTGTCCAATTTGATGATGATCACCATAAAATAGATAATATTTGAACTCATACTGGAGATATAAAGGTCTGTAGCTTGGTACTTATTGGACAAAAAATGACACTGGTAAGGGGAGGTTGCTAAGGGACTGTATAGTAGATAAGGGGATCCCTTTTGCAAAGGAAATCCAATTGATAAACTACTTGATAAACCTGTGGAAACCCTGATCTTAGTGGGAAGGGAGAAACTTTTGTTGTCGTTAGTGAAGGAAGGAGAGTAACTTTCCTGGATCATCTGAAATTGAAGACCAACTGAATCATTCCCTTGTTATATAATGGATTGGCATGGGGATGGAATAATGTAGGAGGTAACTCTAAAGTGTGGCCTAAGATTGGGAGGAAAGGCGTCCTCTCTCAATCAGTTGATTGTTGATATTTCCCCGAACAAATAAGTGTTTAATTTGATAATACAGTAAATGTGTGGTTTCTAGTTTAATGGGAAATATGAATGCATTTGAATGTATGAAATATTTGAGTAAAATGAAATGTATGTTTCCCTTTCTACTAGTAATATTTTGAACTCATGAAGTCAAGTGAACACTACATGGTACTGTGTATTCTTGGAAGTCTTGAGGCCTTGAGATGAAAGTTTACAGGATATGGATAAAAACGTGGCTTGGGAGGTGACACGAGAATCCCAGTCTCTATGAAGTTCTAGGTAGATTAGGAATTCCTAAGTCCTAATAGAATCCCTTTTCCTTAAGTGGGAAAATTGCAACATATGAAAGAAATTCACTTATGATGAATTCATAAGGCCCATGAGGGTATTATAGGAGTTTATGAACCTTGAGGATCTAGAAAACCTTAGGGATATGGCCTATTAGGACCCATAATTTGACCAAGTATCACATTGGAATGTCTTCGAGTGAAAAACTATGTGTTTTGAGTCAGAATGACTCTTAGCCATCGATGTTTTGTGGAAAATGTATCTAAGCCATTTGTTGGGGATAAGATCTTCGAAATAGACCCAGAGTTGGAATGGGGAACTCCGAAAATGATGAATAGAGGCCATAGGCATTAGATCTATCAGAGGATCTATCCTCACCATTGGATCTGTGAGATCCATTTTGGATGAATAAAGGCTCGAGATCGTAGTGGGTCGTTGATTGGGTAGAGGCCAAAAACGAAGAATCTAGATCATTGATGATAAGCTTAGTTTTGTCAAGAGAAGATTAGTCGATATTATTGACGATTATGCTAGAGAATTGGGCCAACGACAATAAATACATGGGAGCCATTGATCTATCAGAAGGGGTCCTGGTATATCATAGTCGTTAGATCTTATTTGACTAGATATGAAGAGGGGGACCAAGAACATTATCCATCACCTAGTTAGAACCCAAATATTAGATCTCGACCATTGATGGGGGTGTTGCGATCACCATCATATATGGCCGAGGTGATCGTCGAGACCAAGTGGTTGAGAGTAGACTTTGAATTTGAAGTGAGCACACTTCGATGATGATGAATACCTTTACAAGGCTATATGAGATAAATTGATCGACAAAGGGCCGAAATAGAATCTTAGTTATAGATTATTGTAGGTCCCATCCAAATTTATTAGAAGAGTTCCTAACGGAGGGAATTAATCATCGTAAAATTTGAAGGCACCAACGCAATTAGAGCTGTTGGATGGTAGGTTACAAGATCCATCATATCTGGAGACTCGACTCATCAGATTTTATTTTCGAAACTTGAGGATAGGGGTGAATTATGTCTCTAAGAGAGAGAGAGAGAACCCTGACGACAATGACAAGGAAGGGTCCCAAGAGATCAAAACTATTGAGTCAATGAGCCAAGTGGAAGGAACCATTTCAATGCCACATTGGATGGCATGAGTGACAAGTATCCATGTGGCAAAGGGTTGAAAAATGTCAAGAGGTCATAACTCTGGGTATTGAGCTCATATATGGGTAAATTACAGTCGTTGGAAATCTCTTGACGAGCAAAATTCAATTATATGGTGTATTTCTCTAATCGAAGTAAGTTGAAGAAGATAAAATTTTGACATCCCACCAACCTAATTGAGGGTTAGGGGGTTGTGTGTGTTACAAGAATCTAGTTTAGTATTGAAAGGAACATCAATTTTATTCATTTTTTTCAGAAGGTGTGTTGGGGAGAACATTAATAAAAGAATGTATCTCATTATTGAGGCATGGGAATTGGTGAATAGTTTTGTTTCTTTAGGTTTCAGTCTTACAAATATAAGAAAATACCTTTAGGGTGATCTAGAGAATGATGAGGGCTTTTATAAAGAGTTTTTTAGTTCATTTTCTTTAAAAAATTTAGGTATGAGTGAATTAAAAATAAAGGAAGAATATTTACCATCCCCCACTCGTATAAAACAATTAAAATCATGTTGGATTAAGAGAATAAAGTCTTTAAGGGAAATATTGTCTTATTGTGACACTTTAAGTGTCAAAAAAGGGGAGTTGTATTTGAATTTGATTGATTTAGACTTGGCAGAAATGATTGGAGAAGTTCAAGACTCGAAATTAATATTAACTTCATGCTTATGACAAGAGAACACTTTGAAGAACATCTGGAGACATTGAAAGCTATGTCCACAAAAAAATTTAACAGTTTGATCGAGAATATAGAACAATAAGTCAAAAATTGGCTAGTTAGCTATGTGAACAAAGAAAAAGATATTGAAGACACATTGCACCAAATTTCAATTGAATTTAGAGATTTAGAAAGTAGATTATTTGATGTAAAAGTAAAGAAAAAAATACTTGTTGCACCAATGCGTGAATATACTGAAAATTGGTTAAAAATGCCTTACTTAAAATAATAGATTTGGATCAAGCAGAGGTAGTTGGTACTGTTCATGTAACTGCAAAAAAACAGAATACAAAAGGAACATCGATCAACATATATCAAATGAGATAAATTCATCATGGTGAGTAAATTGGTCACGTTCTTCTCTATTCTTTTTTCTTCTCATTCAAGAATCATCCAGTTGTGTCTTGTCATTCCTAAGAAAACATAACTGATTTTTGATCGCTTCTATTTTTATTCTTTTCATGTTCATCTCTATTCAAATTTCAATTTATTGTCCATGGAAGACACATCCCATTCCATTTTGGATGAATGCTATTTTTATTTTCAGAGTATTAACCAATATTATTATTTTTTGAAAATCCCTGAGAACTATTTCATGGTTAAACTTTAATGATACCTAGAATTCTGATTTATTGAGAATAAGATATTTGAAGTTTAACTATCATATTATTTCATATTTTGAATGAAAAATTGTTTTAAAGTTCTCTTAATTCTAGACCTTTGTCTTTCTTTCCCATGAATGTGATCAAAATTATGATAATGTGATGGATGTGAGAATCATATTATTTTTCATGTAATTGTTATTTATTTATGTACAATATTCTACATATATTGTATTGTAATCTTTGAAGATTCATGGTCCTCTTCTCAGAAATTCATTTTGTGAATGTTTTATCTTTTAATCAACATTATTCTATATTTTGTTGAACGTTAAAGATTTGGGTTTCTTAAAAGTACCATTTATTTCAACATTTCAAGCATCAAGATAATTCTTTTAGCCAAAGAGGAGTAACACCTCTATAAAAATGTAGGGGGATTAATATCATCATGAGTTATTTTTTAGGTCTTCACAAATATAAACATCAACAACCATTGGGTGTTCTCCCTTAGTTCCTTGACATGCCAAGTTGGACCCGTCTGTTAGCACTTGGTAAATTTCTTATAGGTTGAAAAGAAGAAATCTACAAAGGTAACCTTAACCAACCGCTTTTAAAGCTGGGATCTAGCCCTTCCAGCTTCAGAGAGGGATCTCTCTATATGATTTAGCTTTGTTTGAAAGATATTAGGCTAGGTAAAAGAACGAGTTTTGTTCTGTTGTAAAGGGTTTTTAAAGTTGGTTGAGACAAACTACACATCCATTGGGCTATGGGGTCAGTGTTTAATCAATTCTGAGAAATAACCAGAAATGCCAAAGAAGTTTTTTCTGAAGGCGAGGTAATACATTCACTGGATATTTTCGTATTTTAAATGATGAATGGAAGAACATATGAGGAAAATAACTTCATCTAACAAGAACTTAAGAATCTCTTAATTGAAGATATTTAGAAGATAAACATTTAAATCTCTAGAATCGGAAACAGGGTATCAAAGATAAATCCTGCAACATAACGCTATTCATAAATATTAGATTCAGACAACAAAATGAAATACGGAGAAAGAAAATATTAACTCAGAGAATCACATCACCAGTGAACATACGCAAGAATCCTATAAAAATCCTCTTCTTTATTAATGGTGAGTCTCTTCAAAAATGATACAGCTTGACGGCAATAGGGTGTGCGAATCAACAACCCCCAATACATTGAAAAATGAAGTATTTATAAGTCAAAATACAAACGTTCCTGTCATAACTGATCAGGATGTGCCCATACTATTTTTGGCATAACTAACTTAACTAATCAAAAACTGTTTGGTGACTCATCACAACTGTTTGCTGAACTTCTGGGTAGGCCGTTGGCGAGGTGCCTTCGCAACCTCTTCTGACTGGGCGGGTGAGTCGATCGTGACAGCTCATCTGCTAATCTAGCAGATCGCACAGCTCCTCCCACCTGATATGACCTGGCAATGTGACTTTAAGCAACCTCTTGTATACTTCATCCATATCCGTGTACTTGGAAAATGTGGGCTTGATGACGAATATGTGCTTAATTTCATGTTGGATATCAATATCCAACTGCAGGGCCTCTACGAATGCTTTCCCCTTGATACTCCCTTGTACTCCTACAAACTTGCAAATAGACGCTTCAGCCAACTTCTTCTTATAGTTAGGAAGTGTCATTAATTTGTCGTTGATGACCTTCATACCAGGCAGGCCTTTTCTTTGCAGAGCATCTATCTTGTGGAAAAAACTTTGCAGTCCTTGATCCATAACTTGGATTTTCTCCTCGAGCTGTAGCATGAGGCCTCTTTTGGTCAAGACTCTTTTCACCTCCAATATGGTTTCTGCCCTGTCCTCGATCTTCAATTCCTCTAGTTCCTCCCTGGTCTTTGAATTCAGGAACCTTATGATTTCATTAGATTGGGTTGGCATGTCTCCCAGCTCTGTCCTGATTTTCTCCACAGCTTGTTTGCTCCTCTCGAGCAACTCGTTTTGTTCAAACATTATCTGAAACATTGGCCAGATTTCATTTATGGACTTGGAAATATCAGTCCATATCACCTCTTTGGCCTCATCCAGAGTCTTCCCTACCACGGTCTGCTTTTGGAGCAGCTGCAACTCCTTCCTGATCTGCTCATTCACCTGTTTTTCTTTAGATAGACTTGTCTGGAAAGAAACTTTTAGCTCTTGGAGATTTTCCACCTCTTTCTTAAGCCTGCTGATTTCTGACTCTTGCAGGTTCATTCTCTCCATAGACTTGGCCAGGTCTGTAGCTCCTTCTGGTAGGGGTGCCGCTGTTGCAGATGGGATGACTGTCACCGTTGGTGTTGCAATTGGGATGGCACTCAATGGGATGCCTTCCATTAGCTTTGCCTGCTCTTTCTCCTTGAGCAGTCTCTCTATCTCTGCCTCCATCTCTTTTAACTGCGCATTCTTCTCCAGGAGTAATTTCAGCATCTCATCCTTTTCGCCTTCCCTTTCAGCTATTTCTTTCGTCTATGGGTCCTCTGTTGGAGGGAGCTTTAGCTACTTTCTCAATGAGGTGATGTCAGCATTCTTCTTTTTAATCATTTCTTCGGCAGCCTTGACGTTCGTCGGGTCATAACCGATCTTGAGGACCAGTTCCTCCAGAGTCTTTATCTTGTTGTCTTTCACGAAGGAAGACATCTTCTCTAACTTCAGTTGGGTCTGGACATTTCTCAATGCTGTCCGAAACTTTGACGCAGAAGTTGCAATGCGGGCTAAAGTGTGGGAAATCATTTCCCCAATTTGCTTATGCAGATCCATTTGATCTGCCGAATGCACATCTTTTTCTTGGAACTCAAACGTGGCCCTCTTATAATCAGATATCACCTTTGGATCAGGAACTTGTGCTTGGAGGAATGCCATATGCATCCTACCCTTCTCTATATCAAATGTTGAAAGAAGTCTATGCTAGGCCATGGATGACTGCTTCTGGAACTGTGCATAAGTGCTGCTGGTGAGCGACTGGTTCTTCTTTTTGATCGTGTCATATTTTTCAAAAATTCCCAACTTGGGCCCAGTCTTGCTGGTGGAGTATCCAAGGGAGAATCCGTGGATTTTACTACTACTTCTTTAAGCTGAATAGAGCCAAAAGATGAAGTGAATTGCTTGGCCCCAGTGGTGGTCATTGTGGTGGTCACTGTGGTAGCTTCTGGTGTTGTGCCGGTCATTGAAATTGTCTTCATCTTTTTAGAGTGAATTTGAAATTCCTCCAGTGACACCTCTGTTATAGGAGGAGGTGACTCCTGTTAGGGCCTCTTCTCCTTGAGGACCTGTGGCATGGTAGCGGGTAGCGCACTTGTTGAGGGCCCCTGCTGTTCCAAGTCCAGCAAAGTGTCAGGCAGCCAGACTGCCTGATTCACAAATTTCTCGATCTCTGGCTTGGACTCGTACACATAAGGGGCATTTTTTTTTTACCCTCATGTCCGAAATGATCCCGTGGGGATCATAGTGCCAGACGAAACTCGTGGAGACTTTCATCTCCTTCAAAATTCAATCTGCTTCCTCCCCTGCGCCCCGGTTATTGTAGATAAAAGGACCAATTTGTCCTTTGATTCTCAACTGTTGCTTTTTCTTAAGTGAAACAAAATGAATATCATCAGATTTCATAATATTCCTTATATATTCTAATGCGAAAAGTCTTACCGGTACATATCGTGGCAGTTTATAGGGCACCAATTCACACCCAAAGACTCTGATTTCTGTGTGATTCTGGCATAAATACCAGTCTCTTGTTTGAACGTTGTCCAAGAGATGCAGGATCCTCTGGACTTCATCATTAATCCGTGGCTCAGGAATGCCACGTAACATACTCACCGCTGGGTGGTAAAACTGGTCAATGAATGCCGTGAAGTCGTATTCGGCAGAATTTTGCTTCAAGAGAGAGGTCCACGCTGTGACTAGCTAAGGCTTCCCATCGGCGTCCATCTTCTGCATGGAGAAGTTGAACCTGTCAGCTTGGAAATAGAGGAACATGTAAGCCAGAATGGATGAATACCTGAACATGCCTTCGATGGCGAAATTGACGAACTGCTCATGGATGTTATTGGCTAGGAAGGTGCTGTAGTCGAACTGCGTGGTTGGTCATTCGTCGTTGGAGAAGATGGACAGAAAACCCAGGATGGGCTCATCCACCCACTGATCAGAGTAGTATCCAAGAAGAGCACACATAGCCGAAATAATCTGATTCCCTTTGACGGAAAACATGGAAGAAGGATATGGGGGATTGGTGGTTGGGATTGGAGCGGAAGTGGGAAAAAACAACTCAAAAATCTGAGCTCTTTGCGGGAAAGTCATCTTCTGGTAGATCTCGGTGAGGATTTCCAAGTTAAAAGGGGACGTAGATTCTGCTCGGGTGATTTGTAACATCTGGTCGATATCCTCAGGGGTGATGAAGAAAAGAACGTCTCCAGATGAAGAAATGATGGCTTTCTGGTCGAGCAAGTAGTGGACCTGGCAGCGGAGGGAAAACTCAAGGAAATTATGGATTTGGGGGAACATATATAAGGGAAAATTGGACTCCCAGAGCCCAATTTCATCGCTCTGGTCCAGGAAAACCTCCCAGAGCCACGACTGGAGATCAGAGAAGTCGAAACTGCAAATGGTATCAGCTATCAACCGGTCCTTATCAACCAGGGGAATCTTATCCAGGTCCACTGGAGGAGGAACAAACGGATTCTCTTCCTCTTCAGCTGTCTTTGTCTTGGACACCATTTCGGCAACTGTACCTGCAACAAACAATGTTAGTGCGGTCTACTGGTGGTGGAGGAAAGTGACGGGGAAGAAATGGGAAGACAATAGATACGTTCTCTGGTGCGATGGATGGTTCTGGTGCAAGGGATGAATAACGAGTGAAAATGGGTACAATGGTGTTTTTATTCAAAACTAGGTCGGTCGGACGCGGGAAAATTCTCAGCATGACAATGGGCATATTATCCGGTCATTAATGTACAACGGGCCACTTGGGGTGATATGGCAGGTGACGGTAACCAAATTATACGGACGACTGACGTGGAGGTTGGTGATTGGGGGTAAAATTCGCCAAAGGGGGCTGCTTATGAGTGAAGGGAGTAATGGGACTGACAACCTGGATGGACAAAAGTTATGGGAAGTGACCCGACCCCAATAGCAAGTGGGTCGAGTGGGCTTAGTGGAGGATGACATCCAGGGGTGATGGGATGTCAGGCAGCATGTGAAGGATGGGACTTCTGCTCCAATAAGACAACGCCACATGTAAAAGGGGGCCCGCCTCAAAGAATATTCATTTCAGACCCCCCCCCCTTTGGTTAAAAGTAGGACACCCGGGGGGGTCCAGAATCAGTCACGAACCATTGATCTTCGCGCTTGTCTAATGGCCGTCCAGATCTGTGTGCTCCTTAATATCAATTCCGGATCCCCCCCCACCATTAAAAGTAGAACGGAGGGGGGTTCCAGAATCCAATGTGGACCGCTGATTTGAGCGTTGGATTAAGAGTCATCTAGATCTGTGCCCGATTTATAACCAATTCTGGACCCCCCCACCATTAAAGGCAGAATGGGCGGGGGGTCTAGAATCCAATATGAGTCATGGATTCGCGCGCCCCTTTCAGGACCGTCCAGATCTGCGCAAGCATTACCATCGATTTCGGACCCCCCCCCCCTTTTGATTAAATGTAGAACACTAAGGGGGGTCCGGAATGCTCTGTGAGCCGTTGATCCAGGCGATGAGATCTGGACCACTGGAAAGTGACCAAAACATATGTCAGGGGCGGAAAATGTCGTGTGTAAGGAAAAATTAGGAATAGTGCGTTCTCATGGGTCTTTCTTCGACTTTCTCATACACACCACCAAGGGGACATCATTTCCACTACGCTTAGGCATTGGAGTCATGGGGTAACAACTTTATCAATCTGGTTTATTTGGGCAAGGCGGCCAAGCAGTAAATCTACATTCTAACCTACTTTCACAAGACAAATAACCCAGATTAAACTGTTGGGTTAAGGTATTATTTTTCCTAAGGGCTATCTGATCAGGATTAGATGGTCTGATCAGATGTATTCACTAGTTCTATCCTAGGGGCTATCTGATCAGGATTAGACGGTCTGATCAGATGTGTTCACTAGTTCTATCCTAGGGGCTATCTGATCAGGATTAGACGGTCTGATCAAATGTATTCACTAGCCTATCAACATTGAAAATTTAAAAGGACTTGGTCATGCTTGAAAGGTATGACCAAGTCACTGTTATTGCATGGGGATTTTTATTTCAAATCTTTTGCCCTCTTTTCTTTTCTTTTCTCTTTTTCTTTTCTTCTCTCTTTTTTCTTTTCTTTTTTCTTTTTCTTTTCTTTTCTTTTGCGAAAACGAAAAATTGATTTCCCATAAGAACACTAGATACAGATAACATCAATAATATCCAAGTCATAAGTTGATTCCCATAATTTATGGGGTGATAACACCGTCAACAAGTTCTTGTTATTTTCCCAAGGTAATATGGTACAATCCTTTACTTCTTAATAAATCCTCCATATGGGATTTCTATTTAACGTAATTGGTTTTGGTAAGAAAAACATCACTGGGAGATGCCATATTAAATATGCAGAGAATATGGATTTAAACTCTGAAATTGATGGTCTAGATGGAAAACTCTTGAAAAAATAGGTTGTTTAAAAAAACACAACACTGAAAATGGACTTTGAAGTGAAAAATGTTCGCTTTTGAAAAAAGGCATAAATGGTAACCAAATAGCCACGTGGAAAGTAGAAGTTGTTCCACATGGTGATACCCATCCTTCTAATGACCTCACTTTTACAAATAAGTTCCTTATGAAATGACCCACTTTTATAATGAAGTTACAATGAATTTATTTTAAAAATGAAAGTTTCATGCAAAATAAATAACTTAAAATAAAATATCAAAGATACTTTTAGTGATTCACTTTTATAATTTAAGTGAAATACACTTTACAATGGATGCATGAACTTTTAAAAAACAATTAACCAAAAAGAGACTTGAACTCAAGACCTCTTACTTAACAAAACAACTCTTGACAATGTGAGCTAGTGCAAAACATATTATATTGTTTAGAAGGAGGATTTCTATTTTTGTTATTGTTTTTGTTCTTGTTCTTGTTGAATATTGCTTTGGAGAGTGTGCTCATAAAAAACTGTTTTCACACAAGAAAAAAAAATCACTTTTCAACAACAACAAGGGTTATATTGTGGTTAGCTTACCCGGAAAATGCAAATCTTCCCTATGTTTCTGATTTATCGAGATCACATAGAGTGCACAACAAAGATCATACACAGATAAGAAAACTCTTTTAGCTTTGTTTTTGAATTTTTGAGATTGCATAGAGCGTATTCGAGATTTATACCTCTAAGTCTGACTGAAATGGTCATATCTTGGGAAAATAGAAACCTTTTCGAGTGAAATGAAAGGAGTTCCTAACTAAAAAAAGTACTATGAACATAATGAAACAATCATCTCAGCCCAAAAATATACAAAAATGGAAAAAACCGGAGATGTGGAAACATGGCTTTATGATCTCGGTCTACAATGGGAATGGGTATTCAAATGCACTTTGATACCATGTTCGAAAACACGGGTATTCTAATAGAGGAAGAACACCTTCAGTTACCACTCACACAAATAGATCAAATATCAACACACTGATATTTTGAAATGGTAAAAACCCTATGGGGAAACTTCCACGGCCCCAGACAACATGGCCACTTGGAGCAATTTATTAATGCAAACAGAAATATTGCAGAGAGATTTACAAGAGATTTTCTCACAGTTAATCACTGGAAAATGACCCTCCATGCTCTTTAAATAGAGATCATGGAACAATCGTGTGTTAAACCATGGATCAATGTAGTTGTTAATATTGATAAGTATATGATCCATCAGATCACTCAATGTTGGGAACATATCGTGACCATCAGATTACCTAAATGAAAACTCATACTAATTCATACTAAAGAAAAACAATAAGCAACATGTTTTTACCTAAAGACACATTAGTAAAATTTGATCTTAACTAAATCCTAAGTGTTTAAATATCCTAACATAAAACAAATAAAAATTGAGAATTTTATGCTAATCCATTTTCATGTAGCTTAACATCCATAATTTTATACAAATAATTAACTAGATTATGATACTCATAATTAAATGCATATACAAAATCCTAAATGAACATCATTGTAGTTAATAAATCATTTACAATAGTACATAAAACCATTCTCATTCATAGAGTAAAATGCATATCCCTAAGACTCGTAAGAAAACTCATATAATAGATAAACACTTATCTTTAAAAGAAAGATTGTGCAACCAACTGCTTGGGAAGGATGTTCCACCCAACCATAGAATTTTTGTTCCATATCTCAATATCAAGTCACCCCCGAGCTAGGGATAGGAATCCACATAAGAAGGGTTCCTCTCACAGTCCACTCATAGCTCAATATCTCACACCCCACTGCTATTCTCCTACAACTATCCCAAATTTCATCCATATCTCTTCCTCTTGACTTACCCAACCCAAGGAATGTATGCCTTCAATCCTCTCAGTCCATTGGGTGTCCCATTCATTTATTAGGGTCTCTGACACATGTAACCAATAATATTTCTACTAACAACGCAAGGAAAACTCACTACTAGGAAAACTACTAGGAGAACAACAACACACACTTGTTGTTATAGTACAACTCACACCAGATCTCACTCTTCAGGATTGAAAACTCATGGACAACTTAACTCTTAAATTTCCAAATCCAAAACACTCTAGTGTACTTCTAAATTCACCCAACCTTCCTGATCTAGCTCTGGTGCTATTTTTCTCTTTTCTCCCATTGTTGTTCATGCCAAGAATGAATGTGAAAATATGCCTATATTCCCCATACAAATTTCCTCTATTTTCCTAAGACAATTTACTACTCACTCTAGACAATTTTTATTGTACTTCATCCCCATGATTCCAATAACTATGGAATGTGACTCTCACACCCACCCTCTGACAAGTATTCAATGATTGACCTCTCACACACTCAAACAAAAAATAAATGGTTGACCCAAAAGACAATAAAATTTAGAAATATGATTTTTGGATTAATATCCACAATTAATTTCCCCCTTGGGCCCCTCTTAGAATCTCCTAGACATTCCCCTCTTTTGTGTATTAATGATCCCCTATATCTTTCAATATTCCCAGTAGTTGGCATCACATTATTTTTATTAAAATCAAAAAACACATTTCACATATTACATCACTTGGCCATATCCACATTCATATAAGAATTATACATTAATTAAATGGGGAATTATATTGGGGAAGTTACAATCCCCCTCCACTACAATTCTGCATCATCCTCTGTGCACAACACCATTCCAAAATACATATACAAAATTATATCATAATATTCAGAAAATAAAATTACAAAATATCTTCACTCTCCAACAACAATTCCAACCAAAATCTCTCGTTCTTCTCAAATTATTGACCGGATACACTCCCTTCATTTCTCTAATTCCATTTTTTTGCACCATTATTTTATCAGGGATATCAATGAAGGTTACAAATAATTTTGAGATGTAGTTCTAGAACTCTAGCTACCCAAAAATGGAATCTTTCATTTTTATCTTTTATTTTCTTCAAAATTGGAAAAACTTTGTGGGTATTCCTCCCGCATAGTTTCTTCATGCTCCTATGTTGCATCTTCAGGACCATATAAGTTCCATTTAACCTTTACTATCCCTATGGAAGATGCATATTGGTTCCACCTCGAACTCCCCTTCATTTTCCACAAGATCACAATCCAATCAATTATGTGGTTAGGTTCAAAAACATGTTTCTTTAATAATGACACATGAAAAATAGTATGCACTATCATGGATGCAAAAAATGCTAGCATGTATGCAATTGCCCTTATTTTCTCTAATATTTCAAAAGGCCCACAATATCTTTCTACCAACTTTGGGAAGCAACCCAATATTATCAAACTTCTTTTCTCTTTCACTTTTAGAAAAACATACTCGCCCACTTTAAAATATCTAAAACTCTATTCTTGTTTGCATCATTTTTATGCCTATCCCGAACAACCTTTAAATTCTTCCTAATCTTTTCCATCTTCTCTTCCATTTCCTCACAACAAATATAGCCCAATGATAGCTTTGTCTAATGGGTCATTCCAACTCACTAGTGTGTTACACTTCCTATCATACAATACTTCAAATGGGCTGATTTTAAATGAGGCTTGATACCCATTATGGTAAGAAAAATATACTGAGTGTATGTAGTCTTCCCACTTTGGTGGCTAGTCCATCACATACATTCTAAGAATGTATTCAATTATCACGTTGGTCCTCTCTATTTTCTCATATGATTCTGGATGATATGTTGTACCGAGATTTTAATTTTCTCCAAAGACTTTGAACAAACCTTTCCAAAAATTCGATTTGAATTTTAGATCTCTATTTGAAACTATTTCCTTAGGCACTTCATGTAGCTTGATATCTTCGTTCATGTAAATGTACAAAATGTTTTTTGACTTTTGTGTATTCTTCCCAGAAATAAAATGTGAAAATTTTGTTAATTTATCCACCACCACCATGATGGAATCATTATGCTTCATTGTTATGGGAAGCTTTGTAATAAAATCAATTGTAACCACTTCTCATTTCCACTCAGGAATGGGCAATGGTTGTAGTAGTCTCGTTGGATGTCTATTATTTATCTTCACGTTTTGGAATTATAGGCACCTAGATATGTAATTATCCAATCCCCTCTTCATTCTTAGCCCAAAGTATTAGCTTATAACATCTAAAATTGTCTTATGATATCCTAGGTGCCCAACATATGGCACATTATGCATTTCCCTCAACACTATATTTTTCATCTCTCCTGAATTTGGCACATACAGTTTTCTTTTATACATGAGGATTAAATCCTCTTTCAACTCATAATAATTAAATTTCCATTGTAGATGCAAGAAGTTTCTTGGAGATGCTCTAATTTGACATCACTTCAACCAAGTATGGGCTAACAGAGGAGTTGGGGAAGCTACAAAAAGAACTCAAAGATCCTAAACAAGAGTTCGAAAACATAATCAACAGTCTGAAAGAAAAAATGGAACAACTGAACAAAGAATGGAAGGAAGAGCGAGTCTAGTCCAAGAAGGGAGACCCGAAGTAATTTGACGAATAGCTCAGAATAAGGGAATGGAGATCGGCTATTAAATCAGTGAAAATGGAATTTTGTATAGAAGCCTCTGCAGTTAATATTTTGTTAGCTTTTAAATTTTACTTCATCTGGCATGAAAGTATAGACTACATGCCTTGTAATCGTTAAGTAGAGAGTGGATCAACCATTTTGTAATATCACCAGTGGCTATGCCACTTCTTTCTATAATTAAAATTCCATTACCCATTTTTGTCAAAAAAAAAAAAAAAAACAAATTTTCGTTGTAAATTACCTTGATGTAATGTCTCTTTTATTTTTAGATATTCCTGATTTGAATTTCTTCCTCTAAAATTATGTCTTTTAAGTATGTTTTAAAAATGATAATTGCTGAAATATGCATTTCATGGGCTCTTCTTTTGATTGCATCAACCACCTCATTTTCCTTTCCTTTTATATGCTTAATTTCAAAATCATATTCACTTAGAAATTCTATCCATCTAGTTTTTTTGGCATTTAATGTTGGATGTCTAAATAAATGTTTCAAACCATAGTGGTCTATTCTTATCTCAAATATTTGATGCATAATGTAATGTATTCACATTTTTAGTGCATGTATAATGGATATTAATTCCAAGTCAGATGTATCATAATTCCTCTCATGCTCTTTTAATTTTCGAGACTCATAGCATACAACATGCTCTTTTTGAGTGAGGACTCCACCGAGTCCTTCCTTGCATGCATTAGTGAAATCTACAAAAAATTCATCTAGATATGTAGTATTTAATATTGTTTCACTTGTTAAAATATCTTTCAACTGCTGGAAACTTTCTTCACATTTGGGAGTCCATTCAAATTGCAGTCCCTTCTTTTGTAAGGAAGTGTTTGGTCCTGTAATATTTGAAAAACATTTTATGAATATTCGGTAATAACCATCCAGACCCATAAATGATATGAACTATGTCACATTCTTGGTGTTGGCCATCCCCTCATGGCCTCTATTTTCTCATGGTCAACTGATATCCCATCTACTGAAATAATATTCCCCAAGCAGTGAATATTCTTTTGATAAAAGATGCACTTACTTAGTTTGGTATACAATTTATGCTTTCTTAGAACTTGCAACACCATTCTCAAATGTTTCTCATGTTGTTATTCTATACTTGAGTAAATTAGAATATCATCTAAGAAAACAATCAAAAACTTGTCTAGGTACTCCTTGAACACTCCATTCATTTGACACATGAAAAATGTTGGGGAATTTGATAGCCCAAATAGCACTACTATAAATTCATAATGCCCATATCTTGTCTTGAATGTTGTCTTGATGATTTCCTCTTCCTTTATCCTTTCTTGATGATAACCTGCTCTCAACTAAATCTTGGAAAAGTTTCTTTCACCTTTCAGATAATCAAATAAATCATCAATCCTTGGAAAATTATATTTTTTCTTTATGGTGACCTTATTTAGTTGTCTAAAATCAATACAAAGCCTTAAGGTCCATCCTTCTTCTTCAAAAAAAGAACTAGGGATCCCCAAGGTGACACACTTGGGAATATATACCCTTTCTTTATAATTTATTCAAGCTACATCTGCAACTCTTTCAATTCCAGTGTGCCCATTCTTTAAGGTGTCTTGAACACTAGGGAAACTCATGGTACCAAATCAATAGATAAATCAATGTCACTATTTGGTGGAAATCCTGGGACTTCCCCAAAAAAATCTTCAAAATCCATTAATATTGGATGGTCTTCAATACTTGACACTTTATCTTCGGTTGTCTCTTCCATATGGGATTCAAAAATTTGGCATCCCTTCCTAAAAATATTTTTTAGCTGTATGGCTGAAATTTCTCTAACAACTACAATTCTCGGAATGCCTTGAATCTTGCCTTGCTTCCCTCTCTCGTCAATACAAGTTATTGTCTTGTTGTAATAGTCTAGGATATCATGGTATTTTACCAACCAATCCATGCCAATTATACATTCATATGAACCCAATGGTATGATGTTCACATCTACCTTTCTGTTGAGTCCATTCATGTCTATTGGATAGTCTTTAACCAACTCATTGTTATTTATGTTATCCCCTGTGGATAACTGAACTAACAAATATTTCTTAGGCTTACTCCTTTGAAAGTGAAATATTTCAACAATGTTACATTTTATGTAACTATGGCTAGCTCCAGAATCAATTAAAATGGTTATGGGGTGGTTTTCAATCTTACCTTCCACTTCAATCATGGGGTACTGATACTCTCCTTACTTGTTTTCCAAGGATACATAAATCCTTGGCATTCTTCCTCACACATATTCAACTATTTCAGCCTCCTGAATGTTGTGAACAATCCTCATTATTTCTCCTTTGTGAGGTAGTCCCTATATAAGTGATTTCCCTCACATCCTCAACTGGCGCACACGCCACCTCTACCTTGGTAGAGTCTATGTGTGACCTCACGGTCTTAAGGATCGTTCACTCTATTTCATGAGCCGAAGTGGCTCCTTCGATTCCCTGCTGGAATCTCTTCTAAATCGATCCATAGGTCCTTCGGGAAGCTCCCCTGTGCGAATGGCACTAGGTGCGAGCTCCACCTTTCCCAAGCAACCACAGCGCTATGACCAAGGCCTACCTCAAAAGGTGCTTGTCACAACTTGCCTCTCGCGAGTTCACGAGTCGAAGCTCTCAACTCCTCCTATCCAATCCCACAATATCTGAGATCGCGAGATGCATATAAATCCTTCCCTTGTCAGTGCCCTCCGCGCGTGACCACCATCTAGGATTAACACTAACACTTCTCGCTTCTTGCCACTTTGTGAGTTCAATGGTTGAATTCCCGTTCTTTTATCTTGTGAATCCCCAAGACCCGAGAAGTCAATGAAGTGTTGAATCCTTCCACAATGTGATGGGTGTCCACCTGTCTATCCTTCGAGCCCACAGTGTGGTTCTGCCACGTGTCTCTCATGCCTGTCTTTGACACTTCGTGATTTCACGAATTGTAGCACCCAACCTTTGGGCTCTCACCTTGCGAACCTATGAGTTTGCGAGATCCTTAGATTTCTACCACCTGTCCTCCTCCGACGGATGGTCCCGATCTTCTTGCCACTTCGCTACTCACGACTTGGAGCACCCAACCTTTGGGCTCTCACCTTGCAAACCTCCGAGTTCGTGAGATCCCTTGATCTCTGCCACCTATCCTCCTTAGATGGACGGTTGCGATTCTCTCATGACTTCTCTACTCGTGAAGTCAAGAGACTTCCTTCTCTGACCTCTAATGTCTGAATCCCCGATATTTGTGATCTCGTGACACATTTCCTCTACAACAGACGACTCAGATTCTTTTTCCCTTTCGGGACTTTCTCTTTTGCCTGCGAGGGTTTAAACCTCGGGTAACTCTCAACATATCCAACAACTATCAATTTCTTCACTCAAGATATGACGGTTCAGATCCTCTCACTTATGCGCTTCTCTGCTGCTTCCTGGATGTGGAAAACCAATGGTCCAGATCTCTTCTCCTCAGCCTGATCTGACGGATTTTGTGCACCCTCCTGAGCTTCTACGCTTTCTTCTAACACTTGGAAGAATTCCAAATGTCTAAGGCCTTATCTTTGAATTCTTTTCCCTACGATCTCTTCGCCTTGAGTCTCTCTTGTGCGTACAAAAATGCCACTCCTCCTGATCTTTAAAAACCTTGAACTCTTCAAGGAGTTATGTAGCCTCTGCACTCCTTGCAGCTATGGATTTGTGCGTAAAAGAACTCTCCCTCCTGAGCTTGACCTTCTCTAGAACCTTAAAAGGTTTCCATGACTCCTACACTCCTTGCAGAGTCTCTGCATGCACGAGGTGCTATCCCTTCTGAGCTTACTCACGAACTCAGATCTCTAGGGAACTAAGTCCCTTTTTCCTTTCTCCCTCAGATGGAGAATTCATATGCCCTTCTGGCTATCCCTCTTCTCAAGCAACCTTTTGCTGAGAGTTTCAGGGTGTTCAACAACCCTGCGAAGATCCTTGTTCTTGGACTCTTCCACTAATTCCATAACTCAAGGAGTTCTTTTCTCCTCTTGTACCTGTCTGAACACCTACTCAATGCCCACCTGGCAGAGTATCTTCTTACAAAACATCCAACAATTATGTCCCCTTATGTGCACCCTATGCACTTGCTCAATGCCCTCCTGGAAGAGCTCTCAGAATCCTTAGTGATCCTTTTTCTCCTATATGAACTCACAGTAGAGTTCTTCTCAATGCATCACTATGCATATGATCAATGCCCATTTGGTAGAGCTCTCAGAATCCTTAGTGATTCCGACTTCAATCTGAACTCACAGTAGAGTTCTTCTCATGTGCACTCCTTGCACTGGCTTGATGCCCTCCTAATAGAGCTTCACAGAAATCCTCAAAGATTCTGTCTGCAACTGTGTTTTCTCATACACATCCTTGCCTCCAAGGTATTCAACAACCTTGAGGTCTTCCTCCCGAGTTGTTGATTTCAGCTTTTGTGCCCACCTGGCATGCCTCTGTTTGAACCCACAAAATTCAGAAATGCACCCTCTGTGCACGGCTATCAGAACCTGCAGCGTTCTGTCACACCCTCATGGTGTGAAGCCTCAAAGACCTCTCAAGCTTGAAACCAAACACACTCCTGCAAATGAAAAACTACAACATACATTCACAGCATAATTTGAACACACATAGACATTCATTCAACACAAGAAATATGTAGGAAAAACTGATGTTTGTATTAAATGGCAAATGACTATCTATACAAGGTGTTCCTAAGCATAGCCTGTAACAAGGTCTCGGCTCTTCTCTTCTCCTCTCTATGATAACTACCACAAAATGAGACCCCAAAAGATCTTTTACCTCAGGGGGCTCTTCGAGCTCTTCCCCCCAATCTACCTACCCTATTCAATGGAATTGAAAGGGATGTCTAGTCTGCAAATCAGATCTAGATCTCAGCCTTACAAAACATTAAAGGCCTATCTACCTACAGCCTGTGCAAAGGCACAGCTTCGTGGCTTAACAGTCTAAAACATTTAATTACATTCATTCAAATTTTAAATGAGGACTGCAGCTCTCTTCAACATGTGATTTGAATTTGCTGACATGGCTAGCTGGTTGGCTGGATGACGTGGAGAGATTCTCTTGTATCACCAACATTGTACATGATGCTTCTTTATCCTTTTCCCAAATGAAATTATTGTATTATGTTCATTTTTGGCTGATTGTCCTTGCTTCTTTTCTTGGGAGATGTTATTGAAAAAGGGTGTCTCAAAACATTTCTACATTTTCTCTTTCTTACCATTCATCTCTTCATTCCACGATTCTTAGAATACTAGCCTCCCTAATCTTCTTCTCGATCCTTCATAATGTTCTCATTATTATCCCTATATCTCTACACTTCTATTTGCAAACTTCTCATAGTCACAAGCTCCTGCTTATCTCTTCTTCCATTAGACTCTTTCTCAACATTTCCCAAGATGACATGTATCCCTATGAATTCCTCTTCATTATTGTAGGACCCTTGGGCATCTTCCATGGTTGTAGTTACATATAGGAACCAAAATTCCTTCTTATACCTATAAATTCTACATGAAAATGTGCATGCAAATTATTTTATGTTAGACAAAATATATACACAGTTCTAGAAAAGAATGCATAAATTTTCTACTCTTTAATGCCACCAGTCATCTTCTTTTGTGTTGACTGTAAACTTTACTACCCGGATCAATTTTCCAAGTTGATAAATGGATTCGCCCATCCATGATATTTCCAATGACTTCTTTATTGTTCAATTATGATCTCTAAGAATAAATTTATAGTCATCTGAATATGGCTAATTTACCCCTTTTGCACCCTTTTCTCTCAGGTGCAATTAATCGTAGACACCAACTTTTTTCACTTGTAGATGTATATATGTCAAGAAATAGGGTAAATTTTGTATGAGACATAGATAATAGTGATGACAGGGAATTCATAAAAAAACTCATATTGTCAATTTGATGCTCCACTAAAAAACTGCAACAATATGGAAATGCCAACTTTGTCCTTTTTCACCCCTTTTTTTAAACTTAGAAGTTTCAACCAAACTAGTTATCACCCAAACCATGCACTTCTAGAAAACTTTCACTAAACCAAATTTATGTGGCTTGATGAGTATAAAAAATGTTGATTAAATAATTTTTTTCCATTTTTTCCATTTGGGGACCCTTTTCCTCTAAAAATCCAAAAGATCCCCAAAAAGTGGTCCAGAATAGTGGATTCTAGCCTATTTTAGCATCCCCATTCCAAACCCTTTAGAATTTATTCAATTCCTTCATGGGTTATTTCCATGTCTTCTTCTTGGTATCTCTCTAAGAATTTTATCTTAATTTGGATATCTGTCAAGGATCTGAACCTAGATCTTTAAAAACCATTATTTTACATTCTCTGACAAATCTAAGCATAAATGGATAGTGGCCCTCTTTGCTACTTTTGTATATCTCTTGATTGAGGGAGAAACCCAAAATTTTCATCTTAATCTGACTTAATACGATCTAGTTATGGCCAAAATAATAAAATGACTCCAGACTACATGACACTATTTCTTATGTGGTATCATTGCTTACGTGGTTGATGATGTGGCATTTTGGGTCCACATGACACCTTGAAGTGATGCCATGTCACCCTCTTGGCCAACCTAACCTACTCCATTAGCCTTCACCTCCCTCCTCTTCTTCCTTTTACATTTATTTCATAAATTAAACTATATTTTGGGCCACACGGTACCCGGATGTCCACCTAACACCTTCATTGACCACAGATGGAATAGGGGTCCCACCTCTTCTGCCAGACTTCCACGTGACACCCATTCATTAGCTATGGGGATGGGTGGGTCCCATTGTGCACCATTTTTCCTTAGGCATGTGTAACTTTCATACTCCTAGATCTTAAGGTGGAGATAGAGGGACGCTCAACGACCCTCAACGATCTCACATCCTTTACATGGGTGAGGGTTAACATACCTCTACAATGTGATAGTGGATTTCACCCACGATACGTGGAGTCCTCACATTGTCTTAACATTGGAAAATACCTTTTCAAAAACTACCCTGATACCATGGGATACCACTTATGGTATCACTCAATACCAATTTGTCTGATGTGGTGCCCACATCATCCCTGGGCCCACTATCACACACTAAATACCCTACCATCGTGGACCTACCACCTAGAACCCTTCCATTTATTATGACAACTTACATGCTCCTCAATCTAATGTTGGGGATGATCGAAAGATCAAAGTCCCAAATTGATTTCACATCACCAAAATTCTAAAGGGTTAACAACCCTCTATTATGTGGTGGTGTTTTTTCACCATGATACGTGGCACATTCATATTGGGTTCTCATCACCAAAGAGATTTTCAAAACCACTCCCTCCATGATGGGATAATCCTCGTGGTATCGGTTGATGCTCCATCAGTAGCCCCACCATCTGGGCTTGACACCGTGGAAGTCCATGTCATCACTTCCACATCTCCTAACATGTGGTTGCCATGTCATGTTGACATCATGGTACCTAAAATTACCCAAAAATTCATAATTTTCCAAATTTTCAAAAAATGCCTATTTTCAATTTTTTTTGTTAGGGCTGCCATGAAATCTGAATTTAAGCTTCTAATGGCCAATTTTATCCCTATGCATGTCAATTTGACCTTTGAACCCTAAATTCAACACTTCCCATGTCGAATTCTCAATGAATTTCGTTGTAGAAAATGGGGCTTTTCCATATTTTTCCCATTTCACTGCGATTACTCTGTACTGTATGAAATTAAGCCAATTACAGGCCCAAAAACACTCATTCATAGGTTAAAATTTGGGATTTTAACCCCTGATATCAATATCCTCAATTTCCTCCTGAATTTCTTTCCCCAATTTCACTAGAGTAATTTGACAAATAAATTTGCAGACATCCCCTAATCTTTAACTCTGCAAATTCAGTTTTTGCATGTCAAGTCTATCCCATGCAAGATCAATGTTTAAACTTAAATATTTTATGTCATTCTATAACATTCCCTAGCTTAACTAAGAAACATTGAAAAAACACCCCCGGATGGGGTGACATGTGTCCAGGACGGTGAGGCGAGGTGGCAAGGGGAGGTGGCAAGGGGAGGCGGGGGGCCTTTATTAACCGTCCTCCCCACACACTCTGTGATTCATAGTGCCCGTCAACTCCTTCCATCTCCGTAGCATGAATCTTTTCAGCACGAGCGCCATCGGTCTGAACAGCCAAATCATTAAGCTCGTGGCATTAATGGCGTTTATTGAGGTTTATTGGTCCATCAACCTTCTCGAGGGCTCCATTCTACTTGAACATTTCTCTGCGTAGCGAGGCGACTTGGCTCTCCTCTCCGTTCCAACTATGCCGCGTTTGAGGGGGAAACCACGCAGATGGGTTGGCTGGTATGCAGCCGCCTCGAGAAGGAAAAGACACAGGGAATTCCAGAGTACAATGACTCTAGTTAGAAGACGTCGACGGCAGGCAATTCGGTAAGCTTCACCTCCTGGCACAATCGTAGAAGAGGACCCGAGCATTCAACCCCCACCGGATTTCTTACACCAGAATTTGGTCACCTTCCCAGATGACTGGGACCCCTACGCCCGTGTCTTTCGCTCTCGCATCACTACGCCCGACAGAACCTCTTATGACTCCTGTGCTAAAGCTTCTTTGGACCTCATCCTAGGACACTGCATCATCGAAGAGGAGAAGGTGATGGAAGCCGATACAGTCCAGGATGCAGATTGTCAAGGAAATGATGCCGCGCAGACGAGGCATCCCTCGCCACCTCCTTTTCTCCCAGAGCACTTGCAGCTTATTTTTGAACTCCGAAGCCTAGTCGAAGACCAAATCTTTCACGCGGTCTGCGCAAGCCAGTGACTGGACATGTTGTATGCAGCTTACTCTAACGCCTCGCCCAAGTGACGATGTCCTACCTGTGCACAGCCTTTCGTCATTCCAGCTCGAGCAGCAGAAGCACGGGATGACAAGGCGAGCCCCGGATAAAAGGTTCAAGAGTTTCCATGTTTTTCTTTACGATTGTTGTTGTACTTTCTCAGGACAGTAGTCCTCTAGCTGTTAGCAGGAATAGCCTTAGAAACTCCATTATCAAACTACTGTTAGTTAAGACTATACCCCCTGGTTTCCTACGAGCAGGGTGGCTCTATGTTTTCCATAATTTTTGGATCTGTTACAGTGTGATGGCCAGGTGTCCTGGTTTCCTTCACAGGCAGGAAACCTGGCTCCTATCTGGCATGTATTCTCCTTTTTGTATGAAGCTTTAATAGGAAGGTCCCACTTTGACTGAAAAAAAAAAAACATTGAAAAAACACATAAAACTAAATAAAAATATGTTAATTCATTTTCTTGTAGATTACCAGCCATAATTGTATACACATAATTAACTAGATTATGGTACCCATAGTTAACATTCATCTACAAAGTCATAAATGAACATGAATGTAGTCAATAAATCATTTACAATATCACATAAAACAATTCTCATTCAAAAAGTAAAATGCATAGCCCTAAGGCTCGTAAGAAAACTCAGATAATAGATAAACACTTATCTTTAAAAGAAAGTTTGTGCAACCAGTTGTTTGGGAAGGATGTTCCACCCAACCATATACTTGTTGTTCCAAATCTAAACAACAAGTCACCCCCGAGCTAGGTCTAGGAATCCACAAAAAAAGGGTGCCTCTCACATTCTACTTGATGGGTGTTCTATATGCACTAAAAACACACTAAAAACCCTCAATTAAATTGTCAACCCGGGGTAAGTAAACTTAGAGTTGTAGAAAAATATATGCCAAAGGTATAAGGGATGGTAGTATTATAGTCTAACTAAGGAAGTGGCTATCTAAGGCTAATCTATTCAAGAAAAGTTATCTAATAATAAAACCCTACTAAGAAACTTGAAACTATGTAACCTAAGTGCTTTTGGACCAAGGATCGATGGATAGTTCTAAGAAAACAAGTGAAAGCCCTATTTAAAGCAAACTAGTTCAACAATAAGAAATAAGAAAAAACAAACTATTTTAAGCATAACAATAAGAAAATAACAAAATCAAACTACTTTAACTTGCCTACCTAAATTCAATGAGCAACTATCCTATGAAAGCAAGTAAATAAACAACTATATTATCAAAGAAAGAATAGACAAGTAAGCAAGTAACCTATTAAAGGATGTGAACAACTAACTACCCAAAGATAACTTCTACTACAAGTAATCTAATTAAAACTTCTCATTGAACAACTATCTAACCTAAGAGGCAAGTGAACTATATTCTTAATTCAAACTTCAAAACTATTTCTAATTCAAAAAAGGAAATCTCTTTAATTGAAAGCAAGAAGGACTAACAACTAACCTTTAATCTATGATAATCAAACTTCTCTTTAACCTATCAAAGAAAAAGACTATCTTTCCTACAACAACAAATAAAACTATCTTCTGATCTATGAAAGCAAGAAACTATCTTTAACCTATGAAAAACTCAAATATAGTGTTGGTGGTTGTGTGAATGTCTTCGGTGTCTGATAATATCTTGATGGCACTTGACAACAAAGGATAATTCAAGCGGTATAAGATCAACATTGATCTCAATAGAAAAGTGAAAGGTATGGATTAAACAATCCAATGAGAACTTAGCCATTACAGAAACAATCGTCAATTACCTTGCATATTCATGTGACTATTAACCATCAACAATATAACGATACTTTAATTGTACTTCTATGCTATGTAAGCAAAATTCATAATTAAATTCAATCATTAACTAAAAAATGGAATTGCAATCTAATTCTAGGAAAGAAAGTGCATAAAGTGAAACTATGCTATATCTATTTTAACAATTCAAAGTGCAAGAAGGGAAATGCTTAAAAACAAAAATTAAAGCATGACATATAAAAATTAAACTAATGAATACATTAACTAACAACTAGTTAAGAAAGATCTATATAAAATTGGAATAAGCAATCTATAATTAAAAACTGAAACTAATCCTATCCATCCATCAAATCCTTGTTAAAGAAGACATGCAATAAAACTCTATTCTATTCTATTTCAAACTCTATTTTAAATTTAATTCTAAAAGCATAAATAAAACACAATCTAATATCTAATTGCACAAGGGGTTAATCTATGAATTTGCAAATTCGTTCCTAACTACAAGATCAACGCATACTAACACAAGACTTCATACTAACCTGCAAAAGAGAATTAAAATGATTAAACTACGACAACAAATTAATTAACAAAGGAAAAATAGCAAGGCTTGTACAGGAAATAAACAAGAGGCATCTAAACTATTAAATGCATAAATAACCTAAAGAATAGTTACCAGACTGTTGGTGTGCCCCCTAATAAGTCGTGGTCACTTCTCAAATGCACACCATGAACTTAGGAAATCAATTTCACCATTAAAACTCAAAAATACAGTTCCTAGATAATCTGGCAATGAAAAATGGAAAAACAAATTAAAACCATGTTTGTCTCCAATACACTGGTTCTTCTACTGCTTAACTTTTATCTGACCACCACGGTGGTATTTATAATATTTACAGACCAAGTGGTCGACCACTAGAGGGTTGAACCACTTCTAAAAATGACAAATTACATTAATGGTGCCCTAACTGCCGAAATAGAGCGAGCCAATAATCACCCTACTCAACAACTTAAACTAAGTTGTCAAGAGTTCAGTAGTTGTAGGGGGCAAGAACGAGAAAAACCCATGTTCTTGATTCACCCACCACTAGCCGCCAATACCATAACCACCAAATTGCCCACCGTTTTTGTGCAAGACACGGTGTTGGACGCAATGTCGGTCTGGGTACCAGATCGAGTACTAAAAGAAGTGTCGGACTGAGTGTCGGAAGCAGAAATGTGATGCGATTTTTCCCTGTAACACCAAAACACATGAATCAGATCCTTGGAAACATAAAATCATAATGAATTAAACTCAATATTGACATTAAACACGAATCATATATACCTGGTGTAGATCATACCATTTTGGCACAAAATTCTTCAAAAATCTTCTCCAAAACATGAAAAACACATATGTATATTTGACAAAAGTGTCTAATAACTATCATATAATCGATCATATATCGGGCCCAACACTACTCACAACTCAATATCTCATAAGTCACTCACATTCCCCTACAAATATCTTGAATTTCCTCTATCTCTCTTCCTCTTGACCTTCCCAAACCAAGGAATGCACCCCTTTAAATCTCTTAATCCATTAGGCATTCCATTCATTTATCAGGGTCTCTCTGGCAGAGGTAACTGATAATATCTCTAATGGAAACTCAAGGGAAACTCACTGCCTCAAAAACTACTAGGAGAAAAACAAAAAACACTTGTTTTTATAGTGAAACTCACACAGGATCTCACTATTCAAGTAATAAAACCTGGATCTTCAATTTCTAGCTCCAAAATGGTCCAAAAAAACTCCATCATACTCCAAAATTCACCCAACCTTCCTGCTCTAGCTCTAGTGCTATTTTTCCCTACTCTCCCTTTGTTGTTCATGCCAAGACTAAATGTGAATAAATACCTATATTCCCCATAGGAATTTCCTCTATTTTCCTAAGACAATTGACTACTCACTCTACCCAATCATTTTCCAATAGAAAAATGACTCAAAATTATATAAAGTATAATTTCTTTTACATAGTTGTATCGTTTCAAAAGATACACAAGAAAGGGACCAGCCAAGTAATAATTGACTGCAGTGGATACAAAGGAGAAAAAAATAATTACACAAAAGATCACACCTACAAACTGAACTGAAGAACATCAGTTAGCATAAAGTATCAGAAAATTCCACAAGACACCCAACTTCTCCACACGCAACTCGACCACTCACTGATCTTAGAGTTCAAGCTTCAAAGATATTGAGGTGAGTATGAGGGATCTCTTTCCCTCTATACCAGTGATAAACTGACATCCTACCTTTAGGTTCCATAAGCTCCCTTTTTGACAGTAAGTCGGCCTCTTTATTGTGCTCCCTGTAAATATGCTTGTAACTTGTATTTTTAATATTTCTTGCGAGTTCCTTAGTTTTAATCTTCCATCCTTCGATGTTAACCACATGGAGCTAACCCTTTTGATTAATCCAGTCAATGATAACTTTGGAATCCCCTAATATTTGGATATTATCAATCGCCCAAAGCGAAGCCAAGGTAAAAATTGCCCACAAAACCATGAGCTCAGCTTTTGTGTTGGTACCCGCTCCGCAATTTAAGTACCATTTTGTAATCCTTGAAGAATGAGACTTGAAAATTCCACCTGTAGCAGAACAACTTCAATTTGAAAGAGCTTCTCCATCAAAACATGCCAAAGTGACTCCCTCCATCAGAGTCACTTCACAAACTCTGTTTAGGATGGGTTTTATAATTGATGGCTGCCAAGAAAAGGAAGTTGTAATCTTGTGAACTACGGAGTCAAGAGAGGGGATGATATCTTCAAAAAGAGTTTATTCCTCTCAATCCAAATATGCCAGCAAGAAATAACTTCCATGCTTGCAGGATAAGAAATATTTGAAGTCCACTTATAAAAACAATCATAAAGCGAGGTACCATCCCACTGGAAATTTAAATGGAAGATTTTATATAACTTTTGCCAGACTGCTTGAGTGAAGGGACAGTGGACTAATAAATGGTTTTTTGTTTTAGAGTTGTCATTGCAGAGCTTGCAGACACCTAGACCAACCCAACCTCATCTCTGCAACATGTCCCAGGTGAGGATTTTATCAAAAACTGCCAGCCACGCAAACAATCTGATTTTAAGTTGAATCGGCCAATCCTAGAACTTGAGAGTCAAAGGTTTGTCACATAAGTAATTTAAAGGAACAATGAGAGCTCGATATATATTTGAGGCAGTAATGGCTCTCGACGCATCCCCACCGGCCCACACAAGAGTGTCATCACAATTTTTGAGAGTAATACCTTCTTCCCTCAAATCCAACGTGAAGGAATTCCACTCGATTTTGTTTTGGTCACAAAGATTCAAATACTCGCTGGATCACCATCTTCTCGGAAAGGGAGACATCTTATCAGATATGTTCACCTGGGATAGATGCATAATGTGATTATGTTGGAGTTGTGAACACAAGGAGTCATAAAGTAGAGAGCAATTCTCCATTCCACAAATATTGTCCCTGCCTAAACGATTCGAGGTGCCCGAACTGGGACTCCACCACAACCAATGAAGTATTATGCCAATATTCCTGGTCATACCATTCCAAAAACTCGACATATTTTTCTGCAGATGAGTAGGAAAATGAATCCATTCAATGAAAGGAGTATCCCCCAAGTACTTACCCTGAAGTAATCTGTGCCAGATGCTATCAACAGTAAGTGCCCTCCAAAAGGTATTAGAAATTAAAGTAGAATTGAAATATACAAGGTTTCTAAGCCCCCAGCCTCCACAATGTTTCGGTCTTTCCAGGAGATCCCATCTGCAAAGATGGAGATGAACCTTTTCCTTTTTTCCACTCCACATAAAAGAAAACATTAATTGATGGATTTTTTATAGAATAGCTCTAGGAATCACCTCCATAGACATCCAAAACACCGACTGACTCTCCAACACTGCTTTTACCAAGATTAATCTACCTTCGATTGATAACCATTTATTACACCAAAGTCCATTTTTGTTTCAATCTTTGCCACCAGCCAACCCCAGTCTTCAGTTTTGGAAGCTCCCAACCTTAAATGGTAACCCAGGTACTTGAAACCTGAATTTAAATATGCAAATGTAAACAGTAAGATGTCTTTAAATTGTGATAGCTCTGAATCCTCAAACTCCCAATAGTGGACTGTAGTCTTTGTAGAGTTAATGGAAAGCCCCGAAACAAGACTAAAATTTTGAAGGATATCAAAGATTACATTCCAATCCAACGGATCTGCCTTGGACATAACGAGAACATCATCAATAAACATTAAGTGGATGATCTTCAGAAATTTTGTAACCTTAATACCTGATAAACTGTGATCATCACTACCTCTGGATAACATCAGGCTGAGGCCTTCCATAATCAATATGAACAGGTATGGTGATAATGGTCATCCCTGATGAAGCCCCTTCCATCTTCTAAAGTAATCTGACGCCTCCCCATTAGTCAAAACTGCAAAACTGGCACTAGAAATGCAGCTCATAATCCATCATGTTAGCTTAACCCTGAAGCCTAGTGAGAGTAAAATCATCCTTAAGTAATCCCAGTCAATGCTATCATATGCATTTTTGAGATCTAACTTTAGCACCAACGATTTAATATATATATTTTTAGTATTGTGGAGACTCTCATGAACCGTACCAATAGCGTCCTGGATTCTTCTACCCTTCAGGAACCCCAGTTGTTCCAGAGAAAGAAACTTAGACATAATCGACTTGATCCAATTCGCAAGGACTTTTGAAATCACCTTATAAATAAGATTGCATAAAGAGATTGGGAGATAGTCATAAAAAATCATCGTCTTGTTAACCTTTAGAATAAGTGCCAAGAAGGTGGAATTGATACCTCCACAAAGTTTGCCTTTTGTCCTCGAATCTTCCACCATTGCAAGGAGATCAATTCCCACAAGATCGAAGAAAAATGTGAAAAACTCAGTAGTCCACCCATCTAGGCCTGGGCTTTTTGGTTTTTTAAAATTTTCTAAAATAAACTTTAATTCTGCCAGAGTTACATGCTTGTAGAGTGTCTTAGCTTCATCCTCTTCCACCATCCTAGGATAAAGGCTTGATATCCTAGTCAGTTCAGTATGATTGGTAGCTTATTTTTCTTTGAATATATGATTAAGCTTCACTCTACCCAATATTGATTGTACTTCTTCCCCATGCTTCCAATAATTCTGGGATGTGACTCTCACACCCACCCTCTGACAAGTATTCAATCATTGGGCTCTCACACACTCAAACAGAAAATGGATGGTTGACCCAAAAAATAATCAAATTCATAAATATGGATTATGGATTAATAGTCATAATTAATTTCCCCCTTGGGCCCCTCTTAGACTCTCATAGAAATTCCAACGTTTTGTGGATTCAACCCCCATCTCTGTCCATATTCCTAGTAGTTGGCATCACATTAATTTTATTAAAATCAAAAAATACATTTCGCATATTAAATCACTTGGCCATAACCAAATTCATATCTACATTATATATTAATTAAACTAGGGATTATAGTGGGGATGCTACATCTGTTTCATAAGAGTCGAAGAAACCAAAGCATATGCCTTGATAAAAGTGGTGATCTTAGAAGGGTTTTTGACCATCTTGTATGACAAAATTTAGAGTCAGTGTTCTTTCATGAGACCCTGACTGGTGTGGATTCCAATATTTTGTTGAGGCATTTTCTTCATTGAATAGGTGTCACTATTAGGACTCATGGTTCTGGGTATCGATTTAAGATTATTATTTCCAAGATAACCTCCCAAGGTACCTAGAGAGTAGGGGTTTGACTAGGTCGTGCTGCAATTCCTACATTATTTTTCCCGTGCATAAACTAGCAACTATGACAATGATAAGTAGTTGAGTAGCTAGAAACAATGATAAGTAGCTAAGTATCTAGCGATGGAAACAAAGGAGATACCAGATAAGATTGAACAACAATGAGGAAGGACAAGTGGAGAGGTGTAGGGGTGAGAAGAATGATACATCATGATGGATAAAAAAGAGAGATAGGGACATGTTGATACATGATGTGATAGGGGTATTGATGTTAGGTGGTATTGGTTGACATGTTTTGGACTATTGACAGGTTTCAGGCAAAATATCTTGCTATATACATTCCTTTGGAATAATAAATAACACACTACAAAATATGTCAAAATACAATTTTCTTTGGTTAAATGTTAGGCTAGCATCATAATCCCCACTTGTAATAATTGACACTTCAACTTCACTTCAAATTTAGTGTACCATGTTATATCAAACATGCAAGACTTCCTTAGTTATTATGAGGTCTAGTATATGAGTGCTAAAGTTTAAAGTTAAATTAGAATTTTAAGTGAATTGAATTTTTTTATTCAATTTGAACATAAGTTTTCAAAGGGATATTGTCAAAGTTAATGTGAATAAATTTCCAAAACGTTTGTTGGGCCCGAGATATAATCACTTTTATGATGGTTATTATACACTTTTTATGCATGTACATATGTGTTTTTCATATTTTGAAGGAGATTTTTGAAGAATTTTATGTTAAAATGGTATGGTCTACACCAGGTACGTGTGATTCATGTTTAATGTCATTATTGGGTATAATTCATCATGTTTTATGATTACCAAGAGCTAATTCACGTTTTTCTAGTGTTAAAGGGAAAAACGCACCACATTTCTACTTTCGGCACTCAATCCGACACTCCTTCCAACACTCGTTCTGGTACCTAATCTGACACTCTGTCCAGCACTGCGTATTGCAGAAAAATGGAGGGTGACTTGGCGGTTATGGTATTGGCGACCAGTGATGGGCGGATCGGTAACATGGGTTTTGTTCATGCTTTCCCCCTCCAGCTATTGAGCTCCCGACAACTCAGTTATAGTTGTTCAAGAGTGCAATTATTGGCTCGCTCTATTTTATCAGTTAGGGCATCATTTAATGCAAATTGCGAAATTTAGAAGTGGTTCGACCCTCCTGTGGTCAACCACTTGGTCTGTAAACATTATAAATACCACCAAGGTGGTCATACATAATTTAAGTAGCAGAAGCATCAATGTGATAGGTAGAAAAACGTTTTTACTCTGTTTTTCAATTTTACATTGCCAGATTATACAAGAACTACGTTTTTGAGTTTTTATGGTGAATTCATCTTGTTGAGCGTGTGGTGTGCTTTTAGAAAGTGACCACGACTTGCTGGGGGGCCCACCAACAGTATGGTAGCTGTCTTTGTGTTTGTTTATGCATTTCATAGTTTAGTTGTTCTCTTTATTTTCCTGTACATGCATTTTTATTATGTTAATTACTTTGTTGTTGCAGTTTAATTGCTTTGACTCTCTTTTGTAGGTTAGTATGATGAATTGTGTTAGCATGCATTAATCTTGTAGTTAGGAACGGATCTGCAGATCCCTAGACTAACCCCATGTGTAATTAGATATTAGATTACGTCTTTATTTATGATTTTAGAATCAAGTTTAAAACATAGTTTTAATTAGAATAGAACATAGTTTTTATTTGAGCTTTCTTTGACAAGGATTTGATGGATGGATAGGATCAATTTAAGTTTTTAATTGTAGCTTGCTCATTTCATTTTTATGTAGAATTGGCTTAGCTAGTTGTTGATTAATGTAGTTGTTAGTTTAATTTTTTTAATGTCATGTTTTAATTTATGTTTTTAAGAATTTTTTTATTGCAGTTTGAATTGTTAGAGTAGATATAGCATAGTTTTCAATTTATGTAATTTTCTTTCTAGAATTAAATTGCAATTATATTTATGAGTTAATGGTTGAATCTAGTTTTGCTTACGTAGTATAGAAGTATAATGATGATCTCGTTGTATTGTTGATGGTTAATAAATGAATATGCAGGGCAATTGACGATTGTTTATGTCATAGCTAAATTCTCATTGGATTGTTTAATCCATACCTTTAACTTTGCTATTGAGATTAGTATTGAGCTTATATTGCTTGAATTGTCCTTTGTTGTCAAGTGTCATCGAGATATCATACGACACCAGAGACATTCACACAACTACCAACATTATGTTTGAGTTTTCATAGATTAAGAAATAGTTTTCTTGCTTTCATAGATTAAAAGAGATAGTTTTCCTTCTTTCATAGCTCAAAAGATATAGTTTCTTTCTTCCATAGATCAGGAAATAGTTTTATTGTTGTTGTAGGATAGATAGTCTTTTGCTTTGATAGGTTAGAGAACAATTTTCTTATTATATATTAAAGGTTAGTTTCTATTCTTTCTTGCTTTCAATAAAATAGATTTCTTTTCATGAATTAGAAATAGTTTTGAATTAAGAATTTAGTCCACTTGCCTCTTAGGCTAGATAGTTGTTCAATGAGAAGTTTTAATTTGATTCCTTGTAGTAGTTAGTTGTCTATTTGATTTAGTAGGTTAGTTGGTTTTATTTGCTTACTTGTCTATTGCTTTAGTAGGTTAGATAGTTGTCTTTGCTTACTTTTTTACTTGCTTTAGTAGGTTAGTTAGTTGTATTTGCTTACTTGCTTATTTATTTTGTTTCATAGGGTAGTTACTCATTGAATATAGGTTGGCAAGTTAAAGAAGTTTGCTTTTGTCATTTGTTTATTATGCTGAAATAGTTGCTTTTGCTTATTGTTATGAACTAGTTTGCTTCAAGTAGCGTTTTTACTTGCTTTCTTAAGAACTATCCATCGATCCTTGGACCAAAAGTACTTAGGTTACCTAGTTTCAAGTTGCTTAGTAGGGTTTTCTCATTAGATAGTTTTGCTTGAGTAGACTAGCCTTAGATAGCTACCTTCATTAGTTAGACTATACTCCTACCAACCCTTCTACCTTTGGCATATATTTTTCTACAACTCTAAGTTTACTTACCCAGGTTGAAAATTTAATTGAGGGTTTTTACTGTGTTTTTAGTGCATATATAACACCCATCATCTTTGGCGTCGTTGTCGGGGAGTTGCCTCAAGGTAAGAATTAGTTAGGAAATAGATCATCCTTATACCTTAGAATTAGATTGGTGGCGGGGGAGATTTAAGACGAGAGGTAAGAACTTGTGCATCTGCTATAACAGGTTCCCCCAAACCCAATAGTAGTTTTTATTTTTTGTTTTTGTTTATGAATAGACCTAGAAACCCAATGGTATTTTTTTTCCCCTTTCTTTCATGAATAGGCATAGAGACCCACAAGGTAGATACATTAAATCAAAATCATACCTTTCAACCAAGGTTCCTTCTGATCTCTTTGGGGAAGGAACGTTCCGCTTATAAAATCCGCAGACCGATATCGAAAAAAAGGAGCTAGCTCAACTCAAAGAGATAAAATAGTCTCTTAAGAGACTAACATAGGGAGCACTATAGAACAAGAAATTGAAGAATCAATCATATTAGGTAAGGAGGCAAGACCACTCGAGTCTTCCATAGAACCAAACAATACAACCCTTTCTTTTACACCACCACCAGGAGACACTAATTTTAAGGACATCATAGACCCTGAACATGTGAATATTTTGTTTGGTAGTTTAGCCAATGTAATCATCTCTCAAATTGATACATAAAATTTGGCACCAATAGTCTCAACCAGCTCGAGTAGAGTCCCAGACATCCAATCCATCGGAAGACCTTTCCATCAAAGGGAAACCTTGTTTTCTTCAAAGATAAAACCACCTAGGTACTCTCTTTTTGGAAATCAAGCCAATATGGAAGATCAGGAAGACCATAACAATGTAAGACACAGAGACGAAGAAGAAACTGGAAACCAAACCGAAAATACCTTCAGGTTTCCGATTTTGGACACCAATCCAAATGTGAACATGAAGAATATTCCTCTCTCGGAAGTGCCTACCTTTTATGGTAAAAATAGTGAATATCTAGACGCCTTCCTATTTGAATTTGACATCTTGTGTAGGAACTACAACTACATACAAGATGCCCAGAAATTAAAACTCTTTCCTTCCACACTCAAAGACTGTGCACTAAGATGGTTCATAGGGTTGGGAGAATCTAGTATTAGGTCTTGGGAAGCCATGAAATACATCTTTCTTAAGAAGTACCAAGACTACTGCAAGACCAAAGAGTCTCATAATGACATCTTTAAAATCCAACAATTAGAAAATGAGACCCTCGAAGATTATATGGAAAGATTTGGTTATATCTCCCAGAAGTCAAAATACCATGACCTCAAAGAGGATGCAACTAGGGCTCTTTTCCTTAAAAGAATTTCAGAAGAATATCTAGAGATCTTAACCTGATGGCATCAGGTGACATCTCTCATAAACCATTTTTTGAGATATGTGAGATGTGTAAAAACTACTCAAGGAGTAGATCCAAAACATGAAAGAATGTTCGGGATCCTTATAATAGAATCTTAAAACCAATTAGTTTGGGTGGTATCACAAGAGAAAAGATAGGAAACCTTTTAGAGAACTTCAAGACAAATATATTAAGCACAATAGGTTCCCAGTTGGACACCCTAAAAATAAAAAATAAATAGGAGGAGGAGAATGCAGCAATGAGCATATATTGCCCAAGATGCAGGAGGAGGCATTCCTCAAGGGAGTGCCCATTAGATAACATTTTAGTTTGTGGCTTTTGTACAGAAGACCATGTGATTGAATGACTGAAAACTGTCCATCATTTCCTGTTTTATTAGCCATATATAGGAGTGGATATCCTGGGGAGTCTTCTTATGCACCTAGGAGTCCATGGTAGCCTAGGAATCAACCCACATACCTGGATCTATAGTCTCAAGTTCCACCCTATTATCAACAACAACAACAACAATGGATCTCACCAGGTTGGAAAAACTGGTCTACTCAGTACCAACATCCTTCATTTCAAGGATGGAGAAGAGGACATAACCAAGGAAACCCTCAAGCTACACCTATCCCTATGTCCAACCATCATTATCCTCAGTTCCCACCAAACACTCTGCAGCTTCTGCTAGGTTTTCTTCCACCACCTTTACCTCCTATTCCACAACAACAACCACTACAATATAAAAATTCAATATCCCCGAAAACAACACTATTACTGGCACAGCTAGTGTAGAATCCCAATAATAAGCCCCCTCAACCCCTTCACAATGTTGAGATGCAGGCCTTCCCGATGTATGTTATTACTCTTGTTCCCTTACAGGAAATTCAACTAAGATCGAGAAAAGTTCTAGAGAGACAGAGACCTTCAGTAGTCATCCAGGAAGAATAAGAAGAAGAAACCACCAAACAACCCACGGACGACACTAGGTGGGAAGATGTTATTATCCCGAATAATCAATAACCCAAGCTTCCCCAAAATGAACCTTCACAAATTACGAAGGTCCCTCCTTATCCAGATCTATTGGTAATCGAGAAACCTACCACCTGACTAAAATTTGACATTTTGAATGAATTGAAAAATATTTGTGTCAATATTCCCCTGCTTCAAGCCATTAAATACATTCCAATCTACAATAAGGTAGTCAAATAATTGTGTATCAAGAAACCAGGTAGGAAGAAAAAGGACCCCTCTACAATGAACTTGATAGGATGACTTTCCGAATACATATCAGAGAAGAAAAAAATAGAAAAATATGGGAACCCAGGAAACCCTGTAGTGAACATAACCATTAATGAGGTCTCCATTGGAAACAATCTCATAGACCTAGGGGAATCCATCAATGTTATGACCGCTACTACCTTGGAACAATTACAGTTACGACCTCTTCTTCGACCTACCCCAATCATTTTGGAATTAGTAGATAAGACTAGGGTTATACCTGAAGGAATTTTAGATGATTTCATGGTTACTTTAGCCTCATGGGAGTACCCCATAGATTTTCTTTTCATTCAGTCAAAGGATCCTACCAAAGGCCATCCCGTCATTTTTGGAAGACCTTGGTTGGCCACAACCAATGCATTTATTGGCTGTAGAGAAGGAGAAATGACCATCTCGAATGGTCTCTCTATCCAAAAGCTCACCATTTACCCTCCATATCAACCTATTATGGAGAATCTATGGTGGATTGAATGTCCATACGAGAAAAAGTTTTGGGAAGAACCTGTATTTCCAAGTGCTAAACCAGTTCATTTATGCTATCACATGTGTGGATTTTCCATAGTCTTTTCCCCAATTTGAATACATATTTGTGGAATAATTTAAAGAACAATTGGATCCATCCATTTTTTCTTCAACATATTTTATCTTTGAGATAGATGAGTCTGCCATGTCTTATACTATTCCCTACAAGATTAGTCCAGGGAAATTTTTACATATAAACTCTGGGCTAGATGCAAACCAACAAAGACAGTTAGTAGATATCCTTAAAGAACAATCATGAGAATTTTCTTGGGAATACACTGACATGAATGGTATACACCCTGACACATGCATCCATCACATATATACTTAGGGGCAAGTAACACCTGTTAGGCAACCCCAGAGAAGGATGAACCCAACACTTAAAGATATAGTCAAGGGGGAGATCCAAAATTTGTTAAATGTCAGATTCATTTATCCCATCTCCGATAGTAAGTGGATATCCCCTCTTTTAGTGGTTCCAAATAAAGCGACCGAGAAATGGAGAATTTGTGTTGATTTCTGGGAACTCAACAAAGCCACTCTGAAAAATTACTTTCCTCTCCCTTTCATTGACCAAGTTCTAGATACCTTGTTTGGAAAGAAGTATTTTTCCTTTTTAGATGGGTACAACGGGTACAATTAGATTCTTATATCACCCAAGGACCAGGACAAGAATACCTTTACTTGTCCTTGGGGCACCTATGCCTATATGGTCTTACCATTCAGATTATGTAATGCTCCTACCACTTTTCAACGAGTAGTATTAGGGATATTTTCTGATCTTATTCATGATTGTGTGGAGGTCTACATGGAACAATTCACAGTATATGGTAACACTTACCAGGAAGCCTTAGACAACTTAGAAAAATTCCTCATCAGATTCGAGGAAATGAACCTATTTCTAAGTCATGAAAAATGAAAAATGTTGTTAACTAAGGGAGTGGTTCTAAGACATCATGTTTCATCTGAAGGGATAAAAGTCGATCCTACAAAGATTGAGGTCATCGTAAGACTTCCACCCCTCAAGACTCAGAAATAGGCGAGAATCTTTCTTGGGCATGACAGATAATACTGGCGATTTATTGAAAATTTTACAAAGATTGTTGCACCTATGTTTGGATGATTGATAAAAGATTTTGATTTTGTTTGGACCGAGTAGTGTCAAACTACCTTCGAAACCCTGACAACTAAGTTGTCTATGGAACCAGTTATTAGAGAGCCCAACTGGACTCTCCCATTTCATATATCCACTGATGCCTCCAACACCGCAATAGGAGGGGTATTAGGGTAGAAAGAGGACCAACAGTCCTATGCCATTTATTTTGTGAGCAAGAACTTGTCCCCTACCAAGTTGAACTATATAGTTACCGAGCAAGAATTCTTGGCACTTGTTCATGCTATTAACAAGTTTCGTCATTACATTACAAGTTACGAAGTATTTGTACATACCGATCATTCATCCATTAGATTCATCATGAAAAAACCTATAACTAATGGCCGAGTGACCAGGTGGCTTTTGTTGTTGCAAGAATTTAATATTACTGTGCTTGACTGACCTAGAAAGGATAATGTAGTAGCTAACTTTATTTCTTGAATAAAAAATGAGGATGATGATATCTCGGTAGATGATAGTTTCCCAGATGAGCACCTCTTTGCCCTTTCTGTCAATACCCCATGGTTTGTGGATATAGAAAACTATCTGGCCACCAAAAAGTTACCGTCTCATTTTTCACCTCATGAAAAGAAGAAAATTATTATACAGAGTGATAATTACTCTTGGGTTGGTCATGATATTTTTCACACAGGTCCTGATTTGATGATTCATAGACTTTTCCGAGAGGACGAGGTACCTGAAATACTACGAAGTTGTCATGATGGTCCATGTTGTGGCCATTTTTCTGACAAACATACAACATATAAGGTGTTACATTCGGGTTACTATTGACCTAGCATCTTCAAAGATGTTGCTAAATATGTGAGAAGTTGTGATAGTTTCCAAAGGATAGAAAGACCTACGTTAGCTGACGAAATTCCTTTGCATGCCAAAGTTATGATGTAACCCTTTGAAAAATGGGCCCTTGACTTTGTAGGACCAATTTCACCCATGTCCCATAGGAAGAAATATATTTTGGTTTGTATGGACTATTTCACCAAATGGGTAAAGGAAAAAGCCCTATTCAAGGCTACATAGAAGTCTGTTGTTGAATTTATCTATGAAGACATCTTTACCCGCTTCGGTGTCCCTCGTGAAATTGTTACCAACCAAGGCACTCAATTCACTTCTAAGTTGATGAAAGAGCTAACAGATAAATATGGGATTAAACATTGTAAATATTCTCCATACCACCCGTAAGACAATGGTTAGGTAAAATACACAAACAAAGTTACAGAAGCCATTTTGACCAAGACTGTTCAGTTACACCATTGAGATTCATCTGATAGGATCCCAGAGGCTTTGTGGGCATACCAGACTACTTGGAGAAATACCACTAGGCATACCCCTTATGAGCTAGTGTATGGGAAACAAGTACTTTTACCTATAGAATTCCAAGTAAGGACCTTTCGTATTGCCGCAGAATTAGGATTGAACCTGGATGAGGCTCAGAAGAAACAAGCCCTACAATTGAATGAATTGGATGAAATCAGGCAAGATGCTATCCAACGAACGATATTAGTCCAAAACCAGAGAAGCAAGTGGCATGACAAGTTTATTAAGAACAAGAACTTCTAGCCTGGTGATTGGGACCTGTTGTTTGATTCTCGATTCAAAACCTTCAAAGGCAAACTTACCACCCGCTAGTTGGGCCCTTACGAGGTAGACACTATATATGACAATGGAGCTATAAAAATTTAAACAATTGACAATGGACAAGTCCCCTTTGTGGTAAATGGACATCGAATTAAATTTTATCATAAGCCCATTTCCAGAGAGGATTTTCTACAGGTCATGTAAGCTGACAAGGCATTGGCCTTAGTAGATGGGGAAGTCCCCCCTTGTTCTTGAAATTTTTTCTGAATTCCCTACTATATATATGTAAACAGTTTTTTTTTTAATTTTGTTAATAAGGCAATTATAGAGATTTCTGTAAGTATTTATTTCACCAGGAGTACACAATTTCAAGGATCTTTCTTAAAAAATTGTTACACTTGAATTTTGTGTTTGCTAAAGCATCAAATGAATATTGACTTACTGTAATTAGCCATATTTTTGCAAGAATTCTCATTTTTAAGGCATTCTAAAGGAGTTGTTCTTGAAACTCTTGACCACTATATAAGGAAGTTATACCATAACTATCAATCCTAGAGGTATCTCGTACATTTTTTTCCAAGAAACCTGAGTAAGTGAGCCAAGTGTCTTTATCAAAGAGTAACAAGAAGGTATAATTTGTAGTTAGTCATGGAAACATCACAATAACTACAAAGGAAAAAGGTAAGTTGAGCATAGAGATACCTTTCTGTTCTTTCTCAATTGTATCATCCACTACACACTAAATAGCTTGATTATATCATATCTTTAGATAGGCCACGCCCGCTTAAGTACCCCTTACATCGGGACAATGACAAAGTAATATAACAAAAAGTCATCCTTTAACATAAATACCATCCCAATTAAAAAAAAGAAAAGAGAAAAGAAAAAGTTGTTTTCAGAGTTGTTCCCCCATCTTCTTGCATAACGTGATATTATAATAAAATATTAAAACATGGAGGACCAGTCTCTAAGGGTTTAAGAGGCTAATCCACCGAGATACTGAACAAGTCTGCTGGCAGCAGGTACCGGTGTGTGGTATGACTAGGTAAACCCACTAGAGTACTGAACAGGCTTGCTGGTGGTGGGGCATTCTACTTGTTGGGCCCGATATATGATCATTTTCATGATGGTTATTATGCATTTTTGCCACATGTACATATGCATTTTTCATCTTTTAAAGGAGATTTTGGAAGAATTTCATGATAAAATGGTATGATCGCCATAAGGTACGTGTAATTCATGTTTAATGATTGAATCAAGTATAATTCATCATGTTTTATGATTTCTAAGAGCTAATTCATGTTTTTTGGTGTTACAGGGAAAAAACACACTATGTTTCTAGTTCTGGCACTTGATCTGACACTTGATCCGACACTCGTTCCGACACTCTATCCAACACTCCGTATTGCACAGAAATGGAAGGCAAGTTGGAAGTTATGGAATTCACGGCCAGTGTTGGGTGAATCGGGAACATGGGTTTTGTTCATGATTTCCCCCTCTAGATACTAAACTCCAAACAACTCAGTTTCAGTTTTCCAAAGAGGGTGATCATTGGCTCGCTCTGGTTTGTCAGTTAGGGCATCATTTATTGTATTTTTCCGAAATTAGAAGTGGTTTGAACCTTCTGTGATCGACCACTTGGTCTGTAAGATTATAAATACTGCAAGGATGGTCACAATATTGTTAATCAAGTAGAAGACCCATTGTATTGGAGACAAATACGTTTTTACTCTGTTTTGAGTTTTTACATTGCCAGAATTATGCCAGAACTGCGATTTTGGATTTTTATGGTGAATTCGGCCTGCTAAGTTCGTGGTGTGATTTTAGAGAGTGACCATGACTTGTTGGGGGGGGCACCAGCAGTCTGGTAACTGTCTTCATGTTCATTTATGCATTTCTTAATTTAATTGCTCTTCTTATTTCCTGTAAACGCATGTTTTTATTATGCTAACTAGTTTGTTGTAGCTTAATTATTTTAATTGTTTTGCAGGTTAGATGTTGATACATATTAGCATGCATTGATTTTATATACTAGGAAAAGACTTGCAAGTCTCTCTCTCTTTATACTAACCCCATATGCAGTTAGATTATGCTTTCTTTTATGATTTTACAGTTAAGTTTAAAACATAGTTTTAATTAGATAGAACAGAGTTTTTAATTTGGGTTTTCTTTTGACAAGGATTGATTGATGGATAGATTTAATTCTAGTTTTTAGTTATAGCTTGCATACTCCAGTTTTATGTAGATTTCATTTAATTAGTTGTTGGTTAATATAGATTGTTAATTTACTTTTTAATATCAATTTTTAATTTCTATTTTTAGTCATTTCTTTACTGTAGTTTGAAAGATTAGAGTAGACATAACATAGTTTTATTTTACGCAATTTCCTTTCATAGATTAAAATGCAATTAAATTTCTTAGTTAAATAATGATGATCCAATTATGTTGATGATGGTTTATACACGAATATGCAGGGTATTTAACATTAATTTTATCATGGCTAAGTTTTCATTGGATTGTTTGGTCCACACCTTTCATTTTTCCATTGAGATTAGTGTTGAGCTTATACCATTGAAATTGTCCTTTGTTGTCAAGTTCCATCAAGATATTATCTGACACCGAAGACATTCACACAACCACCAACATTATGTTTGAATTGTCATAGGTTAAAAGAATAGTTTTCCTGCTTTCATAGATATAGATTCTTTCTTTCATAGCTTAGAAAATAGTCTTATTTGTTGTTGTAGGATAGATAGACTTTGCTTTGATAGATTAGATAGTACTTTTCTTAAGAATTAGTTGTTAGTCTTTCTTTCTTTCAATAGAATAGATTTCCTTTCATGCATTGCATTGAGCATTTAGTCCTGTTACCTGTTAGATTTCCTTTCATGCATTAGAAATAGTTTTGCATTAAACATTTAGTCCACTTGCCTCTGAGGCTAGATAGTTGTTCAATGAGAATTTTTTGCTTGCAGTAGTTAGTTGTCTTTGCTTACCCATCTATTTTCTATAATAGGTTAGATAGTTGTTTTTGCTTCCTTGTTTATTTTCTTTAGTAGGTTAGATAGTCTTTTTTGCTTGTCTATTTTCTTTAATAGGTTAGATCGGTGTTTTTTCTTCCTTGCTTATTCATTTTCTTTCATAGGGTAGTTTCTAATTGAATGTAGGTTGGCAAGCTAAAATAGTTTGCTTTTGTGATTTTCTTATTATGCTTAGTAGTTTTCTTTTGCTTATTGTTAAACTAGTTTTCTTTACATAGAGTTTTCATTTTCTTTCTTAGGAACTATCCATTGACCCTTGGCCCAAAAGTACTTAGGTTACCCAGTTTCATTTTTCTGAGTAGGGTTTTCTCATTAGATAGTTTTTCTTGAGTACATTAGCCTTAGATAGATACCTTCATTAGTTAGACTATACTCCTACCAGCCTTCTACCTTTGGCATATATTTTGCTACAACTCTAAGTTTATGGCGCAGACCCCCAATCCTCAGAATCGAGGTTCGCATAGGATCTTTACTACAACCACGCTGAGGGTTAACCAACCCCTTCGTTTAAGCCACAAAGGACTTCAGATTTTGGGGTTTCCCGATCCCTAATGTCGAGCTCCTCGACTCTTCCACTTGCCGATACGCCAAAATCTTTGACCACGTTCTGCTCCTGTATCGGGTTTTTCACCTTTTTAGGGTTTCAGACTTCATGATTTTGTGAATCCTGTTGTCAAGGTTCTTGACCTTTCCACCTTCCGAAACCTGAAATGTCGATATTCTCGAAATGCTTGGTCGCGTCCTCCTACACAGTTGTATCACGTTTCGTGACTTCGGGAATTTTGGAATAAGGAATCCCAACCTCTTGTCTTCACAACTGCCGAAATGTCGAAACCTGAAACGTTCAGCAAAAGGCTAGCTTCTATCGAAACTTTTTCCCCTTTCGGAGTTTCAGACTTTGCAATTTTGCGAGTCCTGATGTAAGGATTTCGGTTCTCTGGTCTCCACAAACCCCGAACTCCAAAACAATATCTCCAATGAGATTAACGACTATAAGCCTCCCTTTGATCTGACAGCCCGCGTGATTTCAAACTTTTGGGTATCGGGAGTCCAAGACTCTCGATCCTAGAACACTATCCACTCGGGTTCTTGAACCCTAAAACACCAAATTTTCGAAACGCTCCTTCACACTATTTTGTGTTTCGCAACTTCGGGGGTTCTCATGTGAAGAGCCCAAATTCTTGTCAACGGGAATGTCAATTTTCTGAAATCCCAAAATTCACATCAAATTCTATCGCGACTTGTGACTTCGGGTCTTCCACTCTGCTGTGTCCCGATCACTTGTCCTCAGGACCTCCAAAATGCTGAACTCCAAAATTCTGAAACGTCGAAATTTCTTCTCTTCGCCTTCACATGCAATAATCTACTTCATGCTTCGAGAGTTCGAACGACTAAGGGTTCCATCCACACTTCGGACTTACAACTCTCGAAATTCGAAAACAATATCGACAGTCCAATTATCAAAATCAATGGTTCATGTTGGCTCCTATTACCAGAGTGATGGATTTGTCCCTCCTTATCCTCCTTGTAACTTCTCCGGATCTTAAGATCCTCATGATTTCGGGAGTTCTCCTCAGAGAATTCTGCCCGTTCAATTTCCTCCTCAAGAACCTCTGGTTAAAAATCGACTCTGCAATTCTTCTCTGGGACGTGACTTCTGCACAACAACTTGAACATCCTTCTTTCTATTGAATGATTCAAAGGCCCTAGCCCTTCTAATCTTTCCTCTGACAACTTTAAGTCACCAAAGAACTTCTGCACGCACTCCTTCCGACAATCCTTCAAGTGCTTCTGGGTATTTGAACTCATGACTCTGTGCACTTTCTCTACAACAATAGTCCTTCAATCTCTCGTCCTTAGTTGATAAGTTCTACAATCTTGACCAACCTGCACACACCTTCCACGGCTTTTGTTCTTGTATTGCACTTCGACTGAAACAAGAACAGCGATATCCCTCTTGAGCTTTCAGAGATAAACTTTGAGCCTTCGTCAACGCACTCCTTGCGTACGTTTCACTGCACTCCTTGTAGGAACTTCTCACTCAGGAAGAGAAACAATTGAAACTCATTCTCTCTCTCTCTCTCAGACTTCTAACATTTAACAGGAATTCATACTTAAATATCATAACAACAAATGCACGACAGAGAGGATAAAACAACCATAAGCATATTGATTAGCATGTATACACATAAAGCATCATAACACCATGAGTCTAAATCAAAGCTTCATATATTAATTCAAAGCTTTTGTACATGGGGTTCTTCTCTACAACTCTCTGCTACAACTCTCCTCTTCTCTATGCTACCATGCTTAATTGATCTAATTCTGATTGATACAATGATACAAAGATGAGGGTGTCTATAGTCGTTTTCCCTCCTGTTCCTAAAACTGTCAATTCTAGAATTTAAATCTACCTACTTTAATTAACTAGGCATAAATGCCTCTACCTCCTATAGATGAGAGAGAATCACTCATGATCTGTTTAAAATACGCAAGTACGCTTCCTTTTAACCATTACATTAATGCTTCAAAAACATTTCCAAAATGTGCAAAATGTATGTTGCACTTTCCAGCTGTCTTCTGCCTTCATGATTGCTTGGTTGGCTGCTTGTGATGCTCCTACATCAGTTTACTTACCCCGGGTTGAAAATTTAATTAATGGTTTTTAAGTGTCCTTTTTAGTGCATATACAACACCCATCATTTTTGGCGCCATTGTCAGGGAGTTGTCTTAAGGTAAGAAGTAGTTAGGAAATAGATCATCCTTATATCTTAGCATTATCTTGGTAGCGGGGGAGCTTTATGACGAGAGATAAGAACCTGCACATCTTCTATAGCAGGTTCCCCCAAACCCAATGGTAGTTTTCCCTTTTTTTTTTTTTATTTCATTAATAGACCTAGAATCCCAATGGTAGTTTTTCTTTTTTGTTTTTGTTTTCTTTCATGAATAGACCTAGAAACCAAATGGTAGATATTTTTTTTTTTTTTTTTATTTCTTTCATGAATAGGCCTAGAGACCCACAAGGTAGATACATTAAATCAAAATCATACCTTTCAACCAAGGTTCCTTCCGATCTCTTTGGGGGAAGGAATGTTTTTCTTATAAAATCCGCAGACCGATACTGAAAAACAGGAGCTAGCTTGACTCAAAGAGATAAAATAGTCTCTGAAGAGACTAATACAGAGAGCACTATAGAACAAGAAATTGAAGCATCAATCATATTAGGACAGGAGGCAATACCACTCGATTCTTCCATAGAACCAAAAAATACAACCTTTGTTCTTACACCACCACCAGGGGGGCCTAACTTTAAAGATATCATAGACCCTGAAGAGGTGAATCTTTTGTTCGGTAATTCATCCAATGTAATTATCTCTGAAATTGACACAAAAAATTTGGCACCAATAGTCTCAACCGGATTGAGTAGAGTCCCAGACATCCAATCAGTAGGAAGGACTTTCCATCAAAGAGAAACTTTGTTCTCTTCAAAGATAAAACCACTTAGGTACTCTCTTTTTGGAAACAAAACCAATATGGATAATCAGGAAGACCATAACAATGTAAGACATGGGGAGGAAGAATAAACTGGAAACCAAACCGAAAATACTTTCGGATTTTCGATTTTGGACACCACTCCAAATGTCAACATGAAGAATATTCCTCTCTCAGCACTGCCTACCTTTTATGGTAAAAAAAGTGAAGATCGAAACACCTTCCGATTTGAATTTGACATCTTGTGTAGGAGCTACAACTACGTACAAGATGCCCAGAAATTAAAACTCTTTCCTGCCACCCTCAAAGAATGTGAACTAAGATGGTTCATGGGGTTGGGAGAATCCAATATTAGGTCTTGGGAAGCCATGAAAGACATATTTCTCAAGAAGTATCGAGGCTACTGCAAGACCAAAGAGTCTCGTAATGACATTTTTAAAATCCAACAATTAGAAGACAAGACCCTTGAAGATTATATGGAAAGATTTGGTTATATCTCCCAGAAGTCAAAATACCATGACCTCCCAAAGGATGCAATTAGGGCTCTTTTCCTTAAGGGAATTTCAGAAGAATATTTAGATATTCTTAACCTGATGGAATCAGGTGACATATCTCATAAACCATTTGCTGAAATATGTGAAATGTGTAAAAATTACTCAAGGAGTAGAGACAAAAAAGGAAGAATGTTCGGAACCCTTATAATAGAATCTTAAAACCAGTTAGTTCTGGTGGTATTAAGAGAGAAGAGATAGGGAACCTTTTAGAAAACTTTAAGACTGACATCTTAAGCATAATAGCTTCCCAGTTGGATACCCTTAAACTAAAAAAGAAACAGGAGGAGGAAAATGAAGCAATGAGCATATATTGCCTAAGATGCAGGAGGAAGCATTCCTCAAGGGAGTGCCCATTAGATAACATTTCAGTTTGTGGCTTCTGTACAGAAGACCATGTAACTAAAAAATATCCATCATTGCCCAATTTATTATCCATATATAGGAGTGGAGATCCTGGGGAGTCTTCTTATGCACCTAGGAGACCATGGAAGCCTAGGAATCAACCCATATACCCGGATCTACAGTCTCAACTTCCACCCTATTATCAACAACAACAGTTGAACTCACCAGGTTGGAAAAACTAGTCTACTTAGTACCAACATCCTTGGATTCAAGGATGGAGGGGAGGACACAACCAAGGAAACCCTCAAGATCCACCTATCCCTATGTCCAACCATCCTTATCCTCAGTTCTTATCGAACACTCTGAAAATTTTTCCAGGTTTTGTTCCACCACCTTTACCTCTTATTCCACAACAACAACTGCTACAATTTTAAAATGCAAGCTCCCCGAAACCAACACTATTACTGGCACATCTAGTGCCGAACCCCAATAATAATCCCCCTCAACCTCTTAAAAATGTTGAGATGCAGGCGTTCCCGAGATATGTTATTACTTCTATTCAATTACAGTAAATTCAACTAAGATCGGGAAAATTTTTGGAGAGACAGAGACCCTCAGTAGTCATCCAGGAAGAAGAAGAAGAAGAAATCACCAAACAACCCATGGATGACACCAGGTGGGAAGATTTTATTATCCCGAAGAATCAAGAACCCAATCTTCCCCAAGATGAACCTATACAAATTACGAAGGTCCCTCCTTATCCAGACCGATTGGTAATCGAGAAACCTACCACTCGACCAGAATTTGACATTTTGAATGAATTGAAAAATATTTGTGTCAAAAATCCTCTGCTTCAAGCCATTAAAGACATTCCAATCTATAGTAAGGTAGTCAAAGAATTGTGTATCAAGAAGCCAGGTAGTGTTTGCAGCCAACCCATTTTTTTTTATTACTCTCAAAAAGATGCCTACACCCCTTGTCGTATTACGACAAAGTATTGTCGCATTGTGCTAATGGACATTCGTCTCATTTTTGCGACCATTACAATTCAATTTCGACTCAGTTTTCACAACTGCAAGTGTGAAAACACTTATTTCGTTGATTAGATTGTCGTCGTCTTTGATTGATACTTGATCACTTGTTTATCACATGACTGGTAGAGATTGTATTGAACTTATGGTCTTGAGCATTATCTTACATTGATTGCGCATTTGGATATATTTCACTGTTTAAAATTTGGACATGGAAGTTATTAGTCTTGTTCTGATCTTATGAATATTGTGTAATGGATTTGGTCATATTGTTTTTATCCTTGCTTTGGACTTTCACTCGATTATCATATGAAGGAATTTTGRTTGTATGGTTCTAAGACTTTGGAGTACAAAMATATACAATATGCACCRAATGCATGGACAAGTTTATAAGGTATGATGGMAATRGYTTCAAGGCGCATGAGTTAATTATATTCGATTTACAAATCGATACTTGACATACTATGTTTGCAAAGTTGAATTATACGTTGAATGTTATATGATCCCGAGCTATGAATTAGCAGTAAAACTTGTGATTAAGCGATTGATTAAACGTTGGAATTGGCACGTTGAATCGATAGTTAATGCTGGTACTGTGTTTGTTTTAAACTCAACACTTGGCGCAGTATTATCATATGAGGTGTTGGTTCTAACTCGGATGAATGGCACGTAGAAGTGGTGATTCACTCACTCGCTGGTCGATGCATTTGTTTTAATGATTATGGTTTTAAACAACTCTGTACAGGACATTAATGCAATGCGTGGCGATGGTAATCCCACCACCTTCGCACTCATGGAGTTGTTTTCGGTCTCGTCGAACATTCAAACCATTGAAACCCTGTTGTATTCGCTCTGTGCATTGGGTATTCGGTGTGAACCCTACCATGAACAGAGGTTATGGCTCCTGTTGTGAGAGCCGAACCTAATGGGTGACAAGCACTGTTGACATTCGATGGTGCATACAGAAACCTCAAAGAATTTGGGTGGCTTTTTTTTATACCGAAGTTTGATGGTTTTAATATCTCTGTTGCTCGGCAATTCGCACTGTCGTTTGATGGCCACCGAGCCAAAGTCGGAGATGTCCAGCTCGAAGTCACTGAACACTCTCTCAGCCTGGCAACTGGTCTTCCTGTCAAGGGACATAAATGGTCCAAAAGCTATAAAGTAAATGATGTCCCGTGGACATTGTTGTTTCGGTCTCGGACAGTGAGGTCGTGCAACAGAGGTTTACCTGCGAAGATGTTAAAACCCCGCTGGTATGATCTATTGATGATTCTCAAGCAATTCGTCACCTGTGAAGGCAGGTATGGATTTGTTTTCCTGTTTCATCTATGTTTGTTAATGTTATTTATGGGTTTCGAGCTTAGCATGCCGCATTATTTGCACCGAAGTCTATTTAAAATGGCTAAGAAATTCAAGCGAAGTCAGGCTGATACTAGCCTCTTTCATGTTGGGTTGATTAAAATCCTGGTTGTTTATGAATTGGGGTTACGTCGAGATTCCTGGCCCGATTTTCTCAACCGAAATGGTTTTGAGGAATCAAACCCTCCTCCAGTCGATAAGCCTGTGGTGTTCGAGAGTAGATCTACCCCTTTACCCTACAGTGTTTTACTACCTAAACCCGAACCCGACTCACTTGTGAATTTGCCGATGGCTGTGACTAAGGTTGCTAAGCCCATGACCACAAAGGCTAGGGAGAAGACTGCTTCTAGAAACAAGAAAAACGCAAGGATGATCTCTCGCATGGAGAGGAATAAGTCTAAAACCCCTGCCAAAACAGAGGCCATCATGGTAAGTGAGGACTCAGATTCGAGCATTAAGCGTTTTCTAGCTGAAGAAGGCTTCTGTGGTAATGAATCTCCCTATGATTTCGTTGATAATCTGCCTCCTTGTCTTCGGGATAACCCAGACTATCCTGGTATCAAGCCACCTCTTGAAACTCGTGGGGAATCATCAAACCCCCCTCCTTCTCAAAAGGTTGCTACACCTTGCGACCAGTGTGGACTGTGGTTAGAAAGATACTATTTGGACGTTCCAAAGCTGCAATCCAAGATTCAGGATTTGGAGAGCCAAGTAGCAAGGCTCACTGATCGGAATGCTAAGGGGTGGCCTAATGATAAAAATCAACGGACTGTTGGATCAATCTTGTTCAAAAACGTTGAGTCTGCCACCGCGATTGTCAATTCTAAATTGACATAGTTTCGACAACTGCAATGGTATAATTTTCCCCCTTTTATATAGCGTGTTCATAAGCTCTGTTTATATGGTCGACTTGCTCTGTCATGCATAAGTTTTATCGATTTAGTTGGATTGGTTGTGATTAGATTTGGTTTGATTGATTATAATCGAATTTGAATATGCTGTTATTTGATATCTTTTCTATTCTTGGAACACAAACGATATCTCTGTTCGATTTGATTAATCTTGTATGATGCGATGAGTAAATTGGTTGACTGTGTTGATTATAATTTCTATTTTGAACCGATTCGTATATCATTTGTTTTATAATCAAATTTCGAATGGATAACAACTGTTACAATGTGAGTTGTATTCTAATGATAACAAGTGTTTGATTCGATTACAGGAATGGGTTGATTGTATCAAATCTTTTGATTTGTATCTATAATTAAATATCTCGTTTGATGACTCTGTCAAAACCCTGTGTGACGACTGTAGAGTAATCTAACGTGGAGACTGTTGAATCGATATTTGTGTAGTTAGTTCGATTACATTGGAAGCAATTCATGTATCGTGTGAATGATATCGATATGCTGTTTGGATTGTAATTAAGCAATTACAGTTACGAGTTTACTTGCAAATTATTTGAAACGTGACGAATGAGAACTATGGTTGGATTCAATGGATA
>JZKD02S1985401.1:356596-405088 GCA_000966675.3 Picea glauca
TCTTTGGTTTCCTTACGATACCTTAGAGCGGCCAATGGAGCCGTTAAACTCGTCAGGGTGGTCCATACCAAACGGCTTGGGTTATTTAGACAACCCCGGACCGGTTCCACTCTCCAAGTTGACGTATGGACTGTTTCGCCCGTCAACAGGTAGGAAGCAAAAGGACCCCCCTACAATACATTTGGTAGGAGGACTCTCTGAGTACATATCAGAGAAGCCAAAGCTAGTAAAATATGGGAATCCAGGAAACCCCATAGTGACCATAAACATTAATGAGGTCACCATTGGAAACACTCTCATAGACCTAGGGGTAGCCATCAATGTTATGACCGCTACTACCTTGGAACAATTACAGTTACAACCTCTTCTTCAGCCTACCCCAACCATTTTGGAATTAGTAGATAAGACTAGGGGTATACCTGAAGGGATTTTAGATGATTTCATGGTTAATTTAGCCTCATGGGAGTACCTCATAGATTTTCTTGTCATTCACTCAAAGGATACTACCAGAGGACACCCCGTTATTTTGGGAAGAGCTTGGCTAGCCACAACCAATGCATTTAATGGCTGTAGAGAAGGAGAAATGACCATCTCAAATGGTCTCTCTATCTAGAAGCTCATAATTTACCCTCTAGATCAACCTATTATGGAGAATCTATGGTGGATTGAATGTCCATATGAGAACACGTACTGGGAAGAACCCGTATTGGCTAGTGACCATGCACGGGCACTTCAGGAGCATACACCAGAAAATGGGCTAAACCAATTCATTTATGCTATCACATGTGTGGATTTTCCACAATCATTTCCCCAATTTGAGTACATGTTTAGGGAAGAATTTCAAGAACAATTAGACCCATCCATTGTTTCTTCAACATCTTTTATTTTTGAAATAGATGAGTCTTCCATGTCTTATACTATGCCCTACAAGGTTAGTCCAGGGAAGTTTTTACATATAAACTTTGTGCTAGATACAGACCGACAAAAATAGTTACTAGATATCCTTAAAGAACAAATAGGAGCATTTTCCTGGGAATACAATGACATGAAGGGTATACACCCTGACACAGGAATCCATTACATATATACCCAGGAGGAAGTGACACCTGTTAGGAAACCCAAGAGAAGGATGAACCCAACACTCAAAGACATAGTCAAGGAGGAGATTCAAAAGTTTCTAAATGTCAGATTTATCTATCCCATCTTTGAAAATAAGTGGGTATCCCCTCTTGTAGTGGTTCCAAAGAAAGTGATCGAGAAATTGAGAATTTGTGTTGATTTTCGGGAACTCAACAAGGCCACTTTGAAAGACTACTTTCCTCTCCCTTTCATTGACCAGGTTCTAGATACCTTGTTTGAAAAGAAGTATTTCTCCTTTCTAGATGGGTACATCGGGTACAATCAGATTCTTATAGCACCCGAGGACCAGGACAAGACTACCTTTACTTGTCATTGGGGCACCTATGCCTATAGGGTCTTACTATTCGGATTGTGTAATGCTCTTGCCACATTTCAACAAGTAGTACTAGGGATATTTTTCGATCTTATTCATGATTGTGTGGAGGTCTACGTGGATGAATTCACAGTCTATGGCAACACTTACCAGGAAGCCTTAGACAACTTACAAAAATTCCTCATCATATGTCAGGAAATGAACCTATCTTTGAGCCATGAAAAATGCAAAATGTTGTTAACTGAAGGAGTGGTTCTAGGACATCATGTTTCATCTGAAGGGATAAAAGTCGATCCTGCAAAGATTGAGGTGATTATTATACTTACACCCCCCAAGAATCATAGAGAGGTGAGAATCTTTTTTGGACATGCTGAATATTACCGACAGTTTATTGAAACTTTTACAAAGATTGTTGCACATATGTTTGGATTATTGATAAAAGATGTTGATTTTATTTGGACTGAGCAGTGTCAAACTACCTTCAAAACCCTGAAAGCTAAGTTGTCTCTGGCACCAGTTCTTAGAGGGCCTAATTGGACTTTCCCATTTCATATATCCACTGATGCCTCTGACACCGCAATAGGAGGGGTATTAGGGAAGAAAGAGGACCAACTGTTCTATGCCAATTATTTTGTAAGCAAGAACTTGTCCCCTACCGAGTTGAACTACACAATCACTGAGAAAGAGTTATTGGCAGTTGTTCATGCTGTTAACAAGTTTCGTCATTACATTACAGGTTATGAATTATTTGTACACATCGATTATTCTTCCATTAGGTTCCTCATGAACAAACCAATAACTAGTGGTCGAGTGACTAGGTGGCTCTTGTTATTGCAATAATTTAATATCACTGTGCTTGACCAACCTGGAAAGGATAACATAGTAGCTGACTTTATTTCCCGCATAAAAGATGAGGATGATGATATCTCTGTAGATGATAGTTTCCCAGATGAGCACCTCTTTTCCCTTTCTGTCAATACCCCATGGTTTGTCGATATGGAGAACTATATGGCCACTAGGAAGTTACCGTCTCATTTGTCACCTCATGAAAAGTGGAAAATTATTACACAAAGTGCTAATTACTCTTGGGTTAGTCATGATATTTTCCGCACAGGTCCTGATTTGATTATTCGTAGATGTGTTCGAGAGGATGAAGTACCTGATATACTACGAAGTTGTCATGATGGACCATGTGGTGGCCATTTTTCTGACAAATGTACAACATATAAGGTGTTACATTTGGGTTACTATTGGCCTAACATTTTCAAAGATGCTGCCAAGTATGTGAGAAGTTGTGATAGAAAGGATAGGATGAACTACGTCATCTGATAAAATTCCTTTGCAGGCCCAAGTTATGATAGAACCCTTTGAAAAATGGGCCCTCGACTTTGTAGAACCAATTTCACCCATGTCCCATAGGAAGAACTATATTTTGGTTTGTATAGACTATGTCACCAAATGCGTAGAGGCAAAATCCCTATTCAGGGCTATAGAGAAGTCTGTTGTCGAATTTATCTATGAAGACATCTTTACCCGCTACGGTGTCCCTCATGAAATTGTTACTGACCAAGGCACTCAATTTGCTTCCAATATGATGAAAGAGCTAACAGAGAAATATGGGATTAAACACCGTAAATCTTCTCCATACCACCCGCAAGCCAATGGTCAGGTAAAATCTACAAACAAAGTTCTGGAATCCATCTTGACCAAGACCATTCAGTTACATCCCCGGGATTGGGCTGTTAGGCTCCCAGAGGCTTTGTGGGAATATTCAACTACCTGGAGAAATACCACTAGACATACCACTTATGAGCTAGTGTACGGGAAAACAGTACTTTTACCTACAAAATTCCAAGTAAGGACCTTCCATATTGCCGCAGAATTAGGATTGAACTTGGATGAGGTGCATAAGCAACGAGCCCTACAACTAAATGAGTTGGATGAAATCAAACAAGATGCCATCCAATGGACGATATTAGTCCAAAACCAGAGGAGCAAGTGGCATGACAAGTTTATTAAGAAGAAGCACTTCCAGCCTGGTGATTGGGCTCTATTTTTTTATTCATGATTCAAAAAATTCAAAGGCAAACTTACCACTCGTTGGTTGGGCCCTTACAAAGTAGACACTTTATATGACAATGGAGCTATAAAAATTAAAAAAATTGATGATGGACAAGTCTCCTTTGTGGTAAATGGACACTGGCTTAAGTTTTATCATAAGCCCATTTCCAGAGAAGATTTTATACATGTCATGTCAACTAATGAGGCATTGGCCTTAGTAGATGGGGAAGTCCCCCCTTGTTCTTGAAAATTTTTCTGAATTTCCTACTGTACATAAGTAAATAGTTTTGAATTTTGTTAATAAGGCAATTCTAGAGGTTTTTGTAAGTAATTATTTCACTGGGTGTACATAGTTTCAAGGATCCTTCTTCAAAACATTATTACACTTGAATTTTGTGTTTTCTAAAGCATCAAATGAATATTGACTTACTGTAATTAGACATGTTTTTGCAAAATTTATCATTTTTTTCAGGCATTCTCAAGAAGTTGCTCTTGAAACTCTTCACCACTGTATAAGGAAGTGATACTGTAAATATCAAGCCTAGAGGTCTCTCGTATAGTTTTTCCATGGAACCTGAGTGAGTGAGTCAAGTGTCTTTATCAAAGAGTAATAAGGAGGTCTAATGAGCAGTTAGTCATGGAAACATCACATTAACTACAGATGAAGAAAGTAAGTTGAGCCTAGAGACACCTTTTTGTTCTTTCTCAATGGTACCATCCACTACACACTAAATAACTTGATTATATCATATCTTTATATAGGCCAAGTCCACTTAAGTACCCCTTGCATCAGGAAAATCACTAATAATATAACGAAAAGTCATCCTCTAACATAAATATCATCCCAATTTAAAAAAAAAAAAAAAAAAAAGTTGTTGTCAAAGTTGTTCCCCAATATTCTTGCATAAGCAATCTTATACTAAAATCTTAAAGGATGGAGGGATAGTCTCTGAGGGTTTAAGAGGCTAACCCGTCGGGATACTGAACAGGTTTGCTGGCAGCGGGTACTGGCCTGTGGTATGACTAGGTAAACCCGCTAGAGTACTAAACAGGCTTGCTGGTAGCGGGGCATTCTACCTAGCGAGGATGATAATCTGACAAAAATAAATAATAAATCTAAACTTGTCTTGATGTACTACATTAATTGCAGACAAAGATGACATGGAGTATGTGTGGTTAAGCTAAGGTTAATGAATCTCATAAAATTTCCATTGAGAAATGACTCTAAGACTATCTTGAAACTCTCTTGCCTACCTCTTCTTATCTATATATAGGATCTCTTATCCTATAGGTGGGGCCATCTTCTAACTGTCTCGTCAGACCAAGCTGTGAACTTTTACCTTTACAGTTGACATACTATAAATCTTTGTCTATTGGGGGATACTGACTAGTTTCCTATACTTTTGATTGTGAGGTGTTACAATACTTAGGTGTGGGGGAGAGGTTGATGAGCTGACAAATGATCATTTCCTAGAGAAATAAGTCTTTGCAAGATTTTTTGTATTATTTCTATGATACAGGTTATTACAATGATAGCCATGTTATTTTTGAAATGCTTAAACTCTTGTGTGCTATAAATTACTGAACACATACTTAACAGACCACTCTTTATTGGTTTATCGTTCATTACAAGATGCATATTGTAGGTTTGACAATACATTTTTATGGTTTCTATAACCCGTTCATTGTAGGTTTTTGACATTATATGTCATATACAAGAAGATTGAGTGAGCATGGAGCATCTTGCCTCTGCTCATTAACTACTGTGATTGTCAAAAACACTTCAAAGTTGTAGGCTATCCATTATAAGAGGTGAAAATACACTTAACATAGAGGTACCGGATGAAGTACCGTATGCGGTACCGGATGAGGTGCCCTATGAGATGTCATTTGAAGTGCCAAACGAAGAGGTAACCAAAACTCAATCATTCAATTGAATTGGTTTCAGGCATTGATTAAAGATGTTTCATATGTTTATGATCAAATGTCCAAGTCAACAGAATTGGACATTTATCTAACCACACACTACTACATTGCCCCAAAGCTTGCCATCGAATTCAAATTTCCCACACATGGCAGCTCACGTGCACATGTGGGCAACGTACTCCACCATAAGAGAATCCAAAATTGGGTTGGGCACTCTATTATCTCACTTGCCCTTGCCATTTTCTCTGCCCTGCATTAAGGAATCGTGCCCAATCTCTACCAATTTGTCCCCTGTTCAAATCTTACTCAGACCATGCCCAATTTGTGCCATCTCTTAGCCTATTCACACCCTTGTTTGGTTAAATTCGCCTCTGTCACAATTCCTAGGAGATACAAACCCTCCTCCTATGCAGACTTGTTTGCCATTCCTAAATTTGCACAATGCAGGGAGGCGTTTTTGCGTGCAGGCTGGGGGCCATTTTTGTCTGCTTGCAGGGCCATGATGATGACCTCTCCATGCAATTTGCAGTTGATTTTGATGGTAAGACAACACATGTAGGTTCTTTCACCTTTGAAGTCACAGAAGAGTCCATTGCTACTGCAATAATTCTCCCAACAATGGGAGATAGATGGTTCAAAAACCACCAATTATCGCGCTCAAGTTACAAGAGGGTGTTTAAGCCCGAATTCAAGAGCATTTCAGGAGAAAAAGGGTATGCTAAGGAGTGGATAAAAGCAAAATTGGTCAATCCCCTCATCTTCATCACAAGGTTAATAGATAATCTACTTTCAAAGCTTTTCATTTTAGATTGTTGTCTCATTTTCTATTCAACAAACCCTTGAACTTCCCCTTCTATTTTCTCAAAATCTTGGAGAAGATGTCCTCTCAAGTGAGGAAAAATGTGACTAATCCCCACAATATTCTCTTCCACCATGGCTTGATCAAGCTCCTTGTTCTAGCCGAATTAGAGAAACAGGGGAAAAATTGGGATGCCTTTATCTACCAATTTGCAAACCCTCACTTGACAGTTAAGACCGACAAAAATCCACTTAGCCTAAAAATTATCTCTCGATCCAAACCTCGCTCTCCAAGAACTCTAAACTCCCTTGCACAAACCCTCTCTTTGTCAGAACAATACCAAAATCTTGTTGACAACCCTACTTCTTCATCGAGTAAAAAGACCAAGAGCAAAGACCAAAAGAAGCCCATTGTTGACCCCTCAATGCCTTCACTCTCTCTTGATCCTACACCTAAAAAACTTCAAGAAGTAATGCAACAAGACTTTCCCATCATTCCTACAAACAAGAGGGGAGCCAATCAATTTGGTAAGGGACACTTTCATAAGAGTACCTGAAACATAAGAACCAAGCCTTATGCAAAACCTCCACTTGCTTCAGATCCCATCCAAGTGTCTTCTGACCTTGAGAGCCCTCATAAGAAACTTAGGGAAGTCTTTGAGGATGGATTAGAGCCACTAAGGAAAACAAAATCGGAACCTACCTCACCTTACCAATCTCCCATCACTCCTAGTTCACCCATGCCCAATCTAGATACTAAAATTGATAGATTGTCCACATCCCTCAAAGGATCTAAGCCTTCCTCGGAGATCACCGATTCTGTTCCAACCATAGAGCAACTACAAAAATAAAACCATCAGCTTCTCCAACAGTTGGAAGAGAGGAAGATAGTAGTTGTACACCTTCATCATGACAATGCAGTCCATCAGGCAAAGGTCAACTCCCTTCAGCGGTTGGCTGATGAAATGACTAAATCTAACCGCATCCTCAGAGCACAATTGAAGCAATGCAAGAGGCACAAGGCTAAGTCTACATAGCAAGAAGGAGAGGCTTCCAAAGATGATCCTCCTCAGCAAGCCTAGTCACGAGGGGTAACTTCTTTTTGTTTACAGTGGGACATGCAAAATCATAAGTGTGGGGGTAATGTTGGGCCTGAGATATGATCATTTTCATGACGATTATTATACATTTTTGCCACATGTACATATGCATTTTTCATCTTTTAAAGGAGCTTTTTGAAGAATTTCATGATAAAATGGTATGATCACCATAAGGTATGTGTAATTCATGTTTATTGATTGAATCGAGTATAATTCATCATGTTTTATGATTTCTAAGAGCTAATTCATGTTTTTTGGTGTTACAGGAAAAAAACGCACTATGTTTCTAGTTTCAGCACTTGATCCGACACTCGTTCTGGCACTCAATCCCACACTCTGTCCAACACTCTGTATTACACATAAATGGAAGGCGAGTTGGCGGTTATGGCATTGGCAGCTAGTGTTGGGTGAATCGAGAACATGGGTTTTTTTCATGATCGCCCCCTCTAGCTACTGAACTCTAGACAACTCAGTTTTAGTTGTCCAAAGAGGGCGATTATTGGCTCGCTCTATTTTGCCAGTTAGGGCATCATTTATTGTATTTTGCCAAAACTAGAAGTGGTTTGACCCTCCTGTGGTCGACCACTTGGTCTGTAAGCTTATAAATACTTCTAGGATGGTCATAAGATTGTTAAGCAAGTAGAAGAACCATGGTATTGGAGACAAACACATTTTTACTCTATTTTGAGTTTTTACATTGCCAGAATTATGCCAGAACTGCATTTTTGGATTTTAATGGTGAATTCAGCCTGCTAAGTTTGTGGTGTGGTTTTAGAGAGTGACCATGACTTGATGGGGGGCCCACCAGCAGTCTAGTAACTATCTTCATGTTCATTTATGCATTTCTTAATTTAATTGCTCTTCTTATTTCTTGTACATGCATGTTTTTATTATGCTAACTAGTTTGTTGTAGGTTAATTGTTTTAATTGTTTTGCAAGTTAGATGTTGATACATATTAGCATGCATTAATTTTATAGACTAGGAAAATACTTGCAAGTCTCTCTCGCTTAAGACTAACCCCATATGCCGTTAGATTATGCTTTCTTTTATGATTTTATAGTTAAGTTTAAAACAAATTTTTAATTAGATAGAACAGATTTTTTAATTTGGGTTTTCTTTTGACAAGGATTGATGGATGGATAGATATAATTCCAGTTTTTAGTTACAACTTGCTTGCTCCAGTTTTATATAGATTTGATTTAATTAGTTGTTGGTTAATATAGATTGTTAATTTACTTTTTAATATCAGTTTTTAATTTCTATTTTTGGTCATTTCTTTATTGTAGTTTGAATGATTAGAGTAGACATAGCATAGTTTTCTTTTACGCAATTTATTTTCATAGATTAAAATGCAATTAAATTTCTTAGTTAAATAATGATTATCTCGTTATGTTGTTGATGGTTTATACACAGATATGCAGGGTATTTAACATTAATTTTATCATGGCTAAGTTTTCATTGGATTGTTTACTCCACACCTTTCATTTTGCCATTGAGATTAGTGTTGATCTTATACCATTGGAATTGTCCTTTGTTGTCAAGTGCCATCGAGATATTATCCGACACCGAAGACATTCACACAACCACCAACATTACTTTTGAATTGTCATAGGTTAAAATAATAGTTTTCCTGCTTTCATAGATATAGATTCTTTCTTTCATAGCTTAGAAAATAGTCTTATTTGTTGTTGTAGGATAGATAGACTTTGCTTTGATAGATTAGATAGTAGTTTTCTTAAGAATTAGTTGTTAGTCTTTCTCTCTTTCAATAGAATAGATTTCCATTCATGCATTGCATTGAGCATTTAGTCCAGTTGCCTCTTAGATTTCCTTTCATGCATTAGAAATAGTTTTGCATTAAGCATTTAGTCCACTTGCCTCTTAGTCTAGATAGTTGTTCAATGAGAAGTGTTTTCTTGGAGTAGTTAGTTGTCTTTGCTTACCCGTCTATTTGATTTAATAGGTTAGATAGTTGTTTTTGTTTGCTTGTTTATTTGCTTTAGTAGGTTAGATAGTTGTTTTTTCTTACTTGTCTATTTTCTTTAATAGGTTAGATAGGTGTTTTTGCTTCCTTGTTTATTTATTTGCTTTAATAGGGTAGTTTCTCATTGAATGTAGGCTGACAAGTTAAAATAGTTTTCTTTTGTCATTTGCTTATTATGCTTAGTAGTTTTCTTTTGCTTATTGCTAAACTAGTTTTCTTTACATAGAGTTTTCAGTTGCTTTCTTAGGAACTATCCATCGACCCTTGGCCCAAAAGTACTAAGGTTACCCATTTTCATTTTTCTTAGTAGGGTTTTCTCATTAGATAGTTTTTCTTGAGTAGATTAGCCTTAGATAGCTACCTCCATTAGTTATACTATACTCCTACCAGCCTTCTACCTTTGGCATATATTTTGCTACAACTCTAAGTTTACTTACCTCGGGTTGACAATTTAATTAAGGGTTTTTAAGTGTCCTTTTTAGTGCATATACAACACCCATCACTACCTAGCGAGGATGGTAATATGACAAAAATAAATAATAAATTTAAACTTGTCCTGATGTACGACATTACTTGCAGAAAAATATGATATGAAATATGTGTGGTTAAGATAAGGTTAATGAATCTCATACACTTTCCATTGGGGAATAACTCTAAGACTATCTTGAAACTCTCTTGCCTATCTCTTCTTATCTATATATAGGATCTCTTATCCTATAGGTTGGGCCATCTTCTAACTGTCTCGTCAGACCAATCTATGAAATTTATTTCTACACTTGACATACTATAAATCTTAGGCTATTGGGGGATATTGACTGGTTTCATATACTTTTGATTGTGAGGTGTCACAATACTTAGGTGTGGGGGAGGGGTTCATGAGCTAACAAATGATCATTGCCTAGAGAAATAGATATTTGCAAGATTTTTTGTATTATTTCTATAATACCGGCTATTGCATTAATAGTCATATTATGTTTGAAATGCTTAACTCCTATGTGCTATAAATTACTAAACATATGCCTAACAGACCAGATCTCTTTATCGATTTTTACAAGATGCATATTGTAGGATTGACAATACATGTTTTATGTTTGTTAATTGTAGGTTTTGACATTATATGTCATATGCAAGAGGATTGAGGGAGCATGGTGGAAAAATAAACCACAATGGAGCATTATGCCTCTTCTCATTAAACCATTATGGTTGTCAAAAACATTTAATTTGTAAGCTATCCATTACAAGTAGTGAAAATGTATTTAACATAGAGGTATCGGATGAAGTACCGTATGATGTGCCATATGAAATGTCGTATGAGGTTTCGAATGAAGTGCCATGTGAATTACACACCAGTAACTATCCTAGATTCCAAGTAATCAGAAATCAATTACCTTCAATTGAATTAGTTGCAGACATTGATTGTAGATGCTCCATATGTTTATGATCAAATGTCCAAGTCAAAAGACTTGGACATTGATCTAACCATGCATCATTACATTGCCCCAAAACGAGCCATTGAATTCGAAATTCCCACACATGGAAGCTCACACGCACATATGTGCAACGTACTCCACCATAAGCACTTTCAAAATCGGGCTGGGCAACCATTATCTCCATTTTTCTCTTGCCATTTGCTCTCCCCTGCTTTAAGAAATCACTCCCCAGCCTCTGCCATTTCATCCTCTGTTCAAAATGCATTCGTCTTGTGCCCAATTCGTTCCATCTCTTATCTCGATCACACCCTTTCCTGGTGAATTTCGCCTCTGCCACAATGCCCAGGAGGTATGAACCCTCCTCCTATGGAGACTTGTTTTCCATTCCTGAATTTGCACAATGCAGAGAAGTGTTTTTGCGCGGAGGTTGGGGGCCATTTTTGTCTATCTTTCAGGGCCACGATGACAGCCTTTCCATGCAATTTGTAGTCGGTTTCGATAGTAAGACAACACATGTAGGGTCTCTTACCTTTTAATTTTCATAAGAGTCCATTGTTGTTGCCACGAAGCTCCCAAGAATGGGAGATAGATGGTTCAAAAACCACCAATTGTCGCTCTCAAGTTATAACAGGGTGTTTAAGCCCGAATTTGAGAGAATTTCAAGAGCAAAAGGGTATGCTAAGGAGTGGATAAAGGTGGAATTTATCAAACCCCTAATCATCATCACAAGGTTAATTACATGTGAAGGTAGATACTCCACCTTCAAATCTTGTCATTTCAGATTGTTGGCTCACTTTTTTCTCAACAAACCTTTGAAATTCCCCTTCTATTTTCTCAAAATCTTGGAGAAGATGTCCTCTCAAGTGAGGAAGAATGTGACTAACCCCCATAATAGTCTCTTCCACCATGGCTTGATCAAACTCCTCATTCTAGCCGAACTAGAGAAACAGGGGCAAAATTGGGATGCCTTTATCTACCAATTTGCAAACCCTCACTTGACTGTTAATACCGAAAAAAATCCACTTAGCCTAAAAACTATCTCTCCATCTAAACCTCTCTCTTCAAGAACTCCAAACCCCCACTAACCCTCTATTTTCCATAACAATACCAAACACTTGTTGATATCCCTACTTCTTCATCGGGTAAAAAGACCAAGAGAAAAGACCAAAAGAAGCCTATTGTTAAGCCCCCAAATCCTTCACTCTCTCTTGATCCTACACCTAAACAACTCCAAGAAGTAATTCAACAAGAATTTCCCATCATTCCTACAAACAAGAGGGGATCCAATCGATTTGGTAAAGGAACCTTTTAGAAGAGTACCCGGAGCACAAGAACCAAGCCTTATGCAAAACCTCCACTTGCTTCGTACCCTATCCAAGTGTCCTCCAACCTTGGGAGCCCTCAAAAGAAACTTAGGGAGGTTTCTGGGGATGGATTAGAGACCCTAAGGAAAAAAAAAATCAGATCCTACCTCTCCTTACCAATCCCCCATCACTCCTACTTCACCCCTGCCTACTTTGGATCCTAAAACTGATAGATTTTCCACATCCCTCAAAGGATATAAGCCTTCCGTAGAGATCATCGATTCTGCCCCAACCATAGAGGAGCTACAAAAGGAAAACCATCAAGTTCTCCAATAGTTGGAGGAAAGGAAGACAATAGACACACACATTCATCATGATAATGCAGTCTTTCAAGAAAAGGTTAACTCTCTTCAATGGTTGGTTGATGAAATGACCAAATCCAACCACAGCCTCAGAGAACAACTGAAGCAATATAAGAGGCACAAGGCAAACTCTTCATAGCAAGAAGGAGAGGCTTCTAAAGCTGATCCTCCTCAACAAGCCTAGTCACAAGGGGTAACTTCTTTTTGTTTGCAGTGGGACCTACAAAATCGTAAGTGTGGGGGTAATGTTGGGCCCAAGATATGATCACTTTTATGACGGTTATTATACACTTTTTTTGCATGTACATATGTGTTTCTCATATTTTGAAGGAGCTTTTTGAAGAATTTTATGTTAAAATGGTATTATCTCCACCAGGTACGTGTGATTCATGTTTAATGTCATTATTGGGTATAATTCATCATGTTTTATGATTACCAAGAGCTAATTCATGTTTTTCTGGTGTTACAGGGAAAACACGCACCACGTTTCTACTTCTGGCACTTAGTCCAGCACTCCTTGCAACACTCTTTTCGATACCCGATCTGACAGTCTGTCCAGCACTGTGTATTGCACAAAAACGAAGGGTGACTTGGTGGTTATAGTATTGGCGGCCAGTGATGGGAAAATCAGGAACATGGGTTTTGTTGATGCTTTCCCCCTCCAGCTACTGAGCTCCCGACAACTCAGTTTTAGTTGTTCAAGAGGGCGATTATTGGCTCACTCTATTTTATCAGTTAGGGCATCATTTAATGTAAATTGCCAAAATTAGAAGTGGTTCGACCCTCTTGTGGTCGACCACTTGGTCTGTAAACATTATAAATACCACTGAGGTGGTCAGACATAAGTTAATTAGCAGAAGCATCAGTGTGATAGGTAGAAATACGTTTTTACTCTGTTTTTCCATTTTACATTTCCAAATTATACAAGAACTGCATTTTTGAGTTTTTATAGTGAATTCATCTTGCTAAGCGCGTGGTGTTCTTTTAGAAAGTGACCACAACTTTCTGGGGGGCCCACCAACAGTCTGGTAACTGTATTTGTGTTTTTTTATGCATTTCATAGTTTAGTTGTTCTCTTTATTTTCCTATACATGCATTTTTATTATGTTAATTAGTTTGTTGTTGCAATTTAATTGCTTTGACTCTCTTTTGCAAGTTAGTATGATGAATTGTGTTAGCAACATTAATCTTGTAGTTAGGAACGGATCTACAAATCCCTAGACTAACCCCATGTGTAATTAGATATTAGATTACGTCTTTATTTATGATTTTAGAATCAAGTTTAAAACAAAGTTTTAATTAGAATATAACATAGTTTTTATTTAAGCTTTCTTCGACAAGGATTTGATGGATGGATAGGATCAATTTCAGTTTTTAATCGTAGCTTGCTCATTTCATTTTTATGTAGAATTGGCTTAGCTAGTTGTTGATTAATGTAGTTGTTAGTTTACTTTTTTTAATGTCATGTTTTAATTTATGTTTTTAAGCATTTTCTTATTGCAGTTTGAATTGTTAGAGTAGGTATAACACAGTTTTCAATTTATGTAATTTTCTTTCTAGAATTAAATTGCAATTATATTTCTTAGTTAATGGTTGAATCTAGTTTTGCTTACATAGTATAGAAGTATAATGATGATCTCGTTGTATTGTTGATGGTTAATAAATGAATATGCAAGGTAATTGATGATTGTTTATGTCATGGCTAAATTCTCATTGGATTGTTTAATCCATACCTTTCACTTTGCTATTGAGGTCAGTATTGAGCTTATACCACTTGAATTTTTCTTTGTTTTCAAGTGTCATTGAGATATCATACGACACCGGAGACATTCACACAACCACCAACATTATGTTTGAGTTTTCATAGATTAAGATATAGTTTTCTTACTTTCATAGATTAAAACAGATAGTTTTTCTGCTTTCATAGCTCAAAAGATATAGTTTCTTGCTTTCATAGATTAAGAAATAGTTTTATTGTTGTTGTAGGATAGATAGTAATTTTCTTTGATAGGTTAGAGAACAGTTTGCTTATTATAGATTAAAGGTTAGTTTCTAGTCTTCCTTACTTTCAATAAAATAGATTTGTTTTCATGAATTAGAAATAGTTTTGAATTAAGAATTTAGTCCACTTGCCTCTTAGGCTAGATAGTTTATCAATGAGAAGTTTTAATTTGATTTCTTGCAGTAGTTAGTTGTCTATTTTATTTAGTAGGTTAGTTAGTTGTATTTGCTTACTTGTCTATTGCTTTAGTAGGTTAGATAGTTGTCTTTGCTTACTTGTTTACTTGCTTTAGTAGGTTAGATAGTTGTCTTTGCTTACTTGTTTACTTTCTTTAGTAGGTTAGTTAGTTGTCTTTTCTTATTTGTTTATTTATTTTCTTTCATAGGGTAGTTACTCATTAAATATAGGTTGGCAACTTAAATAAGTTTTCTTTTGTCATTTCTTTATTATGCTTAAATAGTTTCTTTTTCTTATTGTTATGAACTAGTTTGCTTCAAGTAGGGTTTTTACTTTCTTTCTTAAGAACTATCCATCAATCATTGGCCCAAAAGCACTTAGGCTACCTAGTTTCAAGTTTCTTAGTAGGGTTTGCTCATTAGATAGTTTTTCTTGAGTAGATTAACATTAGATAACTACCTTCATTAGTTAGACTATACTCCTACCATGCCTTCTACCTTTGGCATATATTTTGCTACAACTCTAAGTTTACTTACCCCAGGTTGACAATTTAATTGAGGGTTTTTACTATGTTTTTAGTGCATATATAACACCCATCAACGTTCCCACCATTTCCTTTCACATAGGTTCCATGTTTTATGTTTTCCATTTAATTCAAATCACCAACTAACACATTGCTAAAGAATAATTAACCATTAAAATAATATAATGTTTTTTTCTTTTTTTTTTCAAATGTTGAATTTTGAATTGATAAATGTGGAACTATTACAATTTTGTAAACAAACACCAAATAAAAGTTTTTAAAAAATGATATATAATTTTATGTATGATGGCTTCAACTTGTTACCATGGTTGAAGTTAGTACAATATTTTATTAAACAAGATCTTTTAGTGAAGCCCAAATTCAAAGAGTTATTCTTGGGCTTTAATTTCAAAAATACATTCTCTCCCACTTTAAATTCTCTAGTTGTCCCATTCTTATATGCATAACTCTTCTTCCTATCTTGTGTTTCCTTCAAATTTTATTAATTTTAACCATTTGGTCTTCCATATCCTTGAGATATTCTCTCCCAAGTACTACTCTATTTTTTGGGTTGTCCCAACTCACTGGAGTATTTAATTTTCTACCATACAGATCTTCAAATGGGCTCATCTTCAATGAAGCTTGATACCCATTATTATAGAAAAACTCAACCAAATTAAAGTGATCTTCCTACTTAAATAGTTTATCCATCACATACATTATCAACATGTCTTCAATCACTTGGTTTAATCTCTCTGCCTACTCATCTAATTGTGGATGGTATATTGTGCTAAAGTTAATATTTGTACCAATTCCCTTAAGTAAGCCTCTCCAAAAGTTTGAGGTAAACTTAATATCTCTTTCTGAAACAATTTCCTTAGGTATTCCATGCAAGCTAACAAATTCATTCATGTAAATTTATGCAATATTATATGCACTATGAGTCTGTCATTTGAATAAAAGGAACATCCTTTGTCAATTTATCAACCACTACCTTTATATAACCATGTTTCCTTGTTATTCCAAGCAATTTAGTGATAAAATCAATGGTTACCACTTCTCATTTCCTCTTTGGGATTAACAATTATTGTAGCAAACACACGAGTGTCTATTCTCATCTTTCACTCTTTGACATTCCCTTCATTTGTAAATGTAATAAAAAACATCCTTCTTCATTCATGGACAAATGTATTGGATTCTTATTGCTTCAATTATTTTCTTGTAACCAAGATGTCTGATATATGGAATCAAGAACATAAATTCTATTTGTATTTATAAGTACTCCATCTTCTCCCATATTATACTCTTTAAATATATCTTGTGCATCCTCTTTCTATAAGATTTCTTTTACCTATAGGTAATTCTATTTTGTAACAAAAATATCTAAAATTCTACTCTTTAATTATATCTAATGCATACTAATGGTTGTAGCATGCTTGAGATGTACCCTTTTGTTGAGTGCATCAACAATTTGATTTTATTTTCCTTTTATATGCTTTATGTTGAAGTCATACTCACTTAATAATTCCAACCATCTCATTTTCTTGGAATTTAAGGTCGGTTGCTCAAAAATATATTTCAGACCACAATGGTTTATCTTTAATTCAAATTTCTTCCCCATTAAATAATGTCTCCACATATTCAATGCAAGAACTATGGTAGAAAGTTCCAAATAATTTGTGGCATAATTTATCTCATGTTCTTTAATATTTCTAGACTCATAACCAATGGCATGTCCATTTTGAGTGAATGCTCCACCAAGTCCTTCTTTGCATGCATCTGTAAATACCAAAACATTCTCATTTGTGTCAACAATCTTCAAAATATGTGCACTGGTAGGTAACTTTTTCAATAAAATAAAATTTTCTTCACACTCCATTGTCCATTCAAACTTAAATCCCTTTTTTTGTAAACAAGTGATGGGATGAACAATATTATAGAATCTTACTATAAATCGCATGTAGTATCCAACTAATCCCATAAAATATACGACTTCTAAAATATTTCATGGTGTTGGCCATCCTCGAATGGCTTCAATCTTCTCTGGATCTACTACTATAACTTCCTCTAAAATAATGTGCCCCAAATAATGGATCTGATCTTGGTAGAAAAAACAAACTTGTTTAGCTTGGAATATAGCTGATGTTCCCTTTTCACTTGCAATAGGATGATTTATGATCTTACTTCCACCTCAATCATATGGGATTGATGTTCTTCCTGTCAATCTTCTAGGGATGCATATATCCATGGAATATTTCTTCCCATGTCTTCCATTGTAGTATCCTCTTGAATGTTGTGTAGTGTCCTCGTTTTCTCTTCTTTGTGAGGGAAACCCTTGTACATGTGATCTTATTTACATCCCCAACATTTGATCGATGGTCTTCCCATTTTTCCCAAGGAGTCTTGCATCGTGGATTCATTCTTAGTAGGTTAATTTGTTGATCTATGCTAGGACTATTTTTATTGAAAGGAGGCTTGAATACCTTCCTTCTTTGATCAAAATTTTCCTTCTTCTTATCCTTTCAAGATTTCTGAAAAGTTTCTCTTCCTTTACCTTGCTTATACAAGTACTTATCCTTTCCAATGGTCTCTGTGAAAGTTATGAGTTCATCGTATTGAATTTTGTCTTTGTATAAAGATGGAAGTCCACTAATAAACCTTTTTATTTTCACCTTTTCGTCATTAATAAACCCCACATACTTCAACACCTCCAAGAAATTATTTCCATGTTCTGCCATGGTCATGTTCCACAACTTGATTCAAATAACTCTTCCATATCCTTGTCATAACAGTGCTATGAAAGATAATCTTGTTGAAAATATTTCTTGAACCACTTCCAAGAAATATTACTCTCATCAATATGCTCATCTTGCTTCAAATGATCCCGCCACATAACAAATTTTCCATGTAAATGGTATGTGGAAACCATGGCTTATAGGTTATATGAGTAGTTGTGCCACTGAAAATACTTCATGATTCCAAGCAACCATGCTTCAACATTGATGGAATTTTCAATTACTTCCTAATTAATTTAGTAGAAAACTGAAGACTTGTGGATTTAATTATCAATCCCATGGTCATATTGAACTTATGAATTGTCATGCACTGTAGTTGCAAGTATAATGTTGAAATTGTCAATGAGTTATATTACTTTCAAATGAATGTGACAAGGAAGGATATCAAAATCCCTTACCAAGTCACTGAATTAAACTATATCAAATCTAGACTTAGCAACAATAGAAACACACATTTGCGGAAAAGTAAATGTCACACTTGCGAGAATGTAAATCACTCTTGAAGGAAAGTAAATCACACTTGTAGGAAAGTAAAGATCACACTTGCAAGAAAATTAAATATCACACTTGTAGGAAAAGTAAAGGTGACTTGTTCAACTATTTAAGATGACCTTAATTATTGTGAAAAATGTTTTATGGCTCATGTACTCAAGCTTCAAGAATCAAACCACACAATTTCTAACTAGAAAGACAAATGCTATGATGTATAGTTGCAGTACCAAGAGTTGCAACAGTGAGATTTGCAGCAACATGAGTTACAACAGCTAGAATCATAGCAAGGGAAATATACAACGAAGTGAAATAGAGGAATTGTTGGAAATAAATGAAAATGAATAATATGCTACAACTACACATTAGAAAATCAAAAGACAAGGGTTTGCAATGTCAACATGGGATGGTGGAAACAAAGTTGTAGCAATTAGAAAATACCATAGTTGTAGCACAATGTTAATAGAGGAATTGCTAGAAATAAATGAGAATAAGGAAGAGAGGCTACAACTATGTAGTCATCAACCAAAAAATGATGTCCATGAAATGTTAGCATTGAGATACAACAATCAATCAAATGATTTAATAGAGGAATTGTTGGAAATAAATGAAAATAAGAAAAATATGCTACAACTTTTCACTCATGAATTAGAAAACATTACCCTACAATGTTAGTATTGTGTTACAACAATCCCAAGCTCTAGTAATGGAGAAAATTATCATTACAAAAATATGTTAATGAAGGAATTGCTATAAATAAATGAAAAGATCTAAAAGATGCAATGGCTAATTCTACAATGTATAGTAGATACAAACAATACCAAGCTAAGAAGGGGGACCTACCTCCTTAGATGAGGTATTGGTCTAAGAATGTAGTAGATGCTCAAATGTTGAACACACCATTAGTTGAACATGAATGAAACAAAAAACTTATTAAACATAAATATGTAGATCAATACAACTCTAGTTTACAAACTTTATGTTTCTTTTCCTCCATCCCTTGGCTCAGAGAGAACAAGTGTATTTATACAAAATGAATTCTTCCTAAATGAGCTAAGAAAATTGATGGAAAACCAAAAGAATCAAGTTGTTTCATCTTATAACACAGTATTTTCCAAAAGAGGGAAAAAAGAGGTGCATTCTTACTAAATTAGCCACGACAAGTGGTGGCTGAGTTGTCCATTCCTTTCTAGTGCCCAATTTCCCTTGGTGTATTCATGAGTGGTTGTTGGTTGATTGTTCGATCCCTGGTGATAGTTGTGCGATTGACCAACAATTTGTTGTGGAGTTGCAACAATGGTTTGTAGTGAGAGTTACAACACAACGAGAGTCACAACATTGTGAGTTGCAACACTGGGAGTTGCAGCAACAAGAATTGTAGCAGCAACTAGAGTCGCAACACTGAGAATTGCAACAACGAGAGTTGTAACAACTATACTTGAATAGGAATTGTAGCTCTTGTGTTGGAAAGTTACCTATGTAGCTTTGTTCATGTAAATCATTTTTATCATGGAAGGTGATAATCTCTTGAAAATGCATAAGAACAAGTATTGAAATGACATGTTGAGTGAGTGATTAAACCTTGACCAAAAACGCATCATTGTGGCTGGAAAATGTATTAATATGGAAATGGAAATGGGAAAATGGTGTAAAAAAAGTATTGGATGGGTGCTACAAATATGTCAATTTGAAAACCCATCATCTCTCCCCATATGAAATCGTTGCATGTCTTCATGCAACCAATCAATCATTTTGAGTCTGATAGGGTTAGTGATCTAGATTTGGATCCAGGAGCTTGATGGGGCTCAGAAAGGCCTAAAAATAAAAGTTCTTGGAATGGCTTCAAAACAAAAGTGTGTGTAGGCCTTGTTGATACAGACCCAACACAACTTGAACATGCTCAAAAAGACGTCGTATTCTCAATTTATGGTGATCTATTCATTTTTCCAAGCAGGCAAAAAAATGATGATTGTACAGTCCATATAGTGCCATGTGGCAGCTGACTGTATAGGCAGTATGTCCGTACAACTGACGTGAAAGGCATGGTTGGTAGGCTAACTGGGCATACATATGTTGATGTGGTAGGGTGACTATGTGTGTGGATGCTGACATGGATGGAAATGTGGACCAATCTGAGTGTGACACATGTCACCACTGCAAGGGTGACACGTGGCACATCCATACGACAACACGTGGCAAATGATGACTGGGAAAGAAGTGTTAATATGCAATACATGTGGTAGACATGTGGGCTAGTTGAAAATTGACATTTGGAATTAGATTAGGTGAATGGAGAGGTGACACATGGCCCAGACATGGGCTTCCATGTGGCACCCATTCGTTCATCAGTTTTATTGCAAAATATTGGAGTTTCAGATGTTCGAACCGTGGACGTCCCATGAAGCTAAGTTTTGGCAGGGCTATGATAGCCAACCTACCCACACTTATATGTTTTTAACCATAGCATAAAACTTATATTTAAGTTTATGCATGATTTTATTTCAGCGGAAAAGGGTTGGCACCTATCCCCAACCCTTGGTGTAAACATTGCCACGGGACCTTGCAACAAAACCACAGGTTTATGACCGTTTGTGCGGATGAACAGGGCCTAGCCCCTGGTTTTGGTAACTTCCACCATGTGGCCTGGTCTATCTTTATTATTTGGCATGCAGTTGTTATAGTTACAACCCTCGGTCCCACGACCACACCAACATATGACTCTAGTTCCTTCGTGTATAGGCATGGTTTGTGGATTGGCGCATTTATTATATGGGTTAACATCTGGTCAGTCGGGCTAGCCCACTGACCAAGGTGCTTAACTATCAGAGTATTATCCAATGTAATGGTGCGTGGATTTGGGCATGGACCCATGGCCTATGTATGCGACCAGAGTTTGCAGAAAGGGGGCTAACGCGCAACACTTTATGGGTTGGCGCTTGGCCACATGGATGCCATGTGACCTAGAAAAGGGGAAAACACCCATAATTGGGGGGATTGTGCCAATATTTGTTACAAAGTGTTTTTTATACTTTGGGATATGGATTTTTGTTGATTTTATTCAACATTTTTTGAGATTTTGGTCATTTTGGGGGGATATTGGGCCCTTTTTGAGGCCAGATCTTGGGAGGTAGTTGGGAGATGGTTACCAAATTTAGGCCTATATAAAATAGAGGTTATTGAGGCCATGGGAGGAGGTTCATAACATTTTTATTCTTCCGGATGGTTGAGCCAAAGCCATTGTTATGCAGGGAATCTATTGAGGAGTGCACCTTTGCGAGACATTTCTGGAAGCTCCGTTCATCCAATTTGGGTGCTACCAATTTTGATGGGTTCATGAGATCTAGTAAAAAATGATAATATTATTTTTTTAATCCATTGTCACTTTCATGATGTACATTTAAATCTTCGAACAAAATAAGAAAATCCCACTAAGACAAGGCCAGAAGACGTAGGTGAGATTGTCAAACTCCGTTATCACATTGGTGTTATGGTTTGTTGTTGTTTATGCTTCATTTCATATATGTATATGTGGCATCTCTCAGAGTTTTCCTTGCTAGTTCTTATGTAACAACAAGGTGTTTTTCTGCCATTTCTTCACCAGATCCAGACCCAACAAAGTCTTGTCCATCCCTCGTCGTGTCTTCTACTTCAAATGATTCTTCGATCTGTTCCACCCTTGTTGGATGTTTTGTAACATAATGGATTTTCATTTTTTAGGGGGAAACATTGTTTCTTTACCTTTGCTTATTTTGAGTCATCAGATATTTTTTCCTATTCCTTTTCCTCAACAATATTTTGGTCACAAGTTTACTCCCTATGGACTCTATGTCGCTATTGTGACTACCCTCATTTTGTTAAGGAATTTTGTCAAAACCCTTGGGAGTTCCTTGTTTAGTGGCTGCAATTCCAAGAGTTGCAAATTTTTCATCCTCCATATCTACAATAGTTACAACATCCAGAGCTACAACAACCATGACCTATATATTTGTAACAACCTTATCTTCTGGAGTTGAAACATCGTTGTCTCGTGGAGGAGTTGCAACAGTTGTTTCTCTTCTAGGAAGGGTTACAGTGGGAACTATTTCTCTCACCACCTCGTTCCATGTCCTTCTCTCCCTATGCAGTACACGTTCGACCAAAATTTTGATTAGCCTGTTGCGTGATAGGGATTCTCGAGGGCGAACAACTTTTTGTGCCTACTTGGCCATGTTTTGCAACGTCCCCCAAAGGAACAATGACATGTTTACCAACCTAACATGTCACAGGTGGTGCCATAAATGGATATGATGTAGGTATACGACCCCATAACATCCCTTGTAGGCAGGCTTGGAATTTCAAATTTACCCTACTTGTCAAGCGAAAATTTGATGATAGTCATTTGTTTTTTATGCCTGTCATTTTACATTTTGTGCAAATTCATGAGTGTCATTTTTTTTTGTTGTTTTTGTATTCAAAATTGATTAAGCGAGTTAATAATAGTGATAAAGGATTAGCCTTAGGATTGTTGGTGAAAAATGATGGACAAAACCTGAGAAAAAAACTTGGTAGAGGAAACTAGTAAGCAATCCTCACCAGACGACTCTTCATCATAACCAAAAACAATGCTCAACTTCACGAAGGAGAGAAAATATTCAATTAAACATTTATGGATGGGATACCTTGCTTTTAGAACTTTTAAAGAAGAAATATGATCATTTTTGGTGGGGAAATAGAAAAATAGCTAAATAATTTCCACCAAATTCATTGCAAATTGCAAGCCATCTGTAGTGGCAGTGTTGTTTTGAGTCCAAAGTTTACATGTAACCTTCATGTTTTGAGTAAATCGATGGATTATAAGTGGAATGGGAGTAGGGAAACATAAAATTTTGTTTATTTTTTCATCTACTCTTCAAACTAACCTCTATCAACTTTGTCTCCCCCATAGGTTATACAATAAAGCTTAAGTAAGCTAAGTAGCTACTAGAAATTATGACAAGTATCTTACCCAATGAAACGTCAATTTGACAGGTTTGGATTTTACATGTTTGTAAGTGATGAGATGTATCTTTGGTATCTACCTATCAAATATGTTTTAAAATGAAAAAAAAATATTCCTATGAGACGTCAAATTCCAGGTTTGCTCACAGGTGATGTATCATTGCATGAAAATGAGAACATCTTGGCATGGGCTCAGTAATGAAGTTCTGTAAAACCGTGTTCATTTATTGACCAAGGCTACCCATGGTTCGAGGAATTTCTTGATAATTCCAGGATTTGACCTTCATTGATAATATCATTGATCCCATGTCCAAGGGAACCTAATCACTTCCACTATCACATCCTTCATCGCCTGCGCAGCTACCCCTATTACCTCTGTCTTGATTTTCCTAAAATTAATGGAGAATCCCAGTGCCATGTTATCGTCATACCCTCACATCCAATTTAGGTATTCCATCCAACCTCCCTGTAGAAAAAATTTCCTCAATGTTCTCATATGCCTCAAGCAAGAGGGTCTCTATGGGATCTCTATGGTTCATTGAGCCTCCCATTCTCCTACTCATAACTCAAACAACTATGGCTACAACTCAGTATGAATGGTTTGAAGGGTGGAGAGTTCAAAGTATGAAAATGAATGGTGGGAGTAGGGGGTAATTGTGTTACAGTTTGGGTAATTATGAGTGTGTGATGGAATTTTAGTGATTTTATTAGGTCGCAATTATGCCAATTCATTGCTTACTCATTACATAATTCAAGAGACATACCTTATGACTTATCGTGCCTTGTCATGATTGTGCATACCTTCGTCGTGTTGTTTTGTCATTCATTGAGAGTGGTAGCAGTAGTTCTTTTGAGTTATAGTAGAATCCTGAGTTGTAGCATCATGAATAGTTTCAACATATTTCAGGATTGCAATGGTGTTATGGGGTTGCATAAATATGCAGAGTTGCAACAATGGGTGGAGATGCAATAGCGTCTTGGAGTTGTAGAAAAGTTTAGAGTTGTAGCAATGACAGAGTTTTCGCAATGGTGCTTAGAGTTGTAGAAATTCTCTAGAGTAGTAGAAACGTGTGGGCCAGGACTGCGACCTGCCATGGTATCTTAGCAAGAGTCATATTCTCTCAAATTGGTTTTTGTACTTTAGTAGTGGAGTTGTAGTGTCTATATGTAGAGTTACAGTGCCAAGAGTTGCAAAAATAGGAGTTGCAGCAACAGGGGTCGCAGCAACAAGATTCACAGCAACATGATCAACAACAGGAGTTGAAACAATAGGAGTTGCAGCAATGACATTATTCTCCCCTACATATATTGAAAAATACTTTATTAAAAAATTGATCAGAAGGATCCTAAAAAAACCATCATGAAATCATGAATTTCCCTTCTTTCTTTCTTATGATCTTTTTTTTTTAACATACCATGCATCAACATGGATGATTTTCACAAAACATGCCCCCAATAATTCCCCTAGGGTTTTTGATACATGGGATTCTTGTTCCTCTTCTTCTTCTTATTTGTTTACAAGAATGAATCATTCAACATGGATTCCCCCTTTGTTAAAAATATTTAGATCATTGTCAGGTCATCCACTAGTGATCCTCTTCAGAAAGGCTTCCTTGGATAGGGGTATATGATATAATTGAATCTTGTGTCCATTTTCCATAAGAGGATTTTTCTCATCATAAATGGTGTGAATTTTGATGGCTCCATTGTCATATATAGTATCAATCTCATAAGGCTCGATCCATCAAGTGAAAAAATTCCCTTTGAAATCCTTGAACCTGGAATCAAATAACAAGGCCTGGTATCCAACTTTGAATTTCTTCTTCTTAATGAACTTTTCATGCCATTGAGCTCTTTGATGCTTTATTACTATTGTGTGGTGCAAGGAATCCTAGAAAATTTCATCGAGTTCGTTGACCTAGAGGATTCTTCACTTCTAAGGTTCAGTTATGTCCATTCCAAGTTGTACAATTGTTCTAAGTGCCAGGATCTTTGTTTCAATCAGAAATAGTACTCTCTTTCCATATACCAATTTGTATGGTGTGCAACCAATATTAGTCCTCCAAGTTTCTAGTAGTCCTATAGATCTTCACGTAGTATTTCATCCCAATATTTGAGGTGTATTATAATAGTCTTGGTGATGATGGCCTCAAGAATTTTGTTTGTCCCTTCTAACTATCCATTGGCCCAGAGGTGATATGGTGCAGTAACCCTGTGTTTGATCTTGTATTTGTCCATCAAGTTTCTAATGAGTCTTGAATTGAATTGATTCCCTCCATCGATAACTATTTCTTGAGGTGTCATGAATGTGGTGAATATTTCTTCATGATCACAGCCGATTGTGCTTTGGCTTCCATCCATTTTATGACATAATATGTGCATACTAGGATGTAGGAGTTATGGTGGGAAGGAGGATTGATCGGCCCTATGTCCAGGGCCCATTTATGAAAGGGTTCCATTTCCAGTTGTGGTTGTAACAACATCTCGTATGATTGCACCAGTCTTTCCATGCACTAGAAACTATCACACCTCTTTACATATTCCTTGGAATCATTAAACATAGTGGGACAATAGTACCCTTGATGAAGTATCTTGTACCCAGTCCTTTTATCTGCAAAGTGTACCCCACATGGAGCATTGTAGAAATATTTCAAGATCTCATCTTCTCACACACATCTCCTGATGATGAGATCTAATATGATGTAGAAGAGACAATTTTCAATCCATGAGAACATGTTGTTGGTTATGAAGCCTAATTATCTTCCTGATTCAGAGGTCTTTGTTTTCAGCCTTGTTTATACCCCATGAAGAATTTACACCCCATAAGAATGTACACTCCTCCACGTGGGGGAGTGTAGAGGGGAGTTACCCTCTCTGTGGGGTCTGGGGGCAAGAGGACCCCCATAAAGGGTTCAAGGGAGAATCCCCCAAAGGAATAATTTCATTGTAAATGTATATTGTAATTTCATTGTAAATCTGGACCGTTCATTATAAGGTCACAAATTTGATGGTAGAAGTTATGTTAGGGTTTTTTTCCCTAGAAGGAAACCCTCTTTTATGAGGGAAATGTATTGCGGCTATGTATCATTATGAATATTGTATTCTGAGTGAGGATACTGTGAGAGAAATAAGAGTAAGTTGCAACAGATGTGTTGTAGGTTGTATCCCTTCATTTGCTGGATAATAATAAAGGAAGGACCTGGCAATTTCTCTGGTGGACGTAGCCCACACTAGGTGAACCACATATATTTATGTCTCTATTGTATTGTTTACATTCTGTGTTTTATTTTTTTATTTTTTTTTATTTTATTACTCCAAGATCCTATTTTTAACATTTGGTATCAGATAAAAAAGTAACTTTCAAGAAAAGAGGGTTCCTAGTTCGAGTGGGAGCAATGGAGGAATATGGAAAGTCTAGGGTCGATAAATTTAACAGCCAAAACTACCAGTTATGGAAGATGCATATGGAAGATTATTTATATTATAAGGATCTATTCCTACAATTGGGTGGAGTAGCAAAGAAGTCAGCGACCATGAAGGACGAATAATGGTAGGTTCTTGACATAAAGGAACTAGGAACGATACGACTGAGCCTAGAAGTATCGGTGGCTTTCAATATTTCAAACGAAAAGACAACAAAGGAGTTTATTGACGCATTGGCTAAAATGTATGAAAAAACCTCGGTGTCCAATAAGGTATTTCTAATGAAGATATTATTTAATATGAAGATGTTAGAAGGTGGGTTTGTTGTAGATCATTTAAATTAATTTAATACGGTTACTAATCAACTAAGTTCTGTAAAAGTGGACTTTGATGATGAGGTCATGGCTCTTCTAATTTTTTGCTCGTTGCCAGAAAGATGGCATGGCTTGGTCATGGCTATAAGTAACTTTGTCTCTATTTTAAACACTAAAAAAATTGATGATATTGTTGGTGTTATCCTTAGTGAGGAAATGAGATGGAAAAGCACAGGTGAGACATCAGGTAATGTGTTAAACATGGATAACAGGGGAAGACAAAAGGATAGAGGAAAGGGCTCATGGAACTGCGGGAATTCTAGGAAGAGAATATTCAAATCCAGATTTGGAAAGATAGAGTGTTGGAATTGTGGGAAGAAAGTACATATGAAGAAATACTGCAAAGTTCCAAAGAAGCAAAGAGATGGATAGCAAGAGAAAAATAAAAAATAAAATGTAACAAGTGATGTGTTGCAAGATTCTTTGATTCTTTCTATAGATAATATTTCTGAGTCTTGGGTAGTAGATTCAGGGGGTTCATTTCATGCCACACCCCATAGGAAACATTTTCTAGATTATGTTCAAGGTGGTTTTGGACAGGTTCATTTGGGTGATGATGCACCATGCAAAATTGTTGGAATCGGAAAAGTAAAAATAAATGAAAGAAATGGAAACCAGTGGTTGTTGAAAGAGGTAAGACATGTTCCCGATCTAAGGAAAAATCTAATTTCAACAGGGAAGTTGGAAATTGAAGGTTGTATATACATATTTACAGATAAGGTGTGGAACAACACCAAATGATCATTAGTGATAGCAAAAGGAGAGACGGTAGGTACATTGTATTTATATACTGGTAATACTGACTCTTCTATATCTTTAGCTTCTATAAGAGTGGATACAACACTGTGTCATCATAGGATTGGACACATGAGTGAGAAGTGGATGCAGATACTTCACAAAATAAATGTGTTTCCAGATCTTAAACAAATTGATTTGGATTTATGTGAGCATTGTGTTTATGGAAAACATAAGAGAGTCAGATTTCTCAGAGTCAGAAAAGAAAAGAAGAGTGAAATGTTAGATCTTGTGCATACAGATGTATGTGGACCAGATCATGTATCATATCTTGGTGGCTCTTGTTATTATGTTACTTTTATTGATGATGCAACTAGAAAAACTTGGGTTTATTTCATTCGAGAAAAATATGATGTTTTTGATACTTTTAAGAAATGGAAAGATTTGGTTGAGAATGAAATAGGAAAAAGGTTGAAGTGTCTTAGATCATACAATTAAGGTGAATATTGAAGCAAGGAGTTTGGTGATTATTTTTCATACCATGGGATTCGTAGAGAGAAGACAGTTCCAAGAACACCACAAGAAAATGGTGTGTCAGAAAAGATGAATAGGACAATCATGGAGCGTGCACGGAGTATAAGATTGCATGTTGGTTTTCCATTACAGTTATGGACAGATGTTGTAGATATTGTTGTTTACTTAATAAACAAAGGACCTTCAAGATTTTTGTATGGTAGAAAATTCCATAGGAGGCATAGATAGTTAAAAAGGTAAACTATTATTTTTTGAAGACTTTCGGTTGTGAATAATTTGTCCATATTGATAAAGAAAATAGAACAAAGATTGAGGAAAAATCCAAGAAGTGTACCTTTATTGGATACGGTGTTGATAATTTTGGTTATCTCTTATGGGATTATGAAAATAAAAAAATCATTAGAAGTAGAGATGTCATATTCATTGAGAAGGTCATGTACAAAGATAAGTTGCAGGGAAAGAAATAGGAAAAAGAAAAACCAGAATACACAATGCTTGATGAGATCACTGAAAAATAAATTCCAAAGGTACCAGAAAATAAAAATGTACAACAACAGGATCAATAGGTACCTCAAAATCCTGCAAGTGTTGTCAGAATATCTACTAGGTTAAGTAGACCCCCTAAATGATACTCTCCTTCATTGTATTCTTTATTGTTCACTGATTCTAGTGAACCAAAATGTTATGAAGAGGAAATGCAGGTAGACACAAAAAAGAAGTGGGAGCAAGGAATGAAAGAGGAAATGGATTCCTTGGTAAATAACCAAATTTGGGACTTGGTTCAGTTTCCTGCAGGAAAAAGAGCATTGCATAATAAATGGGCTTACAAGTTGAAGGAAGAATATGGAGGAAAAAAGTTGTACAAGGCTAGACTTGTTGTAAAGGGGTTTCCACAAAAAAAGGTATAGATTTTGATGAAATATTTTCTCATGTTGTTAAAATGACTTCAATTGGGACTATTTTAAGTCTTTTGGTAGTAGAAGATTTGCATCTTAAATAGTTAGATGTAGAAACAACTTTTCTTCATGGAGATGTCGAGGAAGATATTTATATGCAGTAGCCACAGGGGTATGAGGTCAAAGGGAAGGACAATTTGGTATGCAGGTTGAAGAAGAGATTTTATGGCATAAATCAAGCTCCAATGTAGTGGTATTTGAAGTTTGAAAAGTTTATGACAGAACAGGTTTATAGTAGATTTCATTCTGATCACTATGTTTATTTTAAAAATCATGAAAATGGAAGTTATATTATCTTTCTATTGTATGTATATGACATGCTTGTTGCAGGGTCTAATATGTAGGATATAAATGTGCTCAAGAAGAAATTAGCTAATTCATTTGTGATGAAGGATTTGGGTGCTGCAAAGAAAAATCGCAAATTGACATTGCCTCAGAGTGAGTACATAGAGAAGGTGTTGGAGAGGTTTAGAATGAAGAATGCAAAACCAGTTAGTACACCTTTCGACAACCATTTCAAATTAACTAAGGAAATGTGTCCCAAGACACATGAGGAGATAAAATACATGTTCAGGGTCCCTTATTCATTAGCATCTGGCAGCTTGATGTATTCATGGTTTGCACAAGACCAAATATTGCACATGCAGTGGGCGTTGTGAGAAGGTATATGAAAAATCCAGGTAAATAACATTGGGAGGAAGTAAAGTGGATTATCAGGTGTTTGAGAGGTACTGCTACTCATGCATTATGTTTTGAAGGTTCAAACATTGTTCTACAAGGATATGTTGATTCATATATGGCAGGTGATAAAGATAGTAGGAGGAGCACCACATGGTATGTTTTCACTGTAGGTGGAACAACAACAAGTTGGATTTCAAAACTCCAAAAGGTTGTTTCACTTTCAACAATAGAGGCAGAGTATGTTGTTGTTACAGAGGCTAGTAAAGAGATGATTTGGTTGGTTACAGAGGTTTATGGAGGAATTGGGAAATAAGCAAGAGAATAAAAGGTTGTACTATGGTAGTGAGAGTTCCATTCATCTTGCAAAGAAATCAACCTTCCATTTGAAGACTAATAATATATAGCTTAGGTGCTATTTCATATGATCTGTCTTGGAAGATGGACATTTAAAGTTGGAAAAGATACACACTAGCCAGAATCTCGCAGACATGTTAACAAAGGGAGAAATTGAGTTCCTGCTCAGTTTTAGTTGGTCTTCAAGCATGAAGGTCAAGATGAGAAATTTTCCATCTCTAAGAAGGATCATAGTCCAACATATACAACAATGGTGGAGTTGTTGAGATCAGTATCCAAGTGGGAGATTGTTGGTTGTAGAGCCTGATTATATTCCTGATTCAGAGGTCCTTGTTTTTAGTCATGTTTATACCCCATGAAGACTTTACACCCAAAAAGAATGTACACTCCTCCACATAGGGGAGTACAGAGGGGGGTTACCCCCTCTATGGGATCTGGGGGCTCCATCCCCCCGACTTGGGGGTCCAGGGGAAACAGGGCCCCCAACGGGGGTTCGAGGGTGAAGACCCTAAAGGAAAATTTTCCTTGTAAATGTATATTGTAATTTCATTGTAAATATGGATCGTTCATTATAAGGTCGTAGATATGACAATAGAAGTTATGTTAGGTTTTTTTTTCCCTACAAGGCAACCCTCTTTTATGAGGGAAATGTATTCCATCTATGTATCATTGCAAATATTGTATTTTGAGTGAGGAGACTATGAGAGAAATAAGAAGAAGTCACAATGGGTGTGTTGTAGGTTGTATCCCTTCACTTGATGGATAATAATAAAGGAAGGACCTGGAAATTTCTCTAGTGGACGTATCCCACATTGGGTGAACCACGTATATCTATGTCTCTATTGTATTGTGTATCGTATGTGTTTTATTTATGCATTTGTTTTATTTTATTGATCCTCGATCCTGTTTTCTAACACCGCCAACTTTGCTTGATGATATTTTTTCACTTCCTTGGGGATAAATGATGTGGAAGATTACCTACATCCAAGTAATTAGTAATATTTGTGAACTAGGGAGAGTTAGTAGAAACCAAAAATAGGTTCTCATGAGGAAAATAATCTTCTATAGGTGGCTCATTTTTGTTATATGTATGTCTAGAAAGAAAATCAGCCTCTTCATTATCCTTTCCTAGTTTATTCCAGATGGTTATATCGTATTCCTGTAGTAACAATAACCACCTAGTTACCTTGCCATTAGTGATAGTTTTTTACATTAAATATTTTATGGTAGCATGGTTAGTATGAAATATTATTGGATATCATATGATGTAATACCAAAATTTATTAATTGCATGGATTACCACAAGAAAATATTTGTCTGTTACTATATAATTTAGTTATATGGGTGAGATATTTTTGTTGACATAGTATATTGTCTATGGATCATTTCCTTCTATTTTTCCTAGAACAACTCCAATGGTAGTGTTAGATGCATCTATGGAAATATGAAGCAGGAGGGACCAATCAGGTCCTCTTAAAATAAAAGCCTCGAACACCTTAGTCTTCAGTTCTTCAAGTGCATGTTGGCAAATTTTTGTCCACAAAAACTCAGAATCTTTGCTAAGAAAAGAAAACAATGGAGGAGCAATTTGTGAAATGTTTTCAAGAAAGAGACATTAGTAACCAACATATATTAAGAAACTTTGTACCTCTTTTTGTGAGTGTGGAGTTGGAAATTTTAATATTACCTTGATTTTCGTCGGATCCACTTGGATTTATTTAGCTGAGATGTGGTGCCCTAATATGATGCCATTAGTTAACATCAGTGCACATTTCTCATTGTTGACGAAAATGTTATGTTATTTACATCTTATCAATGTTTTCTCTAAATTTTTTAATGCCTCATCAAATTCATTACCATGTGTCATAAAGTCATTTATGTACATTTCCACACAATCATGAATTAAATCATAGAATATACCAATTACATCTCTTTGAAAGGTGGCAGGGGCATTACATATCCCAAATGGTAGAACACGATAGGAAAATGTCCCCCATGGAAAGGTAAACTTTGTTTTTTCTTGATCCTCAGGCGTGATATGGATATGGCTATACTGTTCAATCCATCGAGGAAAGAAAAGTATTTCATCCTTGCTAACGTATCTAGGACCTGGTCTATGAATGGAAGTGGGAAATGGTCCTTGTGTGTTTCTTTGTTGAGTTCTCAATATTCCACAAAAATCCTCCAATTACTATTTTTCTTTGGTACCATGATGAGAGGGGAGACCCATTGGCTATCATAAATTGGATAGATAAAGTTGGTTGGGAGAAATTTTTGTATCTCTTCCTTAACTATGTCTTTAGTGCCAGATTCATCTAGTGTTGAGGTAGAAGAATGGGTCTAGATCCTTCCTTAATATATATGGTGTGTGCATAATTCAGGATGTATTCTCTTCATGTCAGAGTAATCCCAAGAGAAGGCATCATTGTGTTTTTGTAGCACTTTGAACAACCACTCTCTTTTTTGTTCGTTCAATCCTTGATTGATGTTCAAGGTTTTCAAAAAGGATGACTTCTATAGTTTCTGTGGTGGACCCTTGATTTTTTTTTAGGTGAGGACTCATGTTCTACAAGTGAGATTCTTTTTGAAGAAAGAGAAACCTATTTTTATGGGTGCATGAGATTTTCAATAACATGTGAGTTTTTTGAGGAAAAAGAAAAGGCTATAAAATCATTGATTTCATCATCTTTTCTCTTTGATGGTTAAGTATTTATCTATATAGAGGACTTGATGAGATTCTCCTTCTTCATCACTATATTCTTTGTCGACCCATAATGGTGCTTCAAAATCTATGTTGGGTTTAGTGGGAGGATACATGGTTAATTTATTTGTGGAGGTTCCATGGGAAATGATCATGTTACATGACCTAAAACCAATGTAAGCATCAACAATGGCCAACCAAGGCCTTCTCGGGATTAAAGGATATCCCCCCAAAGAGGTTTTAGGTTGTAGGATCATAAATTCAACAAGATATTCCCACAAATCTACTGATATCACTACATCTTATAAGATTCCCTATGGTTTTATATTTCATAATTCAACAAGTTGGACTATGCTTGGGGTTTCCCTAAGTCCAGTGAGTCCTAATGTTTCCATGGTCTCGCATGTCATAAAATTAATGGAAGCACCAAGTTATATTAATTTGTTGTTAATGATTGTATTATTAATCTACACATTAACTACCAGAATGTCAAGGTCAGAGTATTTGGTCGCGAGAACACCCCCCATCATTAACTCTAACAATTTACCCATAACATGGAAATTTTGAAGATCCTTCCTTTTTCTACCAGGTTTCCTTAAACAAAGTTCCTGTAATTCTTTTGAGTATATAGGTATGTCTTTCATGTCTTGAAAATACGACATTTTGACACACACATTCTTCAGTTCTCCCAAGAATTCATATTCTAGATGAGTAAACGGTTTATCTAGGTTTAATATTTCTAGAAAGGGTAGGGTTTGAAGTTCAAGGTGGGCATGATAAACTTTCAAAGATTCACGTGATTGTTTATGTTTTGTTTCTTCATCCTAGACATCCTCATTCAGATCTTCAATACAAACATGAGGTTGGTCCTTAGTTAATGTATTCTCAAATTGAATATGGATATCAATATAGTCTAGGGTTGAGATGGAATAGGTAGGGTAGGTGGAAAGTATGATATCTTGTGTTGGTTGGGATAACCTCCCATTATTAGGGTTAGGTATGGGTTGTGTAGGTAGTTGTGGTCAAGGAGGGGTTGATGTGGATGCCTATATCTGGGGAGGGGGAAGAAATTACATGTGTGGATATGTTAAGGCTAATTGAGGGCCTCCTAAAGTGGTATTTCTCCACCTCTATTGTCGTAACTAGTTTGGACGAGGAGGGGACACCTAGTGTTGTGTTGGTAGACACCATGGCTGAGAATTATACTACATGAAAGGGTCAATCCAATATATTAAAATATTGAGATTGGTATTGAACCATACCTTGAGGTCTGAGCTGCCATGGTCATTTCTCAGAAACAAAGCATAGTTGTTCCATTTTGTCATCTTTATGATATATAACTTTCAGTCCTAGTAAGGATGGATAGTTTCAAGTGGCATGGTCCTCACTACATATTCCACAAACTCAATTTGTTCCAATGGACATTCTTTCCATGGGTTCTTTAATCTTCATTTTCAGAAAATGATGGCCAAAGCACATTTTTCTTCTTATTTCTTCTTCTTTGTTTGCAGTGTATCCAATAAGGATATCAAGGAGATAATAATATCAGTCTTGAAGTCATATAACATGTTCCTAATTCCTACTCTTGTGACTCCACCTCAAACAATCTTTCTAGTCTTTGTCAACATATCCATTGGTCCTTTTCCCATATTTGAAGTACCTCTAGAATATTTGCAACAAAGTTCCAAGATAACAACATAGTCTAACGAATATACATATGATCCACCCATCAGATTGAGAATTTCAATGCAATCATCTCAGATTCCTCTCAAGAATAAGAAATGTTATGTCTCAGGAGACATACCTCCTTTCCTTTCCCTCTACAAATTATAGGTGAATATTTTGACATAATCCTCAAGGCTCTCATTTTCATGTTGTGTCATCCTGAATACTTCCTCCCTCCTTTATTTATCCTAACAATAATCTTGCTACTTTTCTAGGAATTTTTGCATCATCTGGTCCCATGTGTAGATGTTCTCCCTACCAAGGCTCATGAACTAATGTAGTGCAACATTATTGAGTGTGTAAGGGAAAAGTTTCAATTTATGGGCATCCAACACGTAATCATAACTTTTGCAAAGCACATCAAATTCAAAGAGGAAGGTGTCGAGATATTATTTGGATAGACCATGAAAATTTGACAAGGATGAATGAGGGATATTCTTCATTTTGGTCTCTTCATTTGATCCTCTAATTGGAAATCTGAAGGCATAGGTCTCTTCTTTGACATTTTCATGTGTCATTTCCTTCTGAGGGTTGAATTTTTCTTCTGAAGGTTGTCTTTTTCTTCTGAAGGTACTTTAGGAAAGATGAACTCCCCAGAGTGGTATTGTTCAATGATCAAATCTTTTGAAGGAGGAACCTCTATGTGCATAGAACCCTGTACGGTTTTAGATTCTTGAATGGAGGTCCCAGGTCTCTTCTTGTAAAGAAAACTTTCTATAGGTGACAAATAGTTCAACTAACTGAGATCCTTTCCCTCTTGAGAAAGACCTGCACTATTAGTTTTACGGGGAATTTGGATGAACTAGTCAATCTAACATGTTGATCTCTAACTTTGTACATAGAAAAGATTAGAAAATCATCCTACAAATTGCTGAAAAGAAATTATATCACTCAGTATATTGTAATAAAAATACAAAACATAGAAAAACAACAAATACACTTTTGACAGATCTCCCACAATGACACCAAAAATGACAAACTTTTCAATTAATTCCTAATTAATTTAGGATGCATTTGAAGAGTTGTGCATTTAATTATCAATCTGAGGTCATATTGAAATTACAAACTATCGTGCACCATATATGCAAGCATAATGTTGTAATTTCCAATGAGTTTTAGTAATTTCAAATGAATGTCACAAGGAAGGTTATCAAAATCCCTTAGCAAGTCACTAAATTAAACTATATAAAATATACACTTAGTAGGAACATAATCACACCTTTGCAGAAAAGTAAATTTCACACTTGAGAGAAAGTAAATCACTCTTGCAGGGAAAGTAAATCAAACTTGTAGGAAAGTAAAGATCACACTTGTAGGAAAGTAAATCACACTTGTAGGAAATGTAAATATCACACTTGTAGGATTGTAAATATCACAAGATCACAGTTGCGGGAAAAGTAAAGATAACACTTGGAGGAAAAGTAAAGGTGACTTGTTCAAGTATTTAATATGACCTTAATTATTATGACAATTGTGTTATGGATCATGTACTCAAGATTCAAGAATCAAACCAGACAATTTATAACTAGAAATACAAATGATGAGATGTAGAGTTCCAGCAGGGAGAGTTGCACTAGATGGAGTTACAACAACCATAGTTACAGCAATAGGAGTTGCAACAACGAGAGTCACAATAACACGAGTTACAACAATCGTGAATGGCAACAGCTAGAATTTGAGCAATGGAAATATACAACAAAGTTAAATAGAGGAATTATTGGAAATAAATGAAAATGAATAAAATATTATACAACTACACATTAGAAAATAAAAAGACAAGGGTTTTCAACGCCAACATGGTATGGAAAAACCAAATTTGTAGCAACGATAAAATGACAAAGTTGCAACACAATGTTAATAGAGGAATTGTTGGAAATAAATGAAAATAAGGAAGAGAGGCTACAAATATGGAGTCATCAACCAAAAAACGATGTCCCTGCAATGTTAGTGCTCAACTACAACAATCAATCAATTTCTTTAATATATGAATTGCTAGAAATAAATGAAAATATGAAAAATATGTTATATCTATTCACTCATTAATCAAGAAAAAATACCTTGTAATGTTAGTATTGTGTTAAAGCAACCCCAAGCTACAGTAATGGAGAAAAATAGAATTACAATAAGGTGTTAATGAAGGAATTGTTGGAAATAAATGAAAAGATGTAAACTATGTTATGACTAATTCTACAAAGTATAGTATATACAAACAATATAGAGCTAAGGACGGGGCCCTACCTCCTTAGATGAGGTAGTGGTGTAAGAATGTAGTAGATGTTCAAATGATTAACAAAACATCGGTTGAAGAGGAATGAAATATAACTTTTATTAAATATAACTAAGTATATAAATAAAACTCCGGTTTGCAAACTTTTTGTTTCTTTTCCTATCCCTTGGCTTAGAGAGAACGAGCGTTTTTATACAAAATGAATTCTTCCTAAATGAGATAATAAAATCCATGGATAGTCACAAGAATCAGGCTATCTCATCTTGTTACATCGTATTTTCTAAAAGAGGGAAAAATTGGGTGTGTGTTGAATAAATTATCCATGGAAAGTGGTGGTTGAGTTCTCCATTCCTTTTCGGTGCATGATTTCCCTTGTTGTGTTCATGAGTGGTTTTTGGTTGATTGGTCGATCCCTGGTGATAACTCTGCAGTTGATCGATGAGTTGTTGCGAAGTTGCAACAATGTTATGTAATGAGAGTTGTAACACAAAGAGAGTCACAACAATGTGAGTTGTAGCACTAGGATTTGGAATGATGGGAGTTATAGAAACAACCAGAGTCACAACACTGGGAGTTGCAACAATGAGAGTTGTTGCAGTGAGAGTTGCAACAACTATACTTGAACAAGAATTGCATCTCTTGTGTTGGGAAGGTACATGTGCAAATTTAATCCTGTAAAGCATTCTTATCATGAAAGTTGATAATCCATTGAAAATGGATAAGAACAACTATTGAAATGGCATGTTGAGTGAATGATTATACCTTGACCAAAAATTCATCTTTGTGGATGGAAAGTGTATTAATATAGAAATGGAAATGGGAAAAAGTTGTACAAAAAGTATTGTATGGGTGCTACAAAGATGTAAATTTGAGCACTCATCAAGCATCATCTCCACTTTTAATTTCACCATCAAAAGATGGTGACTTATGCTTCCTAATCTCTCCTTTCAAGATATCCAAATCATATATTCTTCTTTGATGCCTAACAAGAGACACTTCTAGACTACTCCTCAACTCTTTAGATGTATGAAACTTCTTGGATTAGTGAGTAGGTTATTGATGTCTATGTGTTCTACTATCACTTCTTGAGTGACTGGATCTTTTGTATTTATCTCTCCTTTAATGATGTCTTCCTTCTTCCTCATGTGTTGATCCTGATCCATTCTTCACTTGCCTCTGCAACTAATTCAATATTTTCATTAGATAAGTATTTATTTTATTATTCTCCTCATGTGTTCTCATTCTCTTCTCATTTTCATCTCTATAATTCTACACTTCCATTTCCAAACTTATTATAGTCTCTATCCATTCTATTGGCTCCACTCTCCTCATGTGTCCATTATATTATGTGTCTACATTACCCACACTAACATGTTTCCCTTTGGATCCTCTCTCATGAATATAGGCTCCCTCTGCATCCTCTGTGTCTCTAATATGCAATCCTGATCTTGAACTGATATGCTTATACCCCTAATTCTACAAAATTTGCAAACAACTATTTTTGTTAGAGTTAGGCATATTATAAGTTTTTTTCCAAATAATTCTACAAGTGGTTCTTCTTCTCAATTCATGAGGAATCCTACCACAGTTCTTTAAATTCTAACATCTCAAGGTTATTCCCCTCTAAATCATCTTTCTAATGACTATTCCCATGACTTGATCTAAGCTCTCAATCAAAAGTTATGGCTTATTGAAAAAGCCATTTTCACCCAAATTATAGAATTTTTGTCAATTAACACCAAAACATCACTATCAAATAACAACAAAATTCTTTATGGGATCCATATACAACTTTTATTTTTAGAGAATTTTTTCTAGAAACCTAGATTTCCAAATATCTAGATCTGACTCTAGTCACATAATGCTATTTAAAGTCCTTTTGACACCTGGATATCTGTACATTCGGATCCTTCTTCGAGCTAAATAATGTTTTTAAAATAGGTGGATATCTAGATATCCATATCTGTCTTTGCACTTCTTTAAATTTAAAATTTGAGTGAATCCTAGTTCTCGATATTCATAGATCGTGTAGTTTCCACCCTTCAGTTCTGGCCACTACACCATAAAGTTACCCATATGGAATACGTACTTGTGGAAAAGGGTGAATTTTGGATCATTTTGAATTCCCAAATCTCCTAATCCGACTCTATTTGAAAGACTTTAGAATGAACATGGTTCCATCGACAAGGTTTCGATCATGGTCTTCGAAGGGTAAGGCATCTCACACTCGAATTTTTGTTAAAAAGGAATTTATTTTCATTTCCACTAGTCGATAAATCAGATTATGGGTTCTGTTAGCAATAAGAGTCACCCTCATATTGCAAGAGGATAATCCCAACACCCATCAAATAGGTTTGTAAATGTAGATTTATGATCGAATGTCAAATGGACAAAACTCAGCATAACAATGATCCAACATAGGAAATATAGGCTAGTATGCATAAGAAAATGAGGTTTTGGTTAACTTCAGTCTGTGGTTTAAAGATAAATGTGAGTAGATGGAAGACTTGGAGAGGAATATGAATAGGTATGCTATAACCATCAGGCCTTCTAATAGCTAGATGAAGAAAAATCTCAGTCACAAGAACCTCTTGAACTAAACTTTAAAACATTGATAACATTTACAACAGCATCATAATCAAACATACATTATAACATAACTATAACATCTCATAAGGATCATCCAATAATGAGAAATCAAAGTAATAAAAAGAAAGATGATGAAAATAGGTTGACTTATATTAATCAAAATATCTTAGATCTCATACATAAAACCAAAGTATGGCTCTGTCAAAACATTACAATAGGGAGTCTCTGCTCAACCATTCGAACCTCAAAATAACATTTTCCTGTTGTATATCTAGTTTAAACAATAAGAAACAACTTGAAGTGCAAGATGGCTTCTCTAACCTAGGATTCTCCACAAACAAATGCTAATCTAATATATGTACAAGTGGAACTAACAAATTGCTAGAAACATGGAGCATGTTGGCAACAACTCTAACAATATAATCATGACATAATTTTTTGTTCCTTGGGAGCATATCCATCAATGCCATGTGTCCTCCAAGCCTTTTTGTTGAGTTCCATCTGCCACCTAGTGACCATTGATTCCCTCCAAATCCATCAAATCTAGAAAGGGCAACGAATCTAGAAACATTGACTGTATCAGCATGTTCGTAGTCATTTTCGTAGCACATTCGGTAGAAAATTTCATAGCACCCGTCTATGTAAATTTTTTCTGCAGCAGATTCTGGAGAGCATTCGATAGCATATTTCGTAGAACCCACCTATGTAAACTTCTCTGCGACAGTTTTTGTAGAAAACTACTACTTTGTGTCTGGATAGGTGATTCTGTAGTGCTTTCTATAGCGAATATGCAATTTTGTCTGTGTTGATGATTCTGTAGCGCCAGACACTATGACATGCTCTGTAATTTTCTGTGTCATGCAATTTGAGCCCAAAAACCCAAAAAAATATTAGCAGAAGGAGTAAAATCCCATAGATGCTTCTAGTATGTATAACATGACACTTCCCTTAAAACTTAAAAATGAAAAATATGATCATCATAAAAAATGGGGTTTTCTAGCCTCTCCACTTCATCTTCTTAATCTGACACTTCTCCTTCTAAATAAAGGAAAGGGGTATTAGTTACAAAGAAAGTATGGTTATGGACTAGACTGAGAAAGAAGGGGGGGTTTACACATGACTCATAGGGAAAGAGGGAGATAGAGTGGGTGGAGCATATAATGTTCGCTTGGGGAAGAGAAATTCTCAGATTGATCACAACATTAAGGGCCATAAATGGTTTCAATTATTTTCCATCCAATCCTGATCAGGAAATTGGGCGTTGTAGAATCACTTCTCCTTATTGCAGCTTCAACTAGTACATTGAGATTTCTCTGGGCTAGATCATCCTTTAAGGGTTGCAACTTTAAGTTTTTTGTTCTGGTACTGCAAGTCTCTGTTTTTCCTGTACAAGTTTCTAATTTGCCTATGCAGGGGTATAAATCTGCTTGTTGTGAATCGTTCTAGCTCAGGAGTTTTCATATACATACCCATGAGCTCATTCATATTTTTCCTCTCAGCCACTCCTTCTCCCTTCAAGTGGGAAATTTCATTTCTTGCATCCCTGAGTTTTCTGATCAATCTCTTGAAGGTGGGGCTATCAGGGGGAGTGGTGATGTTTATGACTTCAACATGCTTCTCAATACTTTCACCCTTACCCTTATCTTTATTTTGAACAATATCTTTAGTTATGGCTTCTAATTCATCATATTCCTTATGGGTTGATGATTTGGTGAAGGGCCTCCTAGATCTAGTCTCAACTACTATAGTAGGTGAAGGAAAGTCTAACTTTCTCCCATTTTTGGATGTATTTTTGGCTAAGGAAACTTCTTCCAGTTCAGGCGCAAGATGAGGTGAAATTTCCCTTTCTAGGGAGTGATGGGATTCCCTTTCTTCTTCTTAAACTTTTTTGGGAACCTCTTTATCTTTGGAAATGTGTTTTCTCTTTCTTTTTTTGTTTATTTCTATGTGGGAAACACTAGCAGCTGGAAAAGGGATCTGTACCCTGGATTGAGGGGTAGGGTCTACATCTAGTTGTAGATTAGAAGAGGAAATGAATTTATCCCAAGTGATTTTTATTTTCTTCAGTTCCTCCATTACAAACATCCTGATCATCCCTGAGTGGAAAACACTTCTTTCCATAGCCTTATACACTATCAACCATTTTTCCCATACTCCTAAATAGATAGAAAGGGATGTTCATTAAGTCCTTGCCTATGAAGTGTAGAAAAAGCCTAATGTGATACCGGCATATCATATTGAATCTTGCCTCACATGTAAAATACCTCTGGATGACTTTCAACATTTTTTCAAAACCCTCAACCAAGTGGCTCCTAGGCACTCCCTTACACAAATTATCTCCCTGATGTTCTGGTTTGAGGAAATATTTAGAAAAGGTTGTATTAAGAGTCATATATTTGAAGCACCTTTCACTAGTGTTGGGTTTCTCAGTGGTTGTTGCAATGGTGGCCTCAGATACTTCCATATCAAGGGTTCCTACCTTGGTCTTAGTGCCATCAAGTTTTAAAGAAAATTCCTTGGATACCTCAGGGTGTCCCCTCTGCATATTTTGACAGAAATTTAGGCAACCAACCCTTTGGAAGAGCTCCCTGATCATAGGTTCAGCATAAAACAAGTGCATATCAGAAGGCTCAGTCCTGACTACACTCCCACCCTTTTGAGACTTCTTCTGTTGAGGTGTATCGATTGATAGAAACATGAGACCAAACACTACAATGTTATGAGAGGTATGGGAAGCCAAGAAAGGACAAAAGTCTTTAGGCTTTGAATGGTGGTCCTCATCTAGGTTTTTCAGGGTTTCTCTTCAATTGACTTCTGAACTAGTGAGAGAAAAATTTGACGGCTTTAGAAAAGGAAGAAAATCCCTTCAGAGAAAAGATATGCAAGGAGGCAACACTCTCAAGTTTTAGGCTAAAATTAAACCACCATGTAGAGTCATCATCATTTAAAAAAAAACAAAGGCTCCTAAACTCTTCATTGTAAATAGACTTTGAAGTGAAAATATAAAATGACACTTTGAAGGAAAAGAGATGATGCTGGAAATGTGAGAAAAGATGATGACACTGGGTTGACACACAATTTGTAGCACTGGAACATGGGATCTATAGTGCAACTTCATAGCGGTTTCTGTAGCGTAGACAACAATGGCCAAGAAATAAATAATCACAATAGCTTTGGTAGAAAATTTGATTCAATTTCAGTCGATGAAGATGACAATATGCATATGGATAACAAATCTGTGACAACAAAGGTAAAGGGGCTAGTAGGTGGAGGAAAACACAATTTGCAGTGCCAGGTTCTATGAAACGTTAAACATAACCTTAGATGATCTTCAACAGAGCTCAGATGGCTCAAAGAGTACCTAGACACCGTAGCTTTATTTTTGATGATCTTCAGAAGGAATGAAGTTGCTCGCAATCATCCCATTCTTCAATTCAACTTGGTCAGCTGGTCTGTAGCATAATCTGCAGCACTGTCTGGACTAGGAGTTTCTGCTGCGCCGAGCTAGGAGCATAATTCAAACTTTGATAAACAGTTATAAATATTTAATGACCAAATCATGATTGTTCCTTTTGAAAACATGGATGCTGAAAAAAATGAAATGGCATGATGTCAACTTCATAATTGCAAATGATGATAAAGAGGGAGGGTGTACAAAAGATGCACTACGAAAACTACTAGTGAGTTGAAAGCATACTACAAGGGATTTGATTTGACTCCCTAACGGGTAAAGGGACAGAGTGGAGAGGTTCAAGCATATGAATGGAGGTAGTGACATGTCAATCTTGTGGTGTCATGGGGATGGTAGTGATAGCTATCAAATCATGTGATGAACCAAGGGTATAAACCATAGGCATGGGTCAAATATGTGAGACAAGCTCCATCCTTTCATTTATTTGAGTTAACCTAAGAAAACCATAAGGATAAAATCAAAAACAAACTTAAAAATACTAATGGATAAAAATTAAAACCTAAGGAGAAATTTGAGCCATGACAACTCCATGTGATAATAGATTCCACCTTCGGGTTCCACATATTCTTCTCTGCACACACTAAAAACAATTCTTTGAAATGTAGGTTATTCTTTGCACATGTGGCCTCTACTGACATGGAACTGTTGACATGGATATTTCTATCATGGAACTATTGACGTGGTACTGCTAACGTGGCACTACTGACGTGGTATTGCATTTGATATTCGGAATCCAAATTTTAATTTAAAAAGTCACTTGAAAGGATTTTACGATAATATAGATATCTAGATTATCATTGTTCCAATGCGGGGTTTCAACATCAAGCATATTCCTTTTCTCTTTCTAGTTCCAAGGTAACACCATAGTATAATTGAGAGAAATATCACAATAAGGGAAAACCCTAAAACTGAGGTTTTTGCAGAATCCCCTATAAAAATAGCCCCAAAATCCATTTATAGCGGAGGTGCGTGGGAATATGTTTTAGCGGATGATTTTTTAATGGTGCATTTATAAGACTATACTACGCCAGTGCACCACCATATATAAACCCACTGGTTTTATTAGAAAATGGTGCACCATTGCAGAGTTATTTAAAAAACAAATAAAACAACGGATCATGTATAGTCTATTTTCGATGATGCAACATAATACATAATGCACCAGTGCGTACTTACCAACAACACACTGGTGTGTCCGAAGTAACAAAAGAACCATCCAAAATACATAGTTTCCACTTAACAGTGTGTCGTTTGTATGTACAGATTGATGCATTCATAAAACTATACACAACATTGAATGGAAGATATTTATTTTCATATGTGCATGCCGAATAAACACACCAGTGCATTTCTGATAATGAACGCACCAGTGCGTTTATTGTGAACGCACCGACATAAATAAATAGTTTATTTTCAATGGTGTGTTGGTTATAGGGAATGCATCGGTGTGTTCCTAAAATTATACACACCGTTTAAAATAGAAAATTTACATATGAACATTGCGTCCTTTATATGTACGCACCAGTGTGTTCATAAAACTATACGCACTGGTGTGTTCATAAAACTATACGCACCGGTAAATGAAAACTATTTATTTTCACCTATGGGTTTTGAATAAACACATCGATGTGTTGTTTATAAATAACAAACCGGTTCGTCTATTATGAATGCACCTACGGAAATAAAAAGTTTCCATTTAACGGTGTGTTGGATATATGGAACACACCGACGTGATCATAATAATATACACATTGTTTAAAATAGATATTTGTTCGAGTGGTGTGTCATTTATATGTAACACACTAGTGCGTACATAATAATAGATGCATCGTGGAAAATAGATAGTGTTATAGCGGTGTGTTCGTGATATATAACGCACCGACGCGTACACAAATTACTACACACCAGATAAAATAAATTTCACTTTCCATGTGGTTTGTAAGATATGTGTGCACATTGTGGGTGGTGAGTTACTGTTTTTCAGGCACACCAAAGATTTTTTTGTTTAGCAAAATTTTTGTTTGCATATTTTGAAATAAATTTCTCATTTACAAAAAAAAAGTTATGTTTTTATGTCTAATTCTGATGTAATTTATATGTTAATTATGCTGAGACGTTAGTGCATGAAGGAGAAACAACAGACACTAGACCAGTACAATATGGTTTGGGAGTGGGAGGCCAAAGAGAGGGAGAGGGATTTGTAACCTCGGCCTAGTACTACAGCTACGATGCTCCTCTTGAAGAATGTAGGTCTCGTCAAGTACTACGAGGAGGATACATCCTTGAAGGGGAATTGTTCCTTTCTTTCACAACTGATCTGTCGATGGGATGCCCATCAAAAAGAACTCAGAGTCGGTCCTCATCAGCAGTATCATCCCACTGACGAGGATATTTATTTTATCACTAGGCTATCTAGGAGAGGGGAATATTTTCCCAAGTTTCCTAATGTCCCAGTGGGTGTTGCAGTTGAGAGTCATATTGCCTACTCTCATAGGTATATTGCACACGATATACCTTCTCCTAGTGATTTTCAGCTGGATGATGGACAGTTAAAGATTGTCTTGTTTGGTGTAGATGAAATTAGGTGCCTCTCACTATTACTATCGACCATTTCACGCTTTACTGGTGATGGTCGATGCATTAGCTGCACACTTTTATAATATGTGGATTCTTTGATATAGAGGCCACGAATTAATAGGTGGTATTCCATTTTCTTAAGGTAGTTTTTTATAGCACTGGATAGATGTTGTGCTATGATAGATGGGAGGGTGAAATTCTCATTCCATTCAGATTTATTGTTTTTGTTTTTTGAGAGGTTTTCATATACGAGACCTAGTTTTTTTTGTCAGCCTCCTAGGCCGATGACCGAGGTGTGGATGCACATGTGGGGAGAGATGGTTCCCTATAGGGGCATGCTTTATTTTCCAACTAAGATTTCCAGGGAGGCACTTGATCTATTATCCAATGAGGAAACTCAAGTTTTTTTGATGGTATAGTGCCCTTACACGAGGATGGATTAGTGAGGATGTCTCAACATCCTCTTCATAGTGGATGAGATACCAAATTGTTGAGGTAAGATTTAAATTAATATTTTAGTTTCATTTTATTGTCTTTCTTAATTTGAATAAATTTTATTCTAGCATGTTCTTTAACGTATTTTATTAAATTGTTTAATGAAATTGTAGACTAATTATTAACTTGTGTTATATTTTGCACGTGTTCGCACATTTGTTGGGGACATTCCTCCTCTCCTACCACTTGATGTAGATGAGGATATGGTTGAGGTTGCGGTGGGTTAGGGTCCTCCACCACATATACCACCCGACAAGCGACATAGCCTAGATCTCAGATATAGGATGGAGGTGTGTGACAGATTGAGTGAAATTTTAGTTAGCAAGAGAGTCCTCCCTGTCTAGATAAGAGACATCAGGGATAACCCTCATATCTTGTAGCTTTGGATGAAATTTTTGCACGATATGATGTCTCTTATGTATCATATCATTAGAGATGCCAAGTTACTGGTAGGGATGAGGGATGGCACATCGTCCAACACGGATGATGATGATCATTGTGGTGGTGATGGAAACACTTATGCTTTAGTACCTCCTCCTAGTCCTCCTCTCGGTGATGTAAATGATTCTTCTTTAGTACCTCCTCCTCCTCCTCCTCCTCCTTCACCTTGCCCAGATGAGTAGGGCACATCACCTATTCTTCCACATCATTCTTTGCCTCAGAGACTATGACTAGATATTTAGTTATAACATTTATTTGTATTGTTGACCAGATATGTACATTATAGAAGCTATGTTACTTGTTCATATATATATATATATATATATAACATATTTTTTTGTTCATGTTGATGTACTTAATTCATATGTTGGTGTTGATGTTGATGCTAGGTCATGTTAAATTATATTAATCTTCAACCTTACTTTGTATCACAATTTTACAAACTAGTTTACTTGTATGATGTGAGAATTGGTCCTTATTTCGAGAATATTGTTTTTGTTCATAAGTTCATAATGAAAAATTAAAAATAGTTATGATAATCTCAATTAACATTTATAAAATATTTGTGATATTTTAACATCCTCTTAATTGTAATTTGGTCATACATTTTTATATTCTCATAATTAATACAAGTCTCAAAATCTCTAATTCAACATTTTTTTACTATACTATAAGAATGCATGAATATCAAACTTAACCAAGAAAACAAAAAAAAGTTATAAAAAAGGGTAAATATATGTCTTATGTTATTAATTAAATTTTTGGGCAAGTTAAAAGTAAATTGTATTAATCTTCAACCTTACTTTGTATCACAATTTTACAAACTAGTTTACTTGAAAGTACAATGTGAGAATTTGTCCTCATTTTGAGAATATTGTTTTTGTTCATAAGTTCATAATAAATAATTAAAAATAGTTATGTTAAGCTCAATTAGAATTTATAAAATCTTTGTGATATTTTAACTTCCTCTTAATTGTAATTTGGTCATATTTTTTTATATTCCCATAATTAATACAAGTCTCAAAATCTCTAATTCAACATTTTTTTACTATACTATAAGGATGCACGAATGTCAAACTTAATCAAGAAACATGTACAAAAACATAAAAATATCCTGTTACATGTTATTTTTTGTTGTAATCGATATTAAGAATTGAATTAGCTATTAGGAGATGTAAATTTTATTTCTTACCCACAAATAAAAGAGATAAAGATAGGGGCTAAGGGATAAAAAAATGTTATGATATACATGTTTAATTCAATTTTTAGTTATATATTTTTTATTATTATATATTATATGTAATATAAAATTAATATATTATAATTTATTATGTTATAATTAATATATAATATATTATATTATATTATTTAGGTTAGATTATATTTATTTATTATATATTATATTATTATATTTATAATATAAAATCAATATATAACATAATATATTATATTTATTATATTACATAATATATTATGTATTTGATATTTGTGTAATATCTTAAGTATATATTATTATATGGTTTTATAGAGGGGCACATGCATTAGTGTTGATTAAGGTTGGTTGTCATTGATGTCAACCTTTGAAGAAAGTTCGGTAGCGAATTCCGGTTGCACAAACGTTTGGGTAATGGAACCAAGGTTGTTTCATGTATAATGGTATGAGTTTTAATATATTTGAAGGTAATACTATTCTATATGGATAGTACATGCAATTCCATTTCTGGTGGTATGTGGAACATCACATAACTCCTCACGGTTTGAGAGTTATGGCCTTACGAAGTTGGAGGACCCTCATATGTTGGCTTGAAGCCCCAAAAGGTCAAAGA
>JZKD02S1985401.1:419500-441326 GCA_000966675.3 Picea glauca
ATGAGGTGTATAGTTGATGATGTTGGTACATATTGATGAGTCATAGTTGATGAGTAGTTGACACATGATTGGCACATACTTGGTACATGGTTGGATGCACTTTTTTATGGTATAGTTTGATTACAGGTTGTTTGGTACAGGTTGGTGCATGGTTGATGCACTTGTTTATGGTATAGGTTGATTACAGGTTGAGGTACAGGTTGATGCATGGTTCAGGTTTATTTGTATAGGTTTACAGAGGTATATCTCATATTGATAGTGCAAAAGTGGTTCCATCATTATACTTCTACTTCAGGGCGGTTGGACGGGGAAAGGAAAGGTGGTTGTAGCCACCTTCTGGTTGTATCTGGAGAACATAGGGGGTTGTAGCCTCCTTCTCATTGTAGCCAGAGAATAAGGGAGTTGGAGCTTCCTTCAGGTTGCAGCCTGAGAAACAAGGGGGTTGGAGCCTCCTTCCAGTTGTAGCTAGAAAACAAAGGAATTTGGTGCTTCCAATGAATGTAATTTTTTAAAACATATAAGAAAAAACATTATGTGGTTTTCTCCCTCTTTGAGTTTCCACGTAAAACACTGGTGTATTGTGTATGTGTATGATTGTGCATTTGTTCATTTCTTATTTTCTCTGTAGTTATTGGATGATAATGATACATTGATATAACACATGGATTATATGGTTAAAAAGGATTAAATTTCTCTATTACTGATTCACCCCCCTCTCAGTAATCCAACAATTAGTTATTTAAGGACAATGATGTTTTTTTTTAAACTCACTTAAGATGCTCATTTTAGATTTGAATATTCCCCTAATTAGTATGTATGAACTCAAAATTAAAAACTAACACAATATAATACGATATGTTAATGATATGAAATGGTGGGTAACAAAATACATTTTAAAATTATGATATAAAATATTTGATATTTACAATACACAATAATATATTGTTTTTTAAAGTAAAAGTTCAAATTAAAATACCAAAAGTTCAAATATCATCTAGATTTACAATGGAAAAATATTTATATCATTTACACATAAAATTTAATTATATCATCCAATCAAAAAATTAATAATATTTCATATCAAATATTAAAAAGTAAAAACATTATTTGTTTAACAATAAAATTATTAAATCCACTATAGATTTGAAAATATAAAAGAAGTAATTAAAGAATAAAACATGTATAATATGTCACTCTCCATTGTCATCGCCCTGATTATCTTCCTCGATTGGCATGATAACACTGATGTTCTCAAAAATATGTTTTGATCTAGGGTCATGTCTTAATACAAACCACCAATCCCTATCCAACACATCTGTGTAAAAAATCACTTGCTTATAGTGTTTTGGGGAAACATAAGGCTCCTTAGCTTCATCCCACATCTTTTTAGAGTTGATACATGTCATCCCACTATCACAATCTTCCTTTACATTATTATGAATAAAGGTGTCCCACCACTTCCACCTAAAAATAACACATTGGAAAGAAGAGAATTCCACTCGAATGATCTCTTGTATCTTTCCAACGTAACCTAACTTCCCATGTATGGTGTTTTTATCGCGGTGGCTAGCACAACTAGATTGGTTGAACTCAACTTCCACTCCATATTATTGTGTCACGTGTCCATCATCAACATCCTTTGTGCGAAAATGATGTCCATATTCCCACATAGATGGGAACAAATACACCTATAAAAAAGTGAACAAATCACAGTGTCAATATGTGTCTAATAACCCAACCATTAAAATATAAAATAACATAGATGTACTTACATTTCAAATGTGCATTACAAAGTTAAAAATTATGTACACAAATAGATTATTACCGAGTTACTACAACCAATCCCTATGTTTAGTGCATCCTCTTATTCACACGGGTAACGACCGGATGCACCATATTTCTCTTTGACTTGGTTAACAACCCAACTATTGGGTCATATCATTGGCATGTTTTATTTTAAATGATCAGGATAAGTCATGCTTATACCATTCAACCGTATGAATTCTTTCCTATCACTTTCCCGTTTCCTCCTATTTTATTTGTACAATGCGACCCACGATTGTGTTGCCTCAAAATAGTAAAGAATGAATTTATTGATGGAATTAATTTCTAAATTCATTGATGTATTCATGAAATTAAACCAACATAGAGTACATATGATATCATGATCAAAATATACATTATGAAGTTCAGTGTGTTACTATGTAGAAATTTGACAAACAAGAAGTCACTTACTCTTTATCAAGCGCATTTTCCCATTCGTTTGGAGAATATCCCCTTCTCTTTTGTCTTCATCCATTTCGTTGTCCCAAATCACTGCACCTAGTGTGTTTTCTATATTATTGATGTACTCACTAGCATAATAGAAATACTCATATGATAACTACTCCTCTGCCATTCACCCTGTTGGGTCTCCTTTTTGATACCTCCAATTTCCTTATCTTATCCTATATCTTGACCAATTTTGCCTCAAACATATGCACTATTTTCCTATTTTCCTCAAAAGTCATGTCTTTTAGTCACTCTTGTCTATATATGAGGTAACTTATGTTTAATCATGATTTATGAGATTTCTTAGTGATTGGAATTGAATAATTGATGTTAAATGCTCTCTAATTACTTTAAATGATCCAAGCAGACCTTATGACACAACTACTGTTCATCTAGTATATGTTTTGACATTCATTCGGTACTCAATTCATCTGGTACCTATATCTATGCTCATTTGATACCTATCTTTGCGCTTTTCTGATACCAATGTTGTATCCATTTGGTACCTATTTTTTGCACTAGTCTGGTACCTATTCCTTTGTTAGTTTGATACTGATATTTGACTGTGTGCATCTGATACCAGTCTTTTTGTTCCAGCTATGCATGTCTGGTACCTATTCCACATTTGCAGGCTTGGGTGTTTGAACGATTTTTCTCTTAATGGGTCCAAGGAATTTGTTGGCTTGAACATTCTTTTTTCATTGAAGACCATGATACACTTCATCCTTATGCACTTCGTGTCATGAGGATGAAATTGTTCCCTTGAAAAACGATACATCAACCAATTGTAATATTTGTGCATACATTTGATGTTATCTCCAAACTTTGATTGTAACGACTATTTCTCTTTAAAAGAGAGATCCTTTTAGATGATAGATATACAGAGAAAATTAATCATTGTTATGTTGTAATATTGATTCTTGAAGACTGTTGATTGTACCCTTGTTTTTTGAAGTAATGATATAAATTGCAGTTCATGGATTCCATGTGTGTGATCAAATATTCTCTTCTATAAGTTTCTTTAAAATTTTCCTTGTTGGTATGGAAAGGGCCCACCGACCGAATCAAGGTAAGCTTCCTTGTATTTATGTGTGAATACAATTATGGTTTTCTATGTGTGTGGATAGAATAATGTTTTGTTTGATCATAACATCTAACTTTATTCCTATTATGTTTCAGTGATAGACTTGATAGCATTCAATATAGATGTGTGGTAATTATGAGTGAGTGAGAGTTCTAAGTGCAACATAATCTTTCTGAGTGCAATGTAGATTTATGAGTAAATACTTTTTATCCTTGTGTGTGTGTAAGTAAAGAATCATTTGTTAGAATAAATTCTTTAGTGTTTGTTTCTATTTTGCAAATCTAGGGACAATTCATATCTCCATATTTCACCCTACGTGAGCCTATAATGGAGTATCTCACCACTCCTAGAGTTTCTTCCAAAATTGATTAGGATACGTATTGCAAACACAAGCACAATCAACACCTCCATATCTCACCCTACATGCACCTATAACGGAGTGTCTTACTTCACCTAGTAATTCTTATAGGATTGATTGAGCTTTCTTTTAAGAATGTGAAGAGTGTTAGTTGTTGCTAGTTTAGTTGCTACAACAAATAGAGTCAAAGTTCATATTTCCCTTTCATGAGCCTATAAATGAACAGATTCACCACCTGAGCCATAGCTTTAGATCACATGCTTGTTTATGATTTTACTTTATGATTTTTTAATTATGTGGCGAGTGTTATTTGAAAAGTGTGAAAACATAGTATTGATTTTAGAGTGTTTTCTTATGTAGGATATACTCATCATACATAGGAATTTATTTGTTATCAACAAATATAGTGCATCAAATCTATTGATTATGAAACCGGATTGACATATTAAATGATTGCAATATATTGAACATATAATTGCACCAGCATTTTGGCATCGTTGTTGGGGAGTTGTAAATGGTAATAGGTAGTATTTGAATTAGATTTTTTATGGTTTTGGATTGGTTTTAAGGACGACTTAAGGGTGGATAGAATATGATAAGACATGAGGGAAGAGCCCATGCATCCGCTTTAGTGGGCTTTCTCCAAAGTCAAGTTGTCCTCTTACCTTCATTAGTTAAAGTTTTTGTTTTGTTAGTATTATATATTCTTTTTAAGCATAGACATAGAGATAGGAAAGGTAGATTTATTTCATTCAAAATTGCAGAAAATTCAAGAAAACCCCCCAAAGTTACAAAAAAATCAAGAAAACCCCCCATACTAATTCAACTAATTTTTGTGTGGGAGAAATTATCAGAGGAGAGAGTTCAAAGGAAGTATTTGAAACTACAACCAAAGTTCCTACATCTGAAGCTACTATGCAGATTGAGAACATATAACAACAAGAAGTAAGGGAAGCACTGGCGACCCAATCATAAGGAAGAGCTGGAAAATAGATAGAGGTAGTGGTATAAGAGGTTGAATCTTCCATTGGATAAAAATAAAAAGTATTGGAACAATTGGATATTAGAGCTAATCCAGTAATTGAACCATCACTTAGTGGAGAAACATCACCTGCAACATATAATGTGTTATTTGAAGATATGGTAGATGAGGAGGGGAATGAAAATAATGAAACTAAGACATTTGGATTCCCAATATTAGACATTACCAGATATGTTACTATGAATAATATCCAACTATAATCATTTCCTCACTTCCATGGTATGTAAACAAAGGATCTTGATTCATTTATTTTGATTTTGATATACTATGTATAAGTTATAATTATACTGATAGTGCACAAAAAATAAAACTCTTTCCAGACACACTTAAAGACTCAACATTAAGGTGGTTTATGAGTCTAGGAGAGCATACTATATTATCTTGGGATGGTATGAAAGAAACTTTCCTCCAGAAATATTAGGATTATTGTAGACCTAGAGATCCTAGGAATGATATATTTAAAATGAAGTAGTCTGAGGAGGAGAGTCTAGAAGATTACCTAGAAAGGTTCCTATATATTTATCAAAAGAAAAAAAAATTCACCTTAGACACAACCACAATTAATACCATATTCCTAAAGGGTATAAGGGATGATTTTATTGAGGTACTAAACCTCATGAGTTCTGGGGATGTATATCAGAAGCCATTTGTAGACATTGCAGAGTATTGTAAAAGGCACTCCCGTATTCAAGCCAAAACAGGGAAAAGTTTAAGGGATCCTTTAAGAAAAACTATTAAACCTACTCCAAGAGGTGTTACAAGTATAGAATTAGAGAATCTACTAGAAAAATTCAAAAAATACATCTTAAACACCATCAACACCCAGTTAGACACCATGAAGATCAAAAGGAAACAAGAAGAAGAAAGTGCTACTTTAACAATTTTTTGTCCTCGATGTAGGAAAAGGCATCTTGAAATAGAATGTCCTATTAATATCATTGAAATTTGTGGCCTCTGTACAGAATACCACCCTACCAATGAGTTCCCTTCATTACCTGGACTAAAATCCATTTTTAAGGGAAGAGGGGAACCTCAGGAAACATCATATCCCCCTAAGAGAGAATAGAAACAACAAAATCCTAATATGTTTTTCAATACTACCACATAGTACCCACAACAACAATGGATTCCTCCAATTCCTTACTCTTAATGGATAGATAAACAACCATAATTTCAACCTTGGCAACAAGGACGAAGGGGGATTGCATATGGGAGTGTTCCTTTTTAGCCACCAAGTTTTCCTACTTACCCACAATATCCTTCCAATATATCTCAGTTGTTACCTATATTTAATCCACTTTCTCTACCTTCACCTTCCCAGCTACAAAAACAACAAATCACATTTCCTTTGAACCTAAACCAACAACAACAAATGCAAGTTTCACCTCATCCAAAACACCCTCGACCTACCCTTATTCCTGCACAATCCATCCCTAATCTGAACAATAGACCTACACATCCTATACAAAATCTTGAAGTACAAACTTTCCCAACTTATGTTGTAACTCCTACTTCACTGAATAAGAATCAATTAATATTTGGGAAGGTATTGAATAAAACAAACTCTACATTGGTTATTCAAGAAGAAGAACAAATAGATAACCAACCAAATGAATAATAAGACACCCCTGCATAAGAGGAAATTCCTACTCACACTTCTCAACCATTAGAAATATCTCAGGAAACTAATCCTCCACCTTATCCAGAGAGGTTACTTGTCAAAAAACCTGAGATACCTCTAGGGAAATATTTATAAGTTGAACTAAGAAATATATGTGTAAAGATTCCCCTACTTCAAGATATCAAAGATATTCCTATCTATGACAAAATTATAAGGGATCTTTGCATTAAAAATCCTAGAAGGAAGAGGAAGGAACCTCCTCTTATACATGTGGTTGGAAAACTGTCAAAATTTATATCAGAAATTCCATCTAAATATAATGATCCAGGAAATCCAGTGGTGACTATAGAAATTAATGGTATGTATTTTTCAATAACACTTATTGACCTAGGAGCAACAATAAATGTTATGACTATTGACACCATGCGAACACTGCAAATAAATCACTTAAGGCCAACATAGACCTTGCTAGAATTGGCAGACAAATCATTCATTAGCCCAACAAGAAGTCTAGATGATGTAACAGTTTCCTTAGCTTCCTAGGAGTATCCTATGGAATTCTTGGTAAGTCATTCAAAATCTTCCAAACCTGGAAATCTAGTTGCTCTTGGTCGACTTTGGTTGGACACTCTTGATGCATTTATTAGTTGTCGATCTGGGGAAGTGACAATTTCTAATGGGACCCACAGTCAGAAATTTATTATGTTTCATCTTGCTTAACCAACCATTGAAGTTCCTTTATGGTTGGATAATCCCTATGAGGAGGAGAACTATGCTCAAATATTGTTAACACTTGAGAAAGAAAAGGGAGTTCAAGAACAAACTGAAGAACATATTTTAAGCTTATTTTTAGCTAATACAAAATGTATTCAATATCCTCAATATTTTCCAAAATTTACACATATTTTCAACCCTGAATTTCAGGAGGTCTAGCATCCCTCCACTTCTACATTATTCACTATGTCAACAATAAATGAAGAAGAAGAGTCAGTTGTTCGGACTATTGAAATTAGTCCTGGAAAATCTCTATATATCAATTCTATCTTGAAATCAGATCAACAACAAAAATTGATCCAAATGATTCAAGGAAAGTATGATGCTTTTGCATGGGATTACTCAGACATGAAAGGAATTCACTCGGATACCTGTATACACCATATTTACACCAATGATCAAATTATACATGTTAGGAAGCCCCAAATAAGAATGAATCGATCCTTAAAATATATAGTGAAAGAAGAGCTCCAAAAACTCCTACATGCCAATTTTATTTACCTTATTTCTGATAGCAAGTGGGTATCCCCATTATTTATTGTCCCTGAGAAGAATGGGAAATGGAGGATTTGTGTGGAATTTAGAGAGATGAACAAGGCTACCTATAGAGATTATTTTCCTTTTCCTTTCATAGAATAGGTCTTGGACACCTTATCTGGGAAGAGGTACTTTTGTTTCTTAGATGGGTTTAGTGGGTATAACCAGATCCAAATTGCCACGAAAGATTAGGATAAAACCAAATTGACTTTCCCATGGGATACTTATGCTTATAGAGTTCTTCCCTTTAGTTTGTGTAATTCTCCTGCCACCTTTCATAGGGTTGTCCTAGACATTTTTTCTTATTTAACCCATGACTATGTAGAAGTCTATATGGATGACTTCACAGTATATGGGGATGATTTCCAACAAGCATTGGAAAATTTGGAGAAAGTATTGATCAGGTGTAGAGATACTAATATTTCCCTCAGGCATGAAAAATCTAGAATGATGCTCATTGAAGGAATTTTCTTGGGACATCATATTTCTAGTACCGTAATAAGGGTAGACCCTCCCAAAATTGACATTATTTCTCAAATCAGAATTCCTAGCTCACAGAAAGGAGTTAGAAGATTCTTAGGGCATGTTGGATATTATATGAGATTCATTCAAAATTTTACAAAATTAGCCGCCCCACTGTTCAAATTATTAGCAAAAGAGGATGAATTCCATTAGGATGAGCAATGTTAGATTTCTTTTGGAATTTTAACTTATGTATATATGAGGTAACTTATGTTTAATCATGATTTATGAGATTTCATATTAATTGGAATTGAATAATTTATGTTAAATGCTCTCTAATTAATTTGAATGATCCAAGAAGACCTTATGACATAGATCATGTTCACCGGGCACCTATTTTGGCGTTCATCCGGTACTCAATTTGTTTGGTACCTATCTTTGTTCTCGTCTAGTACCTATCTCTGCACTCATCCAATACCAATGATGTATTCATCTGGTGCCTATTTTTCACGCTCATCTGGTACCTATTCATGTGTTAGTATGGTACCGATATTTTACTATGTGCATCTGGTACCATTCTTTTTGTTCCAACTGTGTGCGTCCGATACTTGTTCTGCATTTGCAGGCTTGGGTTTTTTAACAGATTTGATCTTGATGGGTCCAAGGAATTTGTTGGCTCAAACATTCTTTTTTCATTGAAGACCAGGATAAACTTCATCCTCATGCACTTCATGTCATGAGGATGAAATAATTCACTTGAAAAATGATACATCAACCAATTGTAATATTCGTGCAGACATTTGATGTTATATCCAAGTTTTGATTGTAAATATTGTTTCATTTTAAAAGAGAGATCCTTGTATATGATAGATATACATAGATATAATTAAGCATTGTTATGTTGTAATATTGATTCTTGGATATTGTTGATTGTATCCTTCTTTTCTGAAGTAATGATATAAATTGTAGTTCATGGATTCCATGTGTGTGATCAAATATTCTCTTCTGTAAGTTTCTTTTAAAATATGCCTTGTTGGTACGACAAGGGCCCACTGACCCAATCAAGATAACCTTCCTTGTATTTATGTGTGAATATAATTCTATCTTTTTGTGTGTCTGAATAGAATAATTTTGTGTTTGATCATAACATCTAACTTTATTCCTGTTATGTTTTAGTGATACACTTGATACCTTGCAATATAGATGTGTGGTAATTCTGAGTGACTGAGAGTTCTGAGTGTAGCATAAGATTTTTGAGTGAAACATAGATTTATTAGTAAATACTTGTTATCCTTGATTCTGTACATGTAGACAATCATTTGTTAGTCTGAATGATTTAGTGTTTGTTTCTATTTTGAAAATCTAGGGAAAATTCACATCTCCATCTTTCACCCTACATGAGCATATAATGGATTATCTCACCACACCTATAGTTTCTTCCATAATTGATTAGGCTACATATTGAAAAAAGAGGAACAATCAAGACCTCCATCTCTCACCCTATATGCACCTATATGGGAATGTTCCTTTTTATCCACCAACTTTTCCTACTTACCCACAATATCCTTCCAATATATCTCAGTCATTACCTAGATTTAATCCACTTTCTCTACCTTCACCTTCCCAGCTGCAACAACAACTCACATTTTCTTTGAACCTAAACCAACAACAACAAATGAAAGTTTCACTTCATCGAAACCACCCTGAACCTACCGTTATTCCTACACAAACCATCCCTAATCCGAACAATAGACCTACACAGCCTATACAGAATCTTGAAGTACAAACTTTCCCAACTTATGTTGTAACTCCTACTTCATTGAATGAGATTCAATTAATATTTGGGAAGGTATTGAATAAAACAAACTCTACAGTGGTTTTTCAAGAAGAAGAAAAAATAGATAACCAGCCAAATGAAGAATAAGACACCCATGTACAAGAGGAAATTCCTCCTCACTTTTCAACCATCAGAAATATATCAGAAAACTAATCCTCCACCTTATCCAGAGAGGTTACTTGTGAAGAAACCTGAGGTACCTCTAGGGAAAGATTTAGAAGTTGAACTAAGGAATACATGTGTAAAGATTCTCCTACTTAAATCTTTAAAAAAAATATTCCTATCTATGACAAAATTATAAGGGATCTTTGTATTAAAAATCCTGGAAGGAAGAGGAAGGAACCTCCTGTTATACATGTGGTTGGACAACTGTCAACATTTATATTAGAAATTCCATGTAAATATAATGATCCAGGAAATCCAGTGGTGACTATAGAAATTAATGGTATGTCTTTGTCAAATACACTTATTGATCAAGGAGCAACAATAAATGTTATGACTATTGACACCATGTGGACACTGCAAATAAATCACTTAAGGCCAACACAAACCTTGTTAGAATTGGCAGACAAATCATTCATTAGTCCAGCAGGAAGTCTAGATGATGTAATAGTTTCCTTAGCTTCCTGGGAGTATCTTATGGAATTCTTGGTAAGTCATTCAAAATCCTCCAAACCTGGACATCCAGTTGTTCTTGGTTGACTTTGGTTGGACACTCTTGATGCATTTATTATTTGTCGGTCTGGGGAGATGACAATTTCTAATGGGACCCACAGTCAGAAACTTATTATCTTTCCTCTTCCCTAACCAATCACTAAAGTTCATTTATGGTTTTATAATCCCTATGGGGAGGAGAACTATGCTCAACTCTTCTTAACACTTGAGAAAGACAAGTGAGTTCAAGAACAAATTGAAGAACATATTTTAAGCCTATTTTTAGCTAATAGAGAATGTATTCAATATCCTCAATCTTTTCCAAAATTTACACATATTTTCAGCCCTGAATTTCAAGAGGTCTAGCATCCATCCACTTCTACATTATTCACTATATCAACAATAAATGAAGAAGAAGATTCAGTTGTTCGAACTATTGAAATCAGTCCTGGAAAATCTCTATATATCATTCTATCTTGAAATTAGATCAACAACAAAAATTGATCCAAATGATTCAAGGACAGTCTGGTGATTTTGCATGGGATTACTTTGACATGAAAAAAATTCACCCGGATACCTATATACACCATATTTACACCAATGATCAAATTAGACATGTTAGGAATCCCCAAAGAAGAATGAATCCATCCTTAAAATATATAGTGAAAGAAGAGCTCCAAAAACTCCTACATGTCAATTTTATTTACCTTATTTCAGATAGAAAGTGGGTATCCCCATTAGTTATTGTCCCTAAGAAGAATGGGAAATGGAGGATTTGTGTGGACTTTAGAGAGATGAACAAGGCTACCTATAGATATTTTTTTCCTTTTCCTTTCATAGAACAGGTCTTGGACATCTTATCTCTGAATATGTACTTTTCTTTCTTAGATGGGTTTAGTGGGTATAATCAGATCAAAATTGCCACTGAAGATTAGGATAAAACCACATTAAATTTCCCATGGGGTACTTATGCTTATAGGGTTCTTCCCTTTAGTTTGTGTAATTCCCCTGCCACATTTTAGACGGTTGTCCTAGCCATTTTTTCTTATTTAACCCATGACTATGTAGAAGTCTATATGGATGACTTCACAGTATATGGGGATGATTTCCAACAAGCATTGGAAAATTTGGATAAAGTATTGATCAGGTGTAGAGATACTAATCTTTACCTCAGCCATGAAAAATCTAGAATGATGCTCACTGAAGGGATTTTCTTGGAACATCCTATTTATGGTACCGAAATAAGGGTAGACCCTGCCAAAATTGACATTATTTCTCAAATCAAAATCCCTAGCTCATAGAAAGAAGTTAGAAGCTTCTAAGGGCATGTTGGATATTATAGGATATTCATTCAAAATTTTACAAAATTAGTTGCCCCATATTCAAATTATTAGCAAAAGAGGCTAAATTCCCCTGGGATGAGCAATGTTAGATTTATTTTGGAATTTTAAAGAAAACGATTTCAAGTGCCCCTTGTTTTAAGAGGACCAAAATGGTATCTTCCCCTTCATATCTACATTGATGCCTCAAATACTTCTTTGGGGGTTGTTCTAGGAAAAAGAGAAAACCAACTTCCCTATGCTATCTACTTTGTCAACAAAAATCTCTCCCCTAGGGTAGTAAATTATACTATCACTGAAAAGGAATTCTTATCAGTATTTCATTCCATTAATAAATTCAGACACTACATAATAGGGTATGAGGATTTTGTACACACAAACCACTCAACCATCATGTTTTGAATGAATAAACTTGTGACAACTGCTAGATTCACTATACGTCTATTATTATTATAAGGATTCAATATTATTATCATTAACAGACCTGGAAAATATGACCTCATTAATTATTTCCTATCTAGACTTATTCATATAGGTGATAATGCACCAGTGGATGAAATTTTTTCGGATGAAAGTTTGTTTTCTATTTCTACTTACATTCCTTGGTATGCATATGTGGCTAACTATCTTGTAACAAGAAAATTACCTCAGAATATGTTCCATCGAGAAAAATACAAGATTATTCATCTATGTGGAAATTATATGTGGCATGATGACTGTCTATACCGTATAGGGCCTGATTTGGTGATTAGTAGATTTGTACGGGAGGGTGATATGAATGACATCCTCAAATCCTGCCATGATGACCCATGTGCATGCCATTTTGTTGATAAGACGAAAACATACAAAATACTATAGTCAGGATACTATTGGCCAACCATTTTTAGGGATGAAAAGAAGTGTGTGGCCAACTATGATCATTGTCATAGGATGGGGAAACCAATTGCAAGTGATGAGATGCCTCTGCAGTCTCAAGTAGTAATTGAACGTTTTTAGAAATAGTCTTTGGAATTTGTAGGACCTATCAACCCCATGTCTCAAAGGAGAAGGTACATACTGGTCTGTACATATTATGTGACTAAATGGGTAGAGGCTAAATCTTTGTATTCTTCAAATGAACAATTTGTTGTTGATTTTCTATTTGAAGATATCTTTACTCATTTTGGTGTGCCTCAAGAAATAGTGACATAACAAGGAACCTAATTTTTGGTCAAATCCATTACTGAATAAGATCATATTAATCATAGAAAATACTCACCTTATAACCCCCAAGAAAATGGATAAGTGTAATCAAATAAAAAATTGATAGAGGCTATACTTACCATGACAATTCAATTACACCATAAAGACTAGGTTGATCGGTTTCTTGAGGCCTTATGGGCCTAGAAAAACACTTGGAGAAACACAATAGGCCATACACCTTATGAATTGGTGTATGGGAAGCAGGTATTTCTTCCCATAGAATTTCAAGTAAAAACCTTCAGGACTGCTATGCAATTGGGGATGAATTTGGATGAAGCTAAAAAACAGAGGATATTGCAGTTGAATGAGATTGATGAAATCAAACAAGATGCTCTTCAAAGGACTACACTCATTCAAGAAAAAAGGACTAAATGGCATGATAAGTACATCAATAAGAAATATTTCTAGCCAAGTGATTGGGCCCTCTTGTATGACAAAAGGTTCAAGAATTTCAGGGGTAAATTTTCCAGTCAATGGTTGGGACCCTATGAAGTAGAAACAGTTTAAGACAATGGTTCAGTGAAGATAAAAACCATTTATGAAGATCATACCTCCTTTTTTTAAAATGGGCATTGATTGAAATTTTATCATAAGCCTCTGTCTAAAGAGGATTTTATCAAACAATTTCTTCAGAATTATGAAATGCAATTGGTAAGAAAGAGAAGTTATCCTCCTGCTGATCCACCACTGTAATTTTTTCTATGTGATTTAAGTCAACTTTGTACATATATGTATATAGGTGTGTTTTTAGTTATTGTGTTGTTACTGAAAAAAGAGAAATTTAATTGTGTTCTCATGTAGATAAGCAATACAGAGGACATATGCTAGGTGTAATTTTATTCCTTTATCCAACCCTGGTAGATTACTCATGGAAAAGGAGCCAGATGGAGTTTTCTTTAAGTTTCAGACTCCTTAAAATTGAAAAAAACAACGAGAATTAATTGATATGGGCTCAAGAAAAATCCACAGGACAGTATATGGAGTTTTCTTTAAGTTTTTTAGACTCATAAAAATTGAAAACACCAACGATCATTAACTGAACTGGGATCAAGAAAAATCCACAACACAGTAGTGGTTAGGATTTCCTTTCTAATAAAATGGAAGTGGAAATAGAAGCAATGATTAGTCTGGTTCCAAAAAGAGGATATTTATGCATCTCTACAGGATGTTGTCCAACTACAATTGCATTCTTGTTATAGAGATTGAAGCCCAATCATTGGATTCTTTTACCTTATTTTATGACACTTCCGCTGCAATTTCAACATTCTTGTACCAGTGTGTTGTTTGTAGTTTTCCAACATGATCCTTCACCAAAACAAATTCAAATTAGTAAGTGCCAATATTTTATCTATCTTAACCCTCAGAACATGTTTATACATGAACAAAAGCCTACAATATTCCATGTATCTTGTCAAAACTTCATTCGGTACTAAAGAGAAAAAAAAAAGTCTATGTGTTGGTTTGGTACTAAAATAATCTTTGTGTTGGTCCGATACAAAAACAATCTCTGTGTTGGTACGGTACTAAAACAATACTTTGTGTTGGTACGGTACTAAAACAAGACTCTATGTTGGTCCGGTACTAAAAAGATACTCTTTGTTGGTCTGGTACTAAAACTATTCTCTGTTCTCTGTGTTGATCTGACACTAAGCATGTGATCTGATACTGATGATGGAATTCTGGTGGCATTGTTCTATACTTGATATTGCCCTCATTTGACAAAGTACACTTCAAGTAATGGAGGTATGAGCTCATTGTTTATTCATTTTATTAAGAATAACATTAATTTTTTCTTAAGAAGTTTTTAACCTATGAAGGGAGGTCTGTAGTAAATTTTGTTTATCATTTAAGGCTCTTGTTTCATTTTGAGGGAAGACCACACATAGAATTTCCCCATTTTCTTTGGATGAGTCTAAATAATATGGTGAGAGGGGTTAAGTCTGCCTCTAAGAATCCTGAAACCAATCTCTATCACCATGGGTTGATGAAACTACTTGTATTTCATGAGTTGATAAAATGAGACATCAATTGGAAGAAACTCCTCACAAAAAAAAATTCTCAAGAAGTTTCTAAGTCTGTAGAAAGAAATGTAACAGGGGAACATAGTAAGGAGTTAGGCAGGAATGAGGGAGATAGTAGAAAGAAAGGAAAGGCATCTAGTAATGAAGTAGATCATGTCGGTGCTAGTTCACCAAAATCTATAAGAAAATTGGACAAAGTAAAGGCAATAGTGTTATAAGAACAACATGAACCTATGGTGGAACAATCATACAAAACCAAGAAAATTCACCTAGACCTGTCCACTAAAAGCAAAACAAAAATTAGTGATAAAAACAGGAAGAAACAAAGGTTTGGTAGTGTTCCCGAAGTAATTTTGAATTACCTTAGGAGCAGGTTGGAGATATTGCAGGTAGTGTTCCATAAGTAATTGTTGAAGTACCTGAGGAGAAGGTTGGAGAATTAGAGAAGACCCCTCAATTAAGAGTCAAAAGTAAGAAGAAACTTAGAGCCAATGAAGGGAGTGATATAGCATGGTGCTCTAGTAGAAAGACAAGGATTACACAAGAGGAACAAGTTCCATGCCCTACATCTAAGTCCTTTATAAGAAAAACAAGGAAGGGACAAGAAAAAAAAATTATAGTGCCCTTCCTTTAGCCTAAAAAGAATAAAAGGAGGTTGTTTGAGGAGGAAAATTATATTCCTGTTAGCACAGCCAAGAAAGCATCAGGTCCAAAATGTAGAACCACTCGCAAAATGGATAAGAAGGTGATAATCCTCATATTCCTTCTTTTTCATAGGATCCAATTGACATTCCAACCTCACTAGAGAAAGAAGATATGTATGTAACAACTATTGGTGAAACATAGGAATTAGTGACAGCGACACTGGAGGATTTAAGGAGGGAAGTTGAAGCTAGGGAGGAAATAATTCGGAAAGAAAAACTTGAGCTTGTCAATTCTCTAACAAAACAAAATTTGGTATTGAAATTTGAAAGGCTTACAGAAGAGAATGAATAATTGAAGCAAGAAGTGGAGGAGTATAAAGTTTTGGATAGGCACATCAAGAAATAAAATTCATAGCTGAAGGAGAATAACATAAGGCTATACGACGAGCATGAAGAGTTCTCTTCCAAGATAAATAAGGTTTTGTGCCTAATACAATACACATGAGTTATTAAGAGGGAGGTTAAGGATGAGGCTTCATGTTTTGAAAACCTAAAACAAGGAAATTAATTATCAAGCAAGGAGGAGGACAACACCAGTTTTGCAATTTTGAGGACCGGTTCAACAATTTATGCATGAGGACATGAAACGACTTTAGCATGGGGGAAATGTTGGGTTTTGTTGGCAGCCAATTAACTTGTTTCCATTGTCTTATAAGCTACCTACACCAATGTTTTACAAACATCAAATTTTCGTTGCAATTTTCAAAATAAACGACATTTTCATTTTTTGCGACATTTGCACATTTGTCTTTGTCAACTTTTCATGACTGTAAGCGTGAAAACATTAGTCTTTCGAAGTCACATTTCGATCATTATCTGAACTGTCGTTATCTTTCTTGTCAATATGCCTATTGCGCTTACCTTTTATTGATCATTATACAACTGGAAAGATCCTCTAATCGATTCTCATACTTCGATTGATTGTATAACTTGGTTTTATTGAGTTTGTAAGGCATTTAGCATTTGGATTTGCACTTTATATGACTTGCCTGATCATTGATTCTATGAAAATGCATAGCGGCTATGATTAATTTATATATATATATGTGTGTGTGTGTGTGTGTGTGTGTGTGTGTGTGTGTGTGTCTTTTGATATATCCCTATGTTAATGTTTTCATAACTATTGGTTGGTTGAGTATCCATTGGTACATTGGTTAAACACTTCATATGAGCTTTTGCAATACATTGGTGCATGGTTAATATTTGATTCTGGTTCCAATTTGAATGATCTATGGCTTAAAACTTTGGCGCATTGTTGATTTTGGTTTTGATTTATATGTCGGGTGTTTAAAACTATGGTGTAATGATTTCGCACGTTGGTTTATACACTCACCATTGTCGAGTGATATGACTGTTGAGTTATGTTATAATAGATCGAACAACTATGTAAATTGGCGGTTTTACTTTGACCATAATTGTTTTGCATGGCAGTGAATAACTCCACCACCTTCCCACGCTAGCATTTATGCCTATCCCATATTCATCGTTCACCTCTGTTAGCTCAGGAAGCCTCTGCGCACTCTGTTCCTGTGTGTGTTTCGACCCAAACCCTCAGCTTACCATGCGTCCGACTCCATGGAACCAGTCGTGCGAGTTGAGCCCAATGAAAACCAAGCTCTGTTAATGTTTGACAATGCCTGGAAGGATTTGGAAGAGAACTGTTGGCTCGCCTTTATACAACGATCTGAGGGTTTTAACCTCTATGTAGAATGACAGTTTTCCATGACCTTCGATGGCTGTAGAGCCAAGGTGGGCGACATATAGTTGGAGATCGATGAGAATTTTATTAGCTCTGCAACAGGTCTACCTGCCTCAGGACAGCGTTGGTTTAAGAACTGTAAGGTCAAGAAGGTGCCATGGACATTGCTATTTGTCTCACGCAAAGTCACCTCTTGTGACAGAGGTATGCCCATATCTATGCTCAAACCACGATGGCACGACCTATTAATGCTAGTCAAGTAGTTCGTGACTTGTGAAGGTCTATACTGGCTTGTGTTCCTCTACCACCTGCGTTTGTTAATTCGTTTTATAGGGTATCCTTTAAACATGCCTTTCTACTTTCAACGTATCTTATATAAGATGTCGAAAAGATTTAAAAGGCAGAAGGCTGACAACAGCCTGTTCCACCACGGACTCATTAATCTTATCATCGATTATCATTTGAGTTTGCATGGTGATAGTTGGAGGGATTTCATCGCCCGTAATGGTTTCGAGGATGTGAACCCTGTCCTAGTTGACAAGCCTGTGGTAATTGAAACCAAGGCCGAGCCTCCTGTACCCTTACATATCCTATTGCCTAAACCCTCGAACAACCCTGGTTTTGACTTACCCGACACTGTAACTAAGAGTGCAAAAGCCATTAAAAAGCCTATGAGCAAAAAGCCCAAGGAAAACCTTACTGCCAATGCCAAAGGGAAAAGGAATGCTCGACTCATTTCGAGAATGGCCAGAAACAAACCGAAACCCTCTGTCGAGTCCAACCCTATCATCCTAAGTGAGGATTCTGATTCTGAGGTTGAACGTTTTCTGGCCAGCGAGTACCCCTACTCGCAGGGTTTATGTCCCGAGCCCCCTTATGATTTTGTACCGAACCTTCCCCCCTGCCTAAAGAACGACCCTGATTACCTAGGTATTAAATTACCTCGTGAAACCCTCAGTTATTTAGCCAAACCCTTGCCTGCTCTTCCTAAACCCACATAGTCACCCTGTGACCAATGCAATTCATGGTTAGAATGATATTACGTTGATATCCCTATACTCCAATCGAAGATTCAATCAATGGAAGATCAAATTGCAATCCTAACCAGTCAAAAGGCCAAGCTCCAAGCAATAGATAAAAAGCAAAAAACCACCGGCTCCATCCTTTTCAAAAATGTGGAATCAGCCACGGCTGTTGTAAATTCCAAATTGGCGTAATCAAGTAGCCTCGTCGCTATACAGGTATGGTTTTGACATTGTTTTTGTTTTGTAAATAATCTAGGTTGATATAATGATTTGAATTCAGTTTTTAAATAGCTCAGTCACTCATCCAAATGACTCTGTCATTTAGTGATCATTTTGTACATGGTTTCATTCTGATAAAAATAGAAGGAATTTCAATTTGATATATGATTTGCTCGTAGATTTTTATTGGATTTGAATGGTTATTCGTTTCGATTTCATTTGCTAAGTTTATCTGAGTGAATTAATGAAAGTAATGGTGTGTTTTCAATACAATTCGTTTTGTATCTACTCTGCACGACAAGTTTTTATGCTTAATTTAGAATACGATTTTTCCCGGATTCGATCTCGTTATCATTTGTATGCTGTGATTGGTAAATGTTTTCAAGAGGATACGTGTTACGATGTGCTATGAGTACCACTCTATTCAATTCATTTTGGTTAGAAATACTCTGTTTTTATAAAAACAATGATGTCATTTAGCCTGTGCAAATATGCCTGAATTATGGAACAATGATTATTGTTAAACCCAGCCGATTGATTCGCTTAGTTCGATCATTTTTAGGAATTCGATTCCGATTATGATTACTGCTTTGTCTGGTTGTAAAATTGTAAAACGAATTGGTCAAACCCAATTGTGATTTGTTTGATTGGAACGATCTCGTTTTGGTCAAAGTCGATCAATCCTATTTGCCCAATTTGTGATAACAAATTTTGAATTTTGTTGCTAATCAATCGATCCTGTTACGATTTTGTTTAAATTAATTTTCGCGCCAGTTTGAATTTTCGTGGTTATGTCAACACAGTGATAATGATTTGATAATGATCTTGTTTGGTTTCGATCGTATCCCTTGCTGATGAGATAGCATAACGATTGTATGCGATTTGTTTTGATTGTGTCGATTCCAAATTGATACTAAACGATTTCACAATGGTTGGATTATGCTTCTATTCATTCGATTTTTTGGTGACACAAGAAACAGAATACGCCTATCTCAGTAGGCATTCATTGATTCGGATCTTTTTTAGTTTTGAATGATATGACAAATTCGAATTAAGTGATTCATTGTTCAAATGATTAATGATGGCAATTAAATTGAAATCTTTTAAAAAGATCTTCGATTAATTACAATGTTGATTATGTACCTTATTTAGACTAGCTACAGAATCAGATGATTCTGTAGCTAGTCTATAGAATTAAATTTTCTATCATTTTATTAATAAAAGATCCTTCTAATTGTTCCTTTTTGGTCCTTTTCAGGTGAATTCGAATTGCATGGGACCTGTTGGGAAGTTTAGAGGATATTTGGATGTTTTAGTTTTATTTTAATTTCCTAGTTTAGACAACTTTGGGATATCTTCCCAGATTGCATGTAAATAGTTTTATAACTTCCACGGGGAGGTTTTACCCTGTGGAAAAACCTTTAAATACTTATTATTTTTGTAATAAGGATCATCCTTGCTTGCGGGATAACCAGGATATGGATTTTTAATACAAACTGAGACAAAAGTTCATGTTCTGCTACAGCTTTAGCTTTTCATAATATCAATCTTTTGTTTCATGTTTATGCTTATCAATTTGCATTTGATTAGCGACTACTTTAGCTATCATAGTCTTTTGAAAAATGATATGATTGAATTAATGTAATACATGCCTGATTTCTTTCACTAATTTAAAAACACAACAATTACTTGATTCAGTTTATGAATGACAGATTTCTCTTCTTCGTCAATTGAATTATTTTGTATAAGTCTTTGCATACAGGTTTACCTAATTGTTAAGATTTATAAATTATATGATTGTTGTGATTTTTATGTCTTGTTTGTCCTGTAAATAAACTTAAAGAGCATTGCAGCTATCGTTTACGAAGAGCTTCTGGATTATTCGGTGCGAGTTTCCTTCCTCCGATATGCTAACACAGTCATCATACACAGGACAAATTTGGAGCGTTTCCAGGTCATCTTGTCATTTATTTGTTTAGTATATTTATTAGTAGCTTAGTCAGATATATGGTTTAGATTAGATTAGTAACTAGAATTAGTATATTAGTACTTTAGTTTAGTTAGTTTTCTGTTTTATTTCTTGTTTATAAAAATTATAAAATCATCAAAAAATACCTCTTGTTGTCTTAGGACAGAATATCAATCAGTTTTTCAGGTTTTATTTAAATCTGTAAATTGTAGATTACTGTACATTTTGTGAATAAGTTATATTTCAGATAGTAGTTAGATAATTAATTAGTTAGAGTTAGTATAATATTAGTTAATAGATTGTATATATATAGTTAGTTTTAGTTTAGTTTTTTTTAATAGTTAGTTCTTAGTTAGATTAGTTTATTAGTTAGTTTTAGTTTAGTTTGTTTTATTTGTTTTTAGTTAGATTAGTTAGTTTAGATTAATTTTATTTTCTTTGTTTTCTTAGGACCTTAGATCGGCTAATGGAGCCGCTAAACCCGTCAGGGTGGTTCATCCCAAACGGCTTGGGTTATTAGACAACCCCAGACCGGTTCCACTCTCTCAGTTGACGGACGGTCGATTTCGCCCGTCAACAAATGGAACTAGCAAGAGGGCTGGAACTTAATTAATGGCACGAGGTGGTCGCAAGACTCCTCCCCCCCCTAATCGCTCGCCTATAGTGACTAGAAGTCATTCACACGATAATATTCCCCTTCAAATAGAAACTACTTCAACCGACGATCCACAGATCACAGTTGAGCCAGCAACCCCTAATCCTACAGGTGGTGACATACAAGAGATTGTATGCCAATATCTTATTAAAACAAATAGTGCCTTAGCTCGTTTGAGGCAACCAAACCGTCCGTGGGGTCGACCTTTAGACTTCTATGATATCAGAGAACAATTAGGTGACAGTAACCTCACTGTGAATCCTACAGATCCAAACTTAAATCATGTTGCAGGAGGATCTGGGATACCTCCTT
>JZKD02S1985401.1:463492-474272 GCA_000966675.3 Picea glauca
TGGTACATTGGTTAAACGCTTCATATGAGCTTTTGAAATACATTGGCGCATGGTTAATATTTGATTTTGGTTCCAATTTGAATGATCTAAGGCTTTAACTTTGGCGCATTGTTGATTTTGGTTTTGATTTATATGTCGGGTGTTTAAAACTATGGTGTAACGATTTCGAACGTTGGTTTATACACTCACCATTGTCGAATGATATGACTATTGAGTTATGTTATAATAGATTGAACAACTATGTAAATTGGTGGTTGTACTTTGACCATAATTGTTTTGCATGGCAGTGAATAACTCCACCACCTTCCCACGCTGGCATTTATGCCTATCCCATATTCATCGTTCACCTCTGTTAGCTCAGGAAGCTTCTACGCACTTTGTTCCTGTGTGTGTTTCGACCCAAACCCTCGGCTTACCATGCTCCCGGCTCCATGGCACCAGTCGTGCGAGTCAAGCCTAATGGCAACCAAGCCCTGTTAATGTTTGACAATGCCCAGAAGGATTTGGAAGAGAACTGTTGGCTCACCTTTATACAATGGTTCGAGGGTTTTAACCTCTGTGTAGCACGACAGTTTGCCATGAACTTCAATGGCTGTAGAGCCAAGGTGGGCGACATACAGTTGGAGATCGATGAGAATTTTATTAGCTCTACAACAGGTCTACCTGCCTCGGGACAACGTTGGTTTAAGAATTCTAAGGTTGAGGAGGTGCCATGGACATTGTTGTTTGTCTCGCGCAAAGTCACCTCTTGTGACAAGGGTATGCCCATATCTATGCTCAAACCACGATGGCACAACCTATTAATGCTAGTCAAGCAGTTTGTGACTTGTGAAGGTCGATACTGGCTTGTGTTCCTCTACCACCTGCGTTTGTTAATTCGTTTTATAGGGTATCCTTTAAACATGCCTTTCTACTTTCAACGCAGCTTATATAAGATGTCAAAAAGATTTAAAAGGAAGAAGGCTGACAGCAGCCTGTTCCACCACGGACTCATTAATCTTATCATCGATTATCATTTGATTTTGCATGGTGATAGTTCGAGGGATTTCATCGCCCATAACGGTTTCGAGGATGTGAACCCTATCCCAGTTGACAAGCCTGTGGTAATTGAAACCAAGGTTGAGCCTCCTGTACCCTTACATATCCTATTGCCTAACCCCTCGGCCGACCCTGGTTTTGACTTACCCGACACTATAACTAAGAGTGCAAAAGACATTAAAAATCCTATGAGAAAAAAGCCGAAGGCAAACCTTACTGCCAATGCCAAAGGGGAAAGGAATGCCCGACTCATTTTGAGAATGGCCAGAAACAAACCAAAACTCTCTGTCGAGTCCAACCCTATCATCCTAAGTGAGGATTCTGATTCTGAGGTTGAACGTTTTCTGGCCAGCGAGTACCCCTACTCGCAGGGTTTATGTCCCGATCCCCCTTATGATTTTGTATCGAACCTTCCCCCTTGCCTAAAGAACAACCCTGACTACATGTGTATTAAATTGCCTCGTGAAACCCTCGGTCATTTAGCCAAACCCTCACCTGCTCTTCCTAAATCCACACAATCACCCTGTGACCAATGCAATTCATGGTTAGAATGATATTACGTTGGTATCCCTATACTCAAATCGAAGATTCAATCACTGGAAGATCAAATTGCAGTCCTAACCAGTGAAAAGGCCAAGCTCCAAGCAACAGATAAAAAGCAAAAAACCACCGACTCCATCCTTTTCAAAAACGTGGAATCAGCCACGACTGTTGTAAATTCCAAATTGGCGTAATCAAGCAGCCTCGTCGCTATACAGGTATGGTTTTGACATCATTTTTGTTTTGCAAATAATCTAGGTTGATATAATGATTTGAATTCAGTTTTTAAATAGCTCAGTCACTCGTCCAAATGCCTCTGTCATTCGGTGATCATTCTGTACATGGTTTCATTTTGATAAAAATAGAAGGAATTTCAATTTGATATATGATTTGCTCATAGATTTTTATAGGATTTGAATGGTTATTCGTTTCGATTTCATTTTCTAAGTTTATCTGAGTGAATTAATGAAAGTAATGTTGTGTTTTCAATACAATTCATTTTGTATCTACTCCGCACGACAAGTTTTTATGCTTAATTTACAATACGATTTTGCCCGGATTCGATCTCGTTATCATTTGTATGATGTGATTGGTAAATGTTTTCGGGAGGATACTTGTTACGATATGCTATGAGTACCACTCTGTTCAATTCATTTTGGTTAGAAATACTCTGTTTTTATAAAAACAATGATCTCATTTAGCCTATGCAAATATGCTTGAATTATGGAACAATGATTATTGTTAAACCCAACCGATTGATTCGCTTAGTTCGATCATTTTTAGGAATTCGATTCCGATTATGATTACTGCTCTGTCTGGTTGTAAAATTGTAAAACGAATTGGTCAAACCTAGTTGTGATTCGTTTGATTGGAATGATCTTGTTTTGATCAAAGTTGATCAATCCTATTTGCCCAATTTGTGATAACAAATTATGAATTATGTTGCTAATCAATTGATCCTGTTACGATTTTGTTTAAATTAATTTTCACGCCAGTTTGAATTTTCATGGTTATGTCAACACAGTGATAATGATTTGATAGCGATCTTGTTTGGTTTCGATCGTATCCCTTGCTAATGAGATAGAATAACGATTGTATGCGATTTGTTTTGATTGTGTCGATTCCAAATTGATACTAAACGATTTCACGATGGTTGGATTATGCTTCTGTTCATTCGATTTTGTGGTGACACAAGAAACAGAATACGCCTATCTCAGTAGGCATTCATTGATTCGGATCTTGTTTAGTTTTGAATGATATGACAAATTCGAATTAAGTGATTCATTGTTCAAATGATTATTGATGGCAATTAAATTGAAATCTTTTAAAAAGATCTTCGATTAATTACAATGTTGATTCTGTACCTTATTTAGACTAGCTACGGAATCAGATGATTTTGTAGCTAGTCTATAGAATTAAATTTTCTATCATTTTATTAATAAAAGATCTTTCTAATTGTTCCTTTTTGGTCCTTTTCAGGTGAATTCGAATTGCATGGGACCTGTTGGGCAGTTTAGAGGATATTTGGATGTTTTAGTTTTATTTTAATTTTCTAGTTTAGACAACTTTGGGATATCTTCCCAGATTGCATGTAAAAAGTTTTATAACTTCCACGGGGAGGTTTTACCCTGTGGAAAAACCTTTAAATACTTATTATTTTTGTAATAAGGATCATCCTTGCTTGTGGGATAACCAGGATATGGATTTTTAATACAAACTGAGACAGAAGTTCATGTTCTGCTACAGCTTTAGCTTTTCATAATATCAATCTTTTGTTTCATGTTTATGCTTATCAGTTTGCATTTGATTAGTGACTACTTTATCTATCATAGTCTTTTGCAAAATGATATGATTGAATTAATGTAATGCATGCCTGATTTCTTTCACTAATTTGAAAACACATCAATTACTTGATTTAGTTTATGAATGACAGATTTCTCTTCTTCATCAATTGAATTATTTTGTATAAGTCTTTGCATACAGGTTTACCTAATTGTTAAGATTTATAAATTATATGATTGTTGTGACTTTTATGTCTTGTTTGTCTTGTAAATAAACTTAAAGAGCATTGCAGCTATCGTTTACGAAGAGATTCTGGATTATTCGGTGTGAGTTTCCTTCCTCCAATCTGCTAACACAGTCATCATACATAGGACAAATTTGGAGCGTTTCCAAGTCAGCTTGTCATTTATTTGTTTAGTATATTTATTAGTAGCTTAGTTAGATATATGTTTTAGTTTAGATTAGTAACTAGGATTAGTATATTAGTACTTTAGTTTAGTTAGTTTTCTGTTTTATTTCTTGTTTATAAAAATTATAAAATCATTAAAAAATACCTCTTGCTGTCTTAGGACAGAATATCAATCAGTTTTTCAGGTTTTATTTAAATCTGTAAATTGTAGATTACTATACATTTTGTGAATAAGTTATATTTTGGATAGTAGTTAGATAATTAATTAGTTAGAGTTAGTATAGTATTAGTTAGTAGATTGTATATATATAGTTTGTTTTAGTTTAGTTTGTTTTAATAGTTAGTTCTTAGTTAGATTAGTTTATTAGTTAGTTTTAGTTTAGTTAGTTTTATTTGTTTTTAGTTAGATTAGTTAGTTTAGATTAGTTTTCTTTTATTTGTTTTCTTAGGACCTTAGATCATCTAACGGAGCCGCTAAACCCGTCAGGGTGGTTCATCCCAAACGTCTTGGGTTATTAGACAACCTCGAACCAATTCCACTCTCTCAGTTGACGGACGGTCGATTTCGCCCGTCAACAGGTTTCCTTTTCAATACCTCCAATTGCCTTATATTTTCCTATATCTTGACTAATTATGCCTCATACATATGCACTATTTGACCATTTTCCTCAATATTAATGTCTTTTAGCCATGCATGTGTATATATGAGGTAACTTATGTTTAATCATGATTTATTTTATTTCATAGTAATTGGAATTGAATAAATTATGTTAAATTCTCTCTAATTAATTTGAATGATCCAAGCAGATCTTATGACATATTTCATGTTCATCAGGCACCTGTTTCGGCGTTCATCGGGTACTCAATTCATTTGGTACCTATCTTTGTGCTCGTCCAATACCTACCTCTGCACTCATTCGGTACCAATGATGTATTCATCTGGTACCTATTTTTCACACTTGTTGGGTACCTATTCATGTGTTAGTATGGTACTGATATTTTACTATTTGCGTCCGATACCAGTCTTTTTTTTGCAACAGTGCACATCCAGTACTTGTTCCACATTTGCAGGCTTGGGTGTTTGAACAAGTTTGATATCAATGGGTCCAAGGAATTTGTTGGCTCAAACAATCTTTTTTCATTGAATACCATGATACACTTTATCCTCATGCACTTTGTGTCATGAGGATGAAATAATTCACTTGAAAAATGATAGATCAAGCAATTGTAATATTTGTGCAGACATTTGATGTTATCTCCAAGATTTGATTGTAACGATTGTTTCTCTTTAAAAGAGAGAACCTTGTAGATGATAGATATACATAGATAGACTTAATCATTGTTATGTTGTAATATTGATTCTTGAATATCGTTGATTGTACCTTTGTTTTCTAAAGTAATGATATAAATTGCAGTTCATGGATTCCATGTGTGTGATCAAATATTCTCTTCTATAAGTTTCTTTTAAAATCTTCCTTCTTGGTACAATAAGGGCCCATTGACCCAATCAAAGTAAGATTCCTTGTATTTATGTGTGAATTTTCTGTGTGTGTGGATACAATAATTTTGCATTTGATCATAACATATAACTTTATTCTTGTTATGTTTTAGTGATACACTTGATACCTTGCAATATAGATGTGTGGTAATTCTGAGTGAGTGAGAGTTCTGAGCGAAACATAATCTTTCTGAGTCCAATGTATATTTATTAGCAAATACTTGTTATCCTTGTGTCTGTACATGTAGACAATCATTTGTTAGACTAAATGCTTTAGTGTTTGTTTCTATTTTGCAAATCTAGGGAAAATTCACATCTCCATCTTTCACCCTACATGAGACTATAATGAATTATCTCACCACACCTAGAGTTTCTTCCAGAATTGATTAGGCTACATATTGAAAACATAGGAACAATCAAGACCTACATCTCTCACCCTATATGCACCTATATGGGAATGTTCCTTTTTAGCCACCAACTTTTCCTACTTACCTACAATATACTTCCAATATATCTCATTTTTTACCTACAATTAATCCGCTTTCTCTACCTTCACCTTCCCAGCTGCAACAACAACTGACATTTCCTTTGAACCTAAACCAACAGCAAAAAATGCAAGTTGCACCTCATCCAAACCACCCTCAACCTACCATTATTCCTGCACAACCCATCCCTAATCCGAACAATAGACCTACACAGCCTATAAAGAATCTTGAAGTACAAACTTTCCCAACTTATGTTGTAACTCCTACTTCAATGAATGAGATTCAATTAATATTTGGGAAGGTATTTAATAAAACAAACTCTACAGTGGTTATTCAAGAAGAAAAAAATATATATAACCAACCAAATGAAGAATAAGACACCCCTGTACAAGAGGAAATTCCTCCTCACACTTCTCAACCATCAAAAATATCTCAGGAAACTAATCCTCCACCTTATCCAGAGAGGTTAATTGTGAAGAAACCTGAGGTACCTCTAAGGAAAGATTTAGAAGTTGAACTAAGGAATATATGTGTAAAGATTACCCTACTTCAAGCTATAAAATATATTCCTATCTATGCCAAAATTATAAGGGATATTTGAATTAAAAATCTTGGAAGGAAGAGGAAGGAACCTCATGTTATACATGTGGTTGGACAACTGTCAAAATATATATCAAAAATTCCATCTAAATATAATTATCCAGGAAATATAGTGGTGACTATAGAAATTAATGGTATGTCTTTTTCAAATACACTAATTGATCTAGGAGAAGAAATAAATGTTATGACTATTGACGCCATGCGAACACTGCAAATAAATCACCTAAGGCCAACATATACCTTGCTACAATTGGAAAACAAATCAGTCATTATCCTAGCAGGAAGTCTAGATGATGTAACAGTTTCCTTAGATTCATGAGAGTATCCTATGGACTTCTTGGTAAGTCATTCAAAATACTCCAAACTTGGACATCCAGTTCTTCTTGGTCGAATTTGGTTGGACACTCCTGATGCATTTATTAGTTGTCGGTTTGGGGAGACGACAATTTCTAATGGGACCCACAGTCAGAAACTTATTATCTTTCCTCTTGCCTAACCAGCCACTGAAGTTCATTTATGGTTGGATAATCCCTATGGGTAGGAGAACTATGCTCAACTCTTGTTAAAACTTGATTAAGAAAAGGGAGTTCAAGAACAAAATGAAGAACATATTTTAAGACTACTTTTAGCTAATACATAATGTATTCAATATCCTCAATATTTTCCAAAATTTACACATATTTTCAGCCCTGAATTTTAGGAGGTCTAGCATCCCTCCACTTCTACATTATTCACTATATCAGCAATAATTGAACAAGAAGAGTCAGTTGTTCAAACTATTGAAATCAGTCCTAGAAAATCTCTATATATCAATTCTAGCTTGAAATCAGACCAACAACAAAATTTGATCCAAATGATTCAAGGACAATCAGGTGCTTTTGCATGGGATTACTCTGACATGAAAGGAATTCACCCAAATACCTGTATACACCATATTTACACTAATTATCAAATTATACATGTTAGGAAGCCCCAAGGAAGAATGAATCCATCCTTAAAATATATAGTGAAAGAAGAGCTCCAAAAACTCCTACATGCCAATTTTATTTACCTTATTTTAGATAGAAAGTGGGTATCCCCATTAGTTATTGTCCCTAAGAAGAATGGAAAATGGAGAATTTGTGTGGACTTTAGAGAGATGAACAAGGCTACCTATAGAGATTATTTTTATTTTCCTTTCATAGAACAGGTCTTGGACACCTTATCTAGGAAGAGGTACTTTTGTTTCTTAGATGGGTTTAGTGGGTATAACCAGATCCAAATTGCCACTTAAGATCAGGATAAAACCACAGTCACTTTCCCATCGGGTACTTTTACTTATAGGGTTCTTCCCTTTAGTTTGTGTAATTCCCCTGCCACCTTTCAGAGGGTTGTCCTAGCCATTTTTTCTTATTTAACCCATGACTGTGTAGAAGTCTATATGGATGACTTCACTGTATATGGGGATGATTTCCAATAAGAATTGGAAAATTTGTAGAAAGTGTTGATCAGGTGTAGAGATAATAATCTTTCCCTCAGACATGAAAAATCTAGAATGATGCTCACTGAAGGGATTTTCTTGGGATATCATATTTTTGGTATCGGAATAAGGGTAGACCCTACCAAAATTGACATTATTTCTCAAATCAGAATCCCTAGCTCACAGAAAGAAGTTAGAAGCTTCTAAGGGCATGTTGGATATTATAGGAGATTCATTCAAAATTTTACAAAATTAGTTGTCCCACTATTCAAATTATTTGTAAAAGAGGCTTAATTCCATTGGGATGAGCAATGTTAGATTTCTTTTGGAATTTTAAAGAAAAATATTTCATGTGCCCCTTGTTTTAAGAGGACCAAAATGGTCTCTTCCCTTTCATATCTACATTGATGCCACAAATACTGCTTTGGGGGTTATTCTAGGAAAAAGAGAAAACCAACTTCCCTATGCTATCTACTTTATCAAAAAAAATCTCTCCCCTACGGTAGTAAATTATACTATCACTGTAAAGGAATTCTTATCAGTAGTTCATGCCATTAATAAATTCAGACACTACATAATAGAGTATGAGGTTTTTGTACACACAGACCACTCAACCATCAGGTTTTTAATGAATAAACCTGTGACAAATGCTATATTTACTAGATGTCTATTATTATTGTAAGGATTCAATATTACTATCATTAACAGACCTAGAAAATATGACCTCATTACTTATTTCCTATCTAGACTTATTCATATAGGTGATAATGCAACAGTGGATGAAAATTTTTCGAATGAAATTTTGTTTTCTATTTCTACTTACATTCCTTGGTATGAAGATGTGGCTAACTATCTTGTAACAAGAAAATTAACTCAAAATTTGTCCCATCGAGAAAAATAGAGGATTATTCATTTGAGTTCAAATTATATGTGGCATGATGACTGTCTATACCGTACAGGGCCTGATTTGGTGATTAGAAGATGTGTACGAGAGGATGGTATGAATGACATCTTCAAATCCTGCCATGATGAACCATGTGGAGGCCATTTTGTTGATAAGAGGAAAATATACAAAATACTACAGTCAAGATACTATTGGACAACCATTTTTAGGGATGCAAAGAAGTATGTGGCCAACTATGATGATTGTCATAGGATGGGGAAACCAACTGCAAGTGATGAGATGCCTCTCCAATCTCAAGCAGTAATTGAACCTTTTGAGAAATGGGATTTGGAATTTGTAGGACCTATCAACCCCATGTCTCCAAGGAGAAGGTACATAATGGTCTGTACAGATTTTGTGACTAAATGGGTAGAGGCTAAAGATTTGTATTCTGCAAATGAACAATTTGTTGTTGATTTTCTATTTGAAGATATCTTTACTCATTTTGGTGTGTTGTGAGAAATAGTGACAGACAAAGGAACCCAATTTACCTCCAATTTGTCCAAATCCTTTACTAAATAATATCATATTAATCATAGAAAATCCTCACCTTATAACCCCTAAGAAAATGGACAAGTGAAATCAAATAAAAAAGTGACAGAGGCTATATTTACCAAGACAGTTCAGTTACACCATAAAGACTGGGTTGATTGGTTTCCTGAGGCTTTATGGGCAAACAAAACAACTTGGAGAAACACAATAGGCCATACACCTTATGAATTGGTGTATGGGAAGTAGGTATTGCTTCCCATAGAATTTCATGTAAAAACCTTCAAGACTGCTATGCAATTGGGGATGGATTTGGATGAAGCTAAAAAATAGAGGATATTGCAACTGAATGATATTGATGAAATCAAACAAGATGCTCTTCAAAGGACTACACTCATTCAAGAACAAAGGACTAAATGGCATGATAAGTACATCAAGAAGAAATATTTCTATCCAGGTGATTGGGCCCTCTTGTATGACAATAGGTTCAATAATTTCAAGGGTAAATTTTCCACTCGATGGTTGGGACCCTATGAAGTAGACACAGTTTAATACAATGGTTCAGTGAAGATAAAAACCATTTATGAAGATCATATTTCCTTTGTTGTAAATGGGCATCGATTGAAATTTTTTCATAAGCCTCTGTCTAAGCAGGAGTTTATCAAACAAGTTATTCAAAATTATGAAATGCAATTGGTAAGAAAGAGGAGTTATCCGCCTGTTGATCCACCATTGTAATTTTTTCTATGTGATTTATGTCAACTTTGTACATATATGTATATAGGTGTGTTGTTAGTTACTGTGGTGTTGCTGAAAAAAGAGAAAGCTAATTATGTTCTCATGTAGATAAGAAATAAGGAGGACATATGTCAGGTGTAATTTTATTCCTTTATCCATCCCTGGTAGATTACTCATGGAAAAGGATCCAAATGGAGTTTTCTTTAAGTTTCAGACTCCTTAAAATTGAAAAACACAGGTAGCATTAATTGATATGGGCTCGAGAAAAATCCACAGGACAATAGATGGAGTTTTCTTTAAATTTTTTGGACTCATAAAAATTTAAAACACCGACGATCATTAACTGACCTGGGATTGAGAAAAATCCACATCACAGTAGTAGTTAGGATTTCCTTTCCAATAAAATGGAAGTAGCAACAGAAGCAGTGGTTAGTCTGGTTCCAAAAAGAGGAGATTTTTGCATCTCTATAGGAGGTTGTCCAGCTACAGTTGCATTATTGTTACAGATATTGGAGCCCAATCATTGGATTTTTTTACCTCATTTTATGACACTTCCGCTACAATTTCAACATTCATGTACCAGTGTGTTGTTTGTAGTTTTCCAGCATGATCCTGTTGATTAAGGTTGGTTGTCATTGATGTCAACTCTTGAAGAAAGACCCATAGCACAAAGTTTTGGGTAATTGTTAAGCCCTAATGTTGGCTCATTACCCCTTAATTGGGGCATATTAGATTAGTAATGATATTTTATTTATGTCGGCTTAGGCCATTAGTTGTAATTTAGATTAGTAATGTTATT
>JZKD02S1985401.1:474282-491802 GCA_000966675.3 Picea glauca
GTTGGAGCTTCCCTCAGGTTGTAGCCTGAGAAACTAGGGGGTTGGAGCCTCCTTCCAGTTGCAGCTGGAAAACAAAGGAAGTTGGTGCTTCCAATGAATGTAATTCTTCAAGAATATAAGAAAAAGCATTTCATGGTTTTCTCCCGATTTGGGTTTCCACGTAAACCACTGGTGTACTGTGCATGTGTGTGATTGTTTATTTATTGCTGCTCATTATTGGATAATAATTCTACATTGATATAACATTTGAAGAAAAAGGATTATAATTACGTTATTACTGATTCACCCCCCCTCTCAGTAATCCAATAGATCCTTCGCCAAAACAAATTCAAATTAGTAAGTACCAACATTTTCTCTATCTTGGCCCTCAAAACATGTTTAGACATGAAGACAAGCCTACAAGATTCCAGGTATCTTGTCAAAACTTCATATGGTACTGAAGAAAAAAAAACAGTCTATGTGTTGGTTTGATACTAAAGCGATACTTTGTGTTGGTTCAATACTAAAACAATACTCTATGTTGGTTCGATACTAAAACGATACTTTATGTTGGTCTGGTACTAAAAATATTCTCTGTGTTGATCCGATACTAAGCATGTGATCTGATACTAATGATGAAATTCTGGTGACATTGTTCTATACTTGATATTGCCCTCATTTGACAAAGTACACTTCAGGTAATGGAGGTATGAGCTCATTGTTTATTCATTTTATTATGAATAACATTAATGTCTTCTTAAACATATGGTTATTCTCATATCCTTTTGTTACCTTAAGTTATTAAACCTCCATATCATTGTCTTTCGAAGTTTTCATGTTTTCCCCTATTTTCAAAATCATTTATGATGTACACAAATCTCTTCATGAAGTGATAATCTAGTTTGAAAATCTCTTGACAAAAAAATGCTTTCGTGTGATGTCAAAACTATGATTATGCCACCTTCGATAACCTTAGATTGTTTCAAACCTATGAAATAGACTACTACCCAATGGTGAATTTCAGTCACATCACCCACACTCTCTGTAATCATTACAAAAACCAGTAAGAATAGGATGTGACGTTACTTCTGCAAATGATTGTCACCTTATCCATGGATACGATCCCTCGGCATAATTTCTAACTCTTTCCTTACCTTGCCATCATTTCAAATATTTGACTGTTGTCTTCTCATTTTCATTATAAACGCTCTTTTGGATGGCTTCGCCATCCAAATGAGCATTATTTACACGCTTCATACTATACACCACCACTCTATTCTCTCCTACTATCTCATTAGTCTTCCTTCATCACCCTATTCTTGTAATTTTTCTTCCAGTACCAAACCCTCACCCGAATTTTGTTGCCTACACTTATTTTGAGACTCATTTTTAAGCTGGCATGGGGTTTTACAAGCACAAGCCTATGTTCCATCTATACAGAGAAACATAGGAGTATCAAGTATGCAAAGAGAAATTTGAAAGGGTTGGTCGGGTTCCCTTCTTAGAAAAATTCAAAGGACATCATGAGAGGGTATCCCATGTCTTCTCTCAGAGTTATGTTGGAGAGAGCATCTAGTTGGGGGAATTAAAACTAATGATCATTGAAGCCACCATAGCAGAAGAGACATAGTTACCTTCTACCAAAGAGAAGTATTTCAAAGGAATCATCATTGATAAGAGCCTTTTTCATAAATTTTTGAAGGCCAAGCACTTGGATCCATATTCGACAAAAGGTATCTCGAGGAGCTAGATCAAAGAAGAATATTGGATGATTCTTGTATTATTGCAAAAAACTTTAACCTGTGAAGGGAGGTGTGTAGTAAATTTCCTTTATCATTTAAGGCTCTTGTTGCATTTTGAGGGAGGACCACAAATAGACTTTCCCCATTTTATTTGGATGAGTCTGAATAATATGGTGAGAGGGGTTAAGACTGCCTCTAAGATTCCTGAAACCAATCTCTATCACCATGGGTTGATGAAAATACTTGTTGTTCATGAGTTGATAAAATGACACATCAATTGGAAGAAACTCCTCACAAAAAAAATTTCTCAAGAAGTTTCTAAGTCTATAGAAGGAAATATAACAGGGGAACATAGTAAGGAGTTAGGGAGGAAGAAGGGATATAGTATAAAGAAAAGAAATAAATCCAGTAATGAAGTAGATCATGTTGGCCCTGGTTGACGCAACACGCCCCTTAGAGGTACATTTGCAACTGCCAGGACCTTCTTCACTCTGGTCCGAAGAGCTTCAATGCCCCTCAGATCCCGTATCGGGACCTTTCTTCACCCACATGTTACTCTATTGGTCTCCTGACTGGTTTCTCGGGAAATCGGGCTTCACGATATCGCGACCTATGTGAGCGTTCTCGTGCTACCCCGAACCCCGAAACCCAATGGTCAAAGGGTCAACGCTTCCGTAATTTGTCGAGAATTTCCCTATTGGGAAATCGGAACATGTAATGTTGCGATTCACTTGCACTGTGAACTCCCGAACTCCGAACGCCGATGTTCACGTGTGCGATCTCCTCTCGCCACGACACCTTACTCTTCCCACTCTATCGGGAATCGCGGGATCGTGATTTCGTCGATTCAATTCCTTTGCAATTGAAAATCCCAAATGCCGAATCTCGACCTTCCAGGATATAATGCCACCTGTCCCTGAAATGATCGACGGCTCCGATTAAATCGGGAAATCGCCAATCGTGATTTCAATCACTATGAAACTCTTGCCCCCGGGAAACCTGATACGTCGCATCCCGATGGCTCTTGATCCTTCCTTCTTGCGCCTGAGGACTAAATCCCACGCAGCTCCTCCCCGATCTGACAGTCAGCGGGATTTCACAATTCTCCTCTGCGAACGTCTGGCTGTGGATTCTCCTCCTTGAGGATTTCCTTACGCTCCACAACTTCTTCCTGCTCGAACCTCGCCTGGTTCTGTTCACACAGTATTCCCAAAGGAATTATCCCTCCTGAGATTTGCCAACTCTGAATCCCTTCGGGACTTCATGCACGCTACTCGCGCTTGATCTCCAACAACTCCCAAGTGTTGAGTTTTCAGATCCTGTGCACTTACAGCCACAGTAACCACGTCCTCCTGTGCTCAGGCCAACTGCTGAGACTTCAAATCCAGTCTGCACTTCTCCTGCATGACTCTAATACCCCAACTCAACTTTTGGGTGAATGAGAATGAGAGTTTAACTGTTGAGCCTCATCAACGCACTCTATGCGGATGAATTCGACTACACTCTATCCAGGAATCCCCTGGCTCAAACAGAGAAACAATTGAAACTCATTCTCTTCTATCTCAGGCTTCAACTAAACCATGAAACTACATACACAGCATATTCAAAGCAAATGCATGACAGAAAAAAAAACATCAATGAGCATAATATTAACACAGAGAAACAACACAAACCATGAAGTTGAATCAAAGACTCTCTTCTATTAATTCAATCTGTACATGGGTGTTCTACACAATTCCTCTTCTTCTGCTCTTCTCTTCTGAATGTTTGATGATAATAGAATGTACAAGGGAGGGTGCCTATAATCCGTTTTCCCTCTTGAATTCTACAACTATCAATTCTACAATTAATTCCTATCTAACAACATTAAATCTAATAAATGCCTTCTCATCTACTAAGGACGAGATCTTAAAGGCTCAAAGTCCCCTTTACAATACAAGTGCACTTCTTCAGATCAATACGTTAATGTCTTGCGCAACAGTTACAAAATTTTGGTGCTAACGCTGTCCAGTTGTCTTTCCTGCTCCACGCGCTGGCTCGCTTGATGTGTTGTGGATGCTCCTGCATCATACTGCTCGGCTCGAAAGATTTCATGGGCTCCTGTCCATGAGCTCCTGCACGGTGTATCCATGCTTCTAGATAATTGCTTGTGTCTCCCAGTTGGCATCCTCCACTGGGTGACTCTTCCATTTTACCAGGTATTCAAAATACTGCTTCCGCCTGGTCTTCTTTCCCACTCGCTTCTCCAGTATACATTCCATCTGCAGTTTTTCTGCTACTGGCATCTACTTCTGCCACTGGACCACTAGTTCTTCATCTTCAGTACCTGCTTCTCCAGCCCTGTATGGATATAGGTCCGAAACATTAAATATCGGAGATATCCCGATGCCATCCGGCAACTCAAGCTCGTATGCATTCTCTCCAAATTTCTTCAGGACTCTGTATGGTCCGATTTTCTTCATTTTGAGCTTGTTATATGTTCCCCCTGGGAAGCTTTCCTTCCTCAAATGTGTCGGAACCATGTCCCTAACTTCAAATTGTAGTTGTCTCTTCCGCTGATCGGCTCTGCACTTATACTCCTGATTTGACTTCTGTAGTTGCTGCTTCACCTCACTGTGAAGTGCCTGCATCGCCTCAGCGAACTCTTCTGTGCTCGCGCTGCTAGTCGCACTCTGTTCTGACTCCCTAAGTTTAGAAACTCCCCTCAGCTACGTCCCATATAAAATATGAAACGGACTTTTGCCTGTACTCCAATTCACCGAATCATTGTATGCAAATTCTGCCTGTGGCAAAATGTTGTCCCAGCTGCTGTGGTGTTCCATCACCAAGCTCCTCAACAAATCCCCCAGACTTCTATTCACCACCTCGGTCTGCCCATCCTTCTGTGGATGATAAGCCGAACTAAACCCCAAGTTAGTTACGAGATTCTTCCATAGTGTCCTCCAAAAATGACCTATGAATTTCGTATCCCGATCCGAGAATATGCTTCTCGGCAATCCATGCAATCTGACAACTTCTTTGAAAAATAAGTTGGCGATGTGGGTCGCATCACTGGTATTTTGACATGGAATGAAATGAACCATTTTCGAAAACCTGTCTACCACCACAAAGATGGAATCAACCCCTCTTTGTGTCCTCGACAACCCCAGAACAAAATCCATGCTGATCGCCTCCCATGGCCTCTCGGGTATGGGCAATGGTTGATAAAAACCCATGTTCTGTTTTCTCCCCTTGGCGTGTTGACAAATATGACATATGTCAACAAATTGTTTAACATCGGCTCGCATACCCAGCCAAAAATATGATTCGCTCATCTTGGAGAACGTCTTATCATGTCCAAAGTGACTTGCTAATCCTTTGTTATGCTTTTCCTTCACCAAATTCTCCCTCATGGAGCAATTCAAAATACATAGTTGATTGCCCCTAAACAACAATCCTTCCTGGATCATATAATCTATCCAAGGACTTCGATCCCTGAGAACTAGATTCTCAACTACCTTATATGCCTCTCCGAAATCTGCATCCTCGGCATACATATCTTTCAGATTTTCAAAACCCAACATTTTGACTCTAAATTCCTGCAACAGCAAACATTTCCTACTCAAAGCATCAGCCACTTTGTTAGCAGTTCCTGAAATGTGCTTAGTTACAAATGTGAAATTTTGCATGTACTCTACCCATTTTGCATGCTTCTGGTTCAACTTATCCTATTGACTCACAAACTGCAATGCATGATTGTCACTGTACAATACAAACTCTTTGGGTATCAAGTAATTCCTCCACTTTTTCAATGCCTGTATAATGGCGTAGAACTCTTTATCATATGTGGAGTATTTCAGCTTTGCATCATCCAGTTTCTCGCTGAAATATGCCACTGGTCTGTCATCCTGACTCAATACCCCTCCTACAGCATATCCGCTGGCATCACATTTCACCTGAAATGTCTTCTGAAAATCAGGCAACACCAAAATTGGTTTCTCTGTTATCTTTCGCTTCAACAGATTGAAGCTGCTTTCAGCCTCTGTTGTCCAATGAAAAACTTTATGCCACTTCTTCATGGTGTCCATCATTGCTGCGCTAATTCCACTGAAATTTCGAATGAATTTCCTGTAGAAACTAGCCAATCCATGGAAACTCCTCACCTCAAAAACATTCCTGGGCGATGGCCATTTCTTTATCACTTCCACCTTCTTAGGATCCATATTTAACTCATTTGCTGAGATAACAAAACCCAAATAAATGAGCTCTGTCTGCATGAACGAACACTTCTTCATGTTTACCAACAACTTCTCTTGCTGTAGTCTTCTCATCACTGTAGCCAAGTGTTTTAAATGTTCAGCCTTGGTCTTACTGAAAATCAGTATGTCGTCTAGATACACGACCACAAACTTGCCAATGAATTCCCTCAGGACTTCATTCATCAGCCTCATGAATGTGCTCGGCACGTTTTTCAAACCAAACGGCATGACCACCCATTCGTACAAACCCTTGTTTGTTTTGAATGTTGTCTTCCATTCATCACCCTCTCTCATGTGAATCTGATGATATCCGCTCTTCAGATCAATCTTCGAAAAGTAATTTGCCCCACTCAGGCAATCCATTAGATCGTCCATTCTTGGCAGTGGAAATCTATACCTAATGGTGATTTTGTTTATTGCTCTGGAGTCTGTACACATTCTCCAGCCTCCATCCTTCTTCGGACTTAATCCGGTTGGAACAACACATGGACTGAGACTCTCCCTGACTAGTCCTTTGTCCAACAAATATTGTACCTACTTTTTAACCTCCTCGTTCTCCTGAGGTGTCAACCTGTACGCAGCTTTATTCAGCAAACTTGCTCCCGGTATGAGGTCAATATGGTGACTCACACTCCTCATCGGTGGCAACGAACGAGGTAGTTCGTCCACAATGATATCAGCGAACTCTCCCAACAGTTCCTGAATCTCGTCTGGTAAGTCATCCAATCTTGTGTTTGTCAGAACAATTCTCGGCTTCCTTACAACAAAGACTTGTGGATCTTCATTCTTCTCCATCTCTGTGAGAAGTTCCTTCCCACTAATGAGAAGTATGGTACTATTTACCTCCGGCTTCACTTCTTTATCGTTTATCGGAAGTAACTTATGGAGTCTCCCATCCTTCTCCAGTGTATATGTGTTCATCCTCCCATCATGAACAACATTCCTGTCATATTGCCATGGTCTACCCAGCAATATATGACACACGTCCATGGAAATAACATCACACAGAATCTCATCATGATAATTCCCAATCTTGAATTTAACCAAGCATTGTCTAGTGACACTTACCTGGTGTCCTTTCTGTAGCCACGAGACCTTATACGGACTCAGGTGCTTAGTTGTTTCCAGCTCCATCTTTTCCACCATTTCCTTAGAAACAAGGTTATCAGTGCTTCCGCTGTCAACTATGACTTTGCATTTCCTGTCCTTGGTTGTGCAAGCCATCCTGAACAGTCTGCTCCTTTGCACTGAACTCTCCACCTCTTTCTCAGGTGTTAAGAGGAATTTATGCATTCCAAGTGATCTTCCGCTGTCTGCATCTTCATTCTCATCATCACGCCTCTGCGCCTTAGTGATGTGAGTTTCTCCTCTGTCCGGTTTCTTGTCTGGACAATCAACAGATTTGTGTCCATCCTTTCCACATGTAAAACATGTGATAATTCCTCCTCTTCCTCTTCCTCTACCTCTGGTATGAGGAAAAGTATTGGCATCAGCATAACCGCCACCTTGCTCTGTATGTTGTCTCTTCGGCTCAGCATATTGCTGCCTCTGTGAGGTTCCACCCTGTTCAGCTCTACCCTGAGGTTTCTTCCACTCCTCCTTGGGCTTCTAATATTTTTCTTGGGCAACTTCCTTGCCTTTGGGCTGACTCCTACCTCTCCCTCACTGACTCTGCTTGTGGCTCAGCTTCTCCTCAGCTTTCAGAGCCATCTGGTATGCATCCCCAACTTTTCGGATGGTAACCATGCTCAATTCATCCTGAATGTCGTACCTCAATCCATTTATATATCTCGCCACCTTTTCATCATCTATCTCCCGATGACCTGCTCGGATGTTGAGTCTGTAAAAATCCTCGATGTACTCCTTCACCGTCAGCATCTTCTATCTCAGGTTCTGCATGTGCCTGAACAGTGTGATCTGGTAATCCCTCGGGATGAATTTCGCTTTCATCTTCGCGATCATCCTATCCCAGCTCTTAATCTTCTGTTTTCCCTTGGAACGTCTGTTTGCTTGCAGCTCATCCCACCATAAGGTCGCATGTCCCTTCAACTTGGTAATAGCATGCCTTATCTTATTGTCCTCTTCGATATCCTCATAATCGAAGTAGGTGTCGAGTGCTCGGATTCAATCCAACAACTCTTCTGCATTCAGGCTTCCCTCATAAGTCAGAATGTCCTTTTTGGTCTTTGAGCTCATTCTATAAATGGCTCTGATCAACCGCTCGGTCAAAGCATCCTCGGTTGTGACCTATTCTTCGGCATGTCCAGCTTCCTCTTCCACCTCGGAATCACTGAACTCTCTAGCACCAGCTCCACGTCTTTGTGTAGTCTCCATCTCCTCAAGCCTTGCTCAGAGATCTTGCATCTGGCGCTCCATCTCTGGATTCCATGTCGGCCTGCCTCTCCTTTGGGCATCCTTGTCTTCTCGATCAGGCGACTACCTTTCTCTTCTCGGTGGCATGGTGTATTCCTGTCTCTGCTATAGAAATAAAAGATACTCCCGCTCTGATACCACTTGATGCAACATGCCCCTCAGTGGTACATTTGCAACTGCCAGGACCTTCTTCACTCTAGTCCGAAGAGCTTCAATGCCCCTCAGATCCTGTATCGGGACCTTTCTTCACCCACAGGTTACTCTATTGGTCTCTCGACTGGTTTCTCGGGAAATCAAGCTTCGCGATATTGCGACCTGTGTGAGCGTTCTCGTGCTACCCCAAACCCTGAAACCTGATGGTCAAAGGGTCAACGCTTCCGTAATTTGTCGGGAATTTCCCTATTGGGAAATCAGAACATGTAATGTTGCGATTCACTTGCACTGTGAACTCCCGAACCCCGAACGCCGATGTGCACGTGCGCGATCTCCTCTCTCCACGACACCTTACCCTTCCCACTCTATCGGGAATCGCGGGATCGCGATTTCGTCGACTCAATTCCTTTGCAATTGAAAATCCTGAATGTTGAATCTCGACCTTCCGGGATCTAATGCCACCTGTCCCTGAAATGATCGATGGCTCCGATTAAATCGAGAAATCGCCAATTGTGATTTCAATCACTATGAAACTCTTGCCCCCGGGAAACCAAATACGTCGAATCCCGATGGCTCTTGATCCTTCCTTCCTGCGCCTGAGGACTATATCCTGCGTAGCTCCTCCCCGATCTGACGGTCAGTGGGATTTCACAATTCTCCTCTGCAAACGTCTGGTCATGGATTCTCCTCCTTGAGGATTTCCTTATGCTCCACAGTTTCTTCCTACTCGAACCTCACCTGGGTCTGTTCACACAGTATTCCCAAATGAATTATCCCTCCTAAGCTTTGCCAACTCTGACTCCCTTCGGGACTTCGTGCACGTTTCTCGCGCTTGATCTCCAACAAGTCCCAAGTGTTGAGTTTTTAGATCTTGTGCACTTACAACCATAGTAAACACGTCCTCTTGTGCTCAGGACAACTGCTGAGACTTCAAATCCAGTCTGCACTTCTCCTGCACGACTCTAATACCCCAACTCAACTTCTGGGTGAATGAGAATGAGAGTTTAACTGTTGAGCCTCATCAATGCACTCTATGCAGATGAATTCGACTGGACTCTATGAAGGAATCCCCTGGCTCAAACAGAGAAACAATTGAAACTCATTCTCTTCTATCTCAGGCTTCAAATAAACCATGAAACTACATACACAACATATTCAAAGCAAATGCATGACAGAAAACAAACATCAATGAGCATAATATTAACACAGAGAAACAACACAAACCATGAAGCTGAATCAAAGACTCTCTTCTATTAATTCAATCTGTACATGGGTGTTTTGCACAAGTCCTCTACTTCTACTCTTCTCTTCTGAATGTTTGATGATAATACAATGTACAAGGGAGGGTGCCTATAATCCGTTTGCCCTCTCGAATTCTACAACTATCAATTCTACAATTAATTCCTATCTAACAACATTAAATCTAATAAATTCCTTCTCATCTACTAAGGACGAGAGCTTCAAGGCTCAAAGTCCCCTTTACAATACAAGTGCGCTTCTTCAGATCAATATGTTAATGTCTTGCGCAACATTTCCAAAATTTTGGTGCTGACGCTGTCCAACTGTCTTTTCTGCTCCACGCACTGGCTCGCTTGATGTGTTGTGGATGCTCCTGCATCACTGGTTCACCAAAATCTATAAGCAAATTAGAAAAAGGAAAGATAGTAGTGTTAGAAGAACAGCCTGCACCTATGGTGGAATAGTCATACAAAACCAAGAAAATTCACCCAAGCCTATCCACTAAAAGAAAAACACAAATTAGTGAGAAAAAGAGGAAGAAATAGAGGTTTGGTAGTGTTCCCAAAGTAATTTTGAATTACCTCAAGAGTAGGTTGGAGATATTGCAAGTAGTGTTCTAGAAGTAATTGTTGAAGTACCTCAGGAGAAGGTTGGAGAATTAGAGAAGACCCCTGAATTGAGAGTCAAAAGTAAGAAGAAACTTAGAGCCAATGAAGGGAGTGTTATAGCATGGTCCTCTAGCAAAAAGACAAGGATTACACAAGAGGAGCAAGTTCCATCCCCTACATCTAAGTCCTTTAGAAGAAAAACAAGGAAGGCACATGAAAAACAAATTCTAGTGCCCATCCCTGAGCCTAAAAAGAATAAAAGGAGGTTGTTTGAGGAGGAAAATTATATTCATGTTAGCACACCTAAGGAAGCATCAGGTCCAACATGTAGAACCGCTCACAGAATGGCTAAGAAGGTGATAATTCCTCATGTTCCTTATTTTTCAGAGGATCCAATTGACATTCCATCCTCACCAGATAAAGAACATCTGTATGTAACAACAATTGGTGAAACAGAGGAATTGGTGACAGCGACACTGAAGAATTTAAGGAGGGAAGTTGAAGCTAGGGAGGAAATAACTCGGAAAGAAGAACTTGATCCTGTCAATTCTCTCACAAAACATCATTTGGTATTTAAATTTGAAAGGATTACAGAAGAGAATGAATAATTGAAGCAAGAAGTGGAGGAGTATAAAGTTTTGGACAGACACATCAAGAAAGAAAATGTACAGCTGAAGGAGAATAACATAAGGCTACATGATGAACATGAAGAGTTCTCTTCCAAGATCAATAAGGTTTTGTGCCCAATACAATACACATGAGTTATTAAGAGGGAGGTTAAGGATGAGGCTTCAGGTTTTGATATCCTAAAACTAGGCAATTAATTATCAAGCAAGGTGAAGGACAACACCAATTTTGCAATTTTGAGGATCGGTTCAACAATTTTTTCATGAGGACATGAAATGGCTCTAGCATGGGGGAAATGTTGGGTCTCCTTTTTGATACCTCCAATTGCCTTATCTTTTCCTATATCTTGACTAATTTTTCCTCATACATATGCACTATTTTCCTATTTTCCTCAAAATTCATGTATTTTAGCCATTCTTATGTATATATGAGGTAACTTATGTTTAATCATGATTTATGAGATTTCATAGTAATTGGAATTGAATAATTTTATGTTAAATTCTCTCTAATTAATTTGAATGATCCAAGCAGACCTTATGACATAGCTCATGTTCATCAGGCACCTATTTCGGTGTTCATCTGTTACTCAATTCATTTGGAACCTATCTTTGTGCTCGTCCAGTACCTATCTCTGCACTTGTCCGGTACCAATGATGTATTCGACTAGTACCTATTTTTTCGCACTGGTCTAGTACATATTCATGTGTTAGTATGACACCGATATTTTACTATGTGAGTCCGATACCAGTCTTTTTGTTCCAGTTGTGCGTGTCCGGTACTTGTTCTGCATTTGCAAGCTTGGGTGTTTGAACAAGTTTGATCTCAATGGGTCCAAGGAATTTGTTGGCTCAAACATTCTTTTTTCATTGAAGACTACGATACACTTCATCCTCATACACTTCATGTCATGAGGATGAAATAATTCCCTTGAAAAATGATACATCAACCAATTGTAATATTGTGCAGACATTTGATGTTATCTCCAAGATTTAATTGTAACGACTATTTCTCTTTAAAATAAAGAGCCTTGCATATGATAGATATACATATATAGAATTAAGAATTGTTATGCTATAATATTGATTCTTGAATATTGTTGATTGTACCCTTGTTTTCTTAAAAAATGATATAAATTGCAGTTCATGGATTCCATGTGTGTGATCAAATATTCTCTTTTGTAAGTTTATTTTAAAATCTTCCTTGTTGGTATGGAAAGGGCCCACTGACCCAATCAAGGTAAGATTCCTTGTATTTATGTGTGAATAAAATTCCGGTTTTCTATGTGTGTGGATAGAATAATTTTGTATTTGATCATAACATCTAACTTTATTCATGTTATGTTTTAGTGATACACTTGATACCTTGTAATATATATGTGTGGTAATTATGAGTGAGTGAGAGTTTTGAGTGCAACATAATCTTTCTGAGTGTAACGTATATTTCTTAGTAAATACATGTTATCCTTGTGTCTGTACATGTAGACAATCATTTGTTAGACTGAATGCTTTAGTGTTTTTTTCTATTTTGCAAATCTAGGGAAAATTCACATCTCCATCTTTTACCCTACATGAGCCTATAATGGATTATCTCACCAAACCTAGATTTTCGTTCAGAATTGATTAGGCTACATATTTCAAACACAAGAACAATCAAGACCTCCATCTCTCACCCTATATGCACCTATAATGGATTTTCTTACTTCACCTGGTATTTCTTCTAGGATTGATTGAGATTTCTTTTAAGAATGTGAAGAGTGTTAATTGATGCTAGTTTAGTTTCTACAAGAAACAGAGTCAAAGTTCATATTTCCCTTTCATGATCCTATAAATGAACAGATTCACCGCTTGAGTAAGAGCTTTAGATCACATGCTTGTTTATGAGTTTTATTTCTGATTTTTGAATTGTGTGGCGAGTGTTACTTGAAAAGTGTGAAAACAGAGTATTGGTTTTAGAGTGTTTTCTTTTGTAGGCTATACTCATCAGACATAGGAATTTATCTATTATCGACACAGATAGTGAATCAACTCGATTGATTATGAAACCAGACATATTAAATGATTGCAATATATTGAACATATAATTGCACCAACAGACCCCTCGGGTTTTTCCCTTTGACAAAAAAATCCTTTCAATTTCTTTATGTACCTCTCTAAAAAAACATCCAATGAAAAGATACCACCCTGACTAATTCAACCTCATCTACTAGGTGAATTAGAATATGAACTTGCAAGTCCATGAAACTCAATGATAGTTCCTTCTCAAACATACAAACAATCTCAGTTATCTCTTGACGCCACCATGTAATGCTAGCCATATGTCTCCTTTGATGTGATCCAACATACAAATGAATACAATTTAGATATGGCATGCCTTAGGTCATGGGAGAAGTCATGTTTCACACACCCACACAAGGGTAGAGGATAATGACACTACAAGGTAAACACATAAAAAATATTTTTGTTTTATCCCATGGCATAAAAATAAAAATTACAAATAATAAAAACATATTTTTGACATCCATCGTACCTTTAGGAGGTTCAAATGGTCATGTGATTTCAACCTCGAAAAATCGTCTTGACGCACAGTGAAGCAATGTTGTAGGGAACACCCATATAAAGAAGGCACCTTCACACTCAATATAACTTCCTTTTCCAAAGAAATATCTTCTTTCTTCAAAATCCATGGGACATCACCTTCTTTGAAAGACCAAGAGGGACCATACTCTCCTCTACTTTCTTGTCTTGGCCAATGTTTCTTTTTATTTTTTGAAGAAATAATATCTCTCCTCGGAGCTAGTGTGTCACTTTATTTTGATGATATGTTCCTCCATAAAGAATATGAAACATTTTTAAATATATGCATGGGATATAGTAAGTGGGAAATATTAATATGCTCCTAATATGAGAGCTCATAAAATATAGATTTCCTTTTCATCCCAATGGGAAATTTCTCAACATAGGTGTCGAATAATTTTGGATCATCGAACATAGGCTTCCCTTTTGAATCAAACATTTATGTAACCTCCTTATCCTTCTCTCTCTCATATGTTATACGCCATTATGTTGGTGTCATTATTGAAGGCCTTTTGGTTCTCTCTGGTTTACCATTGAAATCAGATGTTGCTACTATAAAGGTGCTCTTCTGGGAGGAATACCCTAGAGAAGTCATACACTGGCTTTCGTAGGTCGTTGGACCACCTATACTTCAAAGAAGGTACACAACATTTACATCCATGATAACATTTAGTTACAAGGCCTGTTAAATTATTGTATACATATAACATTAGCGTTTAAGAATAAAACATCAATCACAACAAATTAAATATGTAAATAATTATTATTACGTATATAAACAAATAAATAAACATGTTAATTACCAGAGAAAACTCGTAAGCCTGGATAATCATGTGTGGTGTAAGAACATATGCCATACAACTTAAAACTCCTCTTTGTTTATATGGGTCTTGATACATCATAGACATGTATCGCTTCCCATAATTCTTTCAATTCATCTACCAATGGTTGTAGGTAGACATCCATATTCTTCACTTGTCTTCTACCAGGGACTATAATATCCAACATAAGTTATTCATTCTTCATGGAAAACCATGGGGGGGTATTTTTATCGATCACTACTACAAGCCAAACATAATAGTTGGTGTTTTGGATGAAATATGGGTTCATGCTATCCATTTATATACTGAGTTGTAGACTTCGTACTTCATCCTTAAATTTTTTTGGCCATGTTTCCTCTATATTATTTATGGTTATTGAATATGTTGGGATTCACATAACTCCTTACTCACTTCTTTGTGAAGCATGCCATCCCTGCAACATAGTTAATTCTTTGCAACAAAATATCCTTTGAATCCTTGGGATTATAGGCATGTGTCTCAATATATTATGAGGAGGACCATGCAATTTACCATTTTTATTTTATTTATGGTACCTTTCATGCCCACATTTCAAACATATCACTTTATCTGCATATTCTCCTCTATATAGAATACAATCACTCGAACATGCATGATATGATATATACTCAACACCCAACATTTTCAATGACTACTTTGCCTCTTCGCAGCTACCAGGAAAAACATTATCACTAGGAAGACGCTTATCTTTGAATATCATGTAGTCAGTGGGCAATATAAATGTACAAGGTCATTTAACATTTATAAAAGAAACCATTTCTAATGTTGATTGTGTGACAAGATTTCTCAAAACTAATATAAGGCAATTGATGGTCAATTACCTCAATATTTTTGAGAAACATGTGTTTGACATGCCAAACATTGCTTTCATGTTGTACAGTAACATTTTTGTCCCAAGATGGGTAGACTTTGATTGGGCACTAGGTCCAAAGAGAGGGGCGGTGGAAGAAGATTTTAGGCTTTTGAAAATGGTATCATTGGTATGAGAATCATCCCCTAGATCATCATTCTGGAATGCATCTAACAACATTGTCTCCATGGAATTCATATCCTGTAAGTAATCATCCATACCAACCTCTTTTTTATTGTCTCCATTGCCAACTTCTGAATAAATACTAGTATTGTTGTAGTCATTCCTAATTGGTGAATTTGGATGTAGTGGGAATTGAATAGGTGGTTGATTCAACCATTCTTGGTATGCTTCCTCTTCAATTTGTGCTCTCATTGCATCCTTCTCTCGGGTTGAAATTGTTGTGGGGTGCAACGGAAGATGGTAGGTAGTTCGTTCATCATTAGAAGAATCTTAATTTCAAAAATATTTAACATTATTACATTTATGATATTAGTAATAAAAATGAAATATTTTTTTTGTTCAAATTACATTATACCAAACCAATATTACCATCGTCGACTAAGGATTGGGGCTGGAAGTTGGAATGTCACAATTGGCAGGCTAAAGTGGTTTTCCATTTTCATCTACCAACTACTTTCGTTATGTTGCTCTCGATAAGACCTTCCAACATTTTTGAACCAATACTGGAAACTTTTATGCATCTAAACCCATTTCTGAATCAAGATCCTACAAATTTGGATACATTTTTATTTAGATTGACATGGATAAAAAACATTCAATGAGATAATGGAAACATAAATAAAATAAGTAGACTTACTGATGATGAAAAGGGAAAACTCCATGTTGGACTTTAAGCAATATGGAATGGGATGGAATTTGACAAATTGGCCATTTGATTATATAATAAGGTTTCCTATCTGTATTTCAACAAAATTAACAATAAATTTTCTTGTACATCTCTAAAATAAATTTCGAGGACCATACCATAATCCAAGTTTGAATATAGTTTTGAAACCATATTTTAAGAATAAGGAGACATAAAATGTAAAATGTGTATTGAAGTATTGCAAGTCATGTGAATTCATCCTAAAAGATAATTTGAGATGAATATACTATTTTATGTGAAAATAAAGTTCAAATAACTTTAAAATCATAATGGTGCGCTTATAAACCACAAATGCACCGGTGCGCATATCAATAATAACCTTCAATGCGTTGAAAAATCAACCACACTGTGTTTCTATATTTTGTTATTAAAACAAATTATATGTCATTGGTGCGTCAAATAATATGGATGAATTGGTGCATCTTACATAAACGCACCATCGTGCCAAAAAAGTTTAAAAAAAAACGTGATTTTTTTTAAACAATTAAAAAAAGAGAGGGAATCGAATTTCATAGAGTCAATTAAATACTAAAAAGCTATTCACTATTTCATTATTTTGCAAAATTTTGTAGGGAAGAGACTTGCAAGAGAGCCATACGGAGGAACATTGTGGAGGAGTAGAATACTTTGGAACCATAGTATTATTCAAAATATCATAATTTGAAGGGTATGGTGATTCGCTGTAAACCCTTTTCATAAAGTTTTTTTTAATATTAAGAAGGTATTCAATATTTTCATTATTTTTTCCAAAATTTATAGAAGACATATTTGGAAGAGAGACATATCGGGGAGCACTATGGAGCAGAAGAATACTTTGGAATAGCAAAAATATTCAGAAAATCATGATTTGAAGGGTATGGTGATTTAGTCAAAACCTAAAATAATAATAATAATAATAATCAATTCATACTTACCTTAAACCCTTGTTTTTTTTTTCTTTCATGAATGAAAAATTTCACCCTAGGGTTTAACTCCATCTTTCACTTCAGAATTAGGGCTTTTCATTTTAGGTATTTTAGATATAATGGATTGTTCTTCTATATATAAGTGTTTGGCATGTGATGCAAACGGACTACTTATTGCATCGAATCCCAAAAGTAGTCAGCCCTCTGCCTTTTTAATTTTTTTAAATGATTTTTGATTTGACGGTTTTTTTTAAACGTTTTTTGTGTTTTCAGTGTGCCTTTTCGATAGAAACGCACCAATGTGTTTATGTATAAAGAACACACCGATTAAAAATAAATAAATAAAAATGTGTATTTTAAAATATGGTGCATAAAAAAAATATCGCCGATGTTCTCATCTAAACAACAAAGAAAATGCTATCACATAATTTTTAAAAATTTTCTTCTCATATTATATTAATATTGTGAATTACCATAGTGCGAT
>JZKD02S1985401.1:491871-512684 GCA_000966675.3 Picea glauca
ATATATATTTGGTGTGTGTTGGTGTATGGAATGCACCGGTGCATTTTATGTAATAAATGCACCGGTGCTTTGAATATAAAAAGTGCACTGGATACAATGATTTTTTTCTCTGAAAATTATGTGATTTATTAACAAAATATATTTAATAATTTATGTATTGAATGGTACAAGTTGTATATTAAAAACAATATGAGTGAGAAGAGTTCAAATAAGAAAATTTATGGTCGACACAATGATGACACATCCATAAAAAAAAAGGTAGATTATCTGTAAATTCTATAGAAAATTAATATGGTTGAACTATATGTAAGTTTAACTAATATGTATTGGTGAGTGTGTGTCATGCAGGGCCACAAAATGAGGAAGCTCAATAACATTATTTCTGATCTAAGTGCAAAACAATGTAAAATATTGATAGAAAAATTGCAGAGGGATGAATCAAGTTAATGAAAAAATATTATTCAATATGAATTTTGTTTTTGAAATTTCATTAATAATGTACTTAGGAATATTAGATGGCATGCTTCAAACAATCTATTAATTCACATATGTTTAATGTTATATAGGCAACAACAATCAAAGAACAAAATATCATCATAACAAAACTGTTATAGCAAGATTTGCCTCACCCTATGCAATCTTGGACAGAGGGCCTTATTCCATTTCCCTATGCAGACTTATCTTCCATGTTGATAAAATCCAGAGACAAAAATTAATATTTTTCCACTTGCACACATCTTGCACACTATACAGCATGCGTATACGCAGACTGCTCCACTACAACCCGCATACATCGAGATTTGTGCCAAAAAATGAAAATTAAATGTCAGGTTTCCATGTCACGATGAGATATCTCTAATCCTTGGCCTTCCATATACTAGAAACATTCTGACTCATCCCTTCAGTTCCATTTTGAAGGCTATAAATGGGCCAATTCTGATCTATGGAAAAGGATAAACAATTCAACTTTGAGAGCAAAGTTACTCTCAAGAAATTATTACTTCATATTGAGTCTGCATCCCTTTGTCCTTTAAGTCTGAACAATGTTTAGCCCCCAAGCTCTTCCCTTATTGATTGAGAACCTCATTGTCTCATTCCCATGAGCTTGCCTTTGGTGGACGATTGAAGTGGTGGAGGCCCAACTGGAAGGAACTTGGTTTCTCAGTTCTGAACCGTGCTGACATGGAAGTTTGTAATATTTTCACTTATGTTGATCATTTATTAATAGAAATACTCTCTTCCTGTCTAATTGATATCTTGAAAATATATGAGTTATTATCCATGGGCATGTTTGTTTTGTACATTAATGGATTGTGTTATCTAATGTGATAACCTTTTATATTATCACTATATGCTTTCTCTACTTGTTTGTTGAGAACTCGTTGCAGGTATAAAGATTTGGGTCAAAGTGCTCAATAGTGGACATCATCAAACATTTGTACGAGGTAGGTCCCTTTCTTATCTCGCTTGCACATTGGTTTATATAACACACTTTTGGGATAGAGTTTATTTCTGTAGTCATATCTGTCTGTTGTGGTTTACCCTATCCATAGAGATATTTTCCTCATAATAGAATTGGTGACCATACTGGGGGTGAATATTCTTTCTTAGGTTTTGAAGTATTTTTCTCCTGAGATTGCTCTCATTTCTATTGTGGTTCTTGTCATGTCATTGCTTGGTAGCTCCCATGCATTCTGGGTCTGAGATTTTAGCCTTTCTCCCTTGCCTGGCCTTATTTTAAAGCATATACACATTTTTTTCCTTGACAGTCCTTTATACATGGGGGTTGTCTCACTGCAAGCTGCGTATATACGCTTTTTTTTCCTAAATAGTCGCATACATCAGTTTTCCTTCCCTTTTCTCCTAGTATGGTGTTTGTTGGGTGGGATTTGATGCTTGCCAAGCCTTCTTGGGTCTCTGTAGTGTCTGTTGAGTGCTTGTGGGATGACAGGAAACCCTCTTTTGGTTGAATTTTTGGGTGAAGTCTTTCTCTTCATCTTTTCATTTTTTATTGTCCTTGCACATTGGGTTGGGTGTTTTGTTGCTTGGTATCCCGCTTGAGTTTTCTCTTTTATACACAATAGGGTTATATATGATGTTACTTTTCAGTCCATGCATTTTCAGTTTTGATATATTTTTTGGGCATTTTGCATTGTTTGGCATTTTTGTCTTTTGAATATTTACCATTATCTTAGTGCATATAGTGAAATATTGCATATTTACTTCTGAATTGCATAGTTGAATTTGAAAATTTCATTGGTTTTTAGAAGCATATCATTCATCGAAATTTAAAGTTAGGACTTTGCATTATTTTTATATTTACTTTTCTTGTTGAGTCATAACACCATGAGTTTCATTACCATACCTTTTTGAGTAATCACGGCCATAAAATCAACGCTATAATTTAAAATTTATTAGTAACGATTTTATTTTCTAGGGTGCACAAACTAGCCTAGGATTTAGTGCCTTGGAATAGGATTTTGTGAGTAAAATTCTCCAAGGAAATTAAATCAACATATGTGTTTGAGTCAGGGAGTGGAGAAATCCATTGTATAATTGGTAAGCTCAGGAGGCTCCGCTCACACCAAGTTAATCATGAGATCACATGAAGTCGGTTGAAGGGATATCCCCTCGATACCTTCCTAGCATCATAGATATTTCTGGGGATCTATTCATATATGGGGATCTTGTTAGTTCCCTTACCTCCGTGGGATGCAGTGATTTCAAGGTTTAGGGATTTTATACCCTGCCCATACAGTGGACCTGAATTACGACCACTCTCCTTTGAATCGATTATATAGTGGTTTATTAGTTTCTTGACTTAGGTGTCTCATAGGTTACTTGCAAGGGTTATTCTACAGGTACCCTGGGTCAGATAAGGGTCAGACAACACACAACCTTTATGGAGGATTACCTTTCCAGGGGGGTATGAGCGACTGGTTTTTAATCCCATGAGGGCCCTTATAACTGATTATGTTACCTTTGATCTTTAGCAAGGAGTCTCACGCCCCTCTTGGGTGAGACATACCTTCTTTAGGGAGGGAGGCCACTCAGCCACTTTACCCCGTTTTCATTCATATTGGTCATTTGAATTTTGGTATGCTCTTTGACTACTAGTTGGCCTTAGGATACTTTTTTTATCTTTAGATTCTAAGTCATCGTGGAGTCGGACCAACCTCCCCGCCGGTCCCGTCGCTTGTTAAAATTACCATCAGATTTCGAGTCTTTTCCTTCTAAAAGGAATAGAGTTATTAGGAGTGGTACACACACATCCACCATTCATACTTGTGATTCTACAAGGATGAGTACTGAACCTAGTCTCCAGAACACTGGGATCCCTTCAACTCCCATACCCACTATAGTTAATGGCACTCCTTCGACTCCTGCAACCTCCATGGTTGTAGTGTCGAAGACACCTATCATTACTATGGCCCAGCCTATAGTAAATGCTCAATCTCTTGCCTCAAAGCATTTTTGGTCTCTTGGTCACTCACCAGGCTACAATGTTCAGTCCATCCCTATGGATTCTAGTCCATTTTCTTATGGTATGCCCAACATTACTTCGGAGTTTTCAAACTCCATCCCAGATGTTGGCCTTAATTCTAGCATTGGGCTTGGGGGAAGTACACCTCCCTACACTCCTTTTTCGTTTGGTAGATCTCAAAACCCCCAAATGACTCCTAATATGAGAGGCATCCATGATTTTAACCCTAGGTCCAATCCTCCTACTTCTCGGTGGAGTAACCAACCTGGCGGACAAGCTTTGTCTCAATTTCTGTCCTACAACCCTACCTCCTCGACGTAGAGTCTGACCAATACATTTTTCATGATGAATATTCCTCTATCCTCTGGGTTCCCACCCAGAGGAGGTTAGTTTCACGCTTTGGGAAACCCCCAACCCGGATCTAATCCATATGGTAGCAATTTCTATAACCCTCAAAAAAACATTCATGCTAGAATGATGTCCAACCAACCTTATATGAATCATCTCGAAGGAGGGCCTTATAATGTTGGACAGGGCCATGGTGTTTACCAGAACCTTGGATGTCCTGCAAATCCACAAGCACAATATTTCCAGGGAGGTTGGAGCCAGATGTCACAACCCCATCTCCCTTTTCTGGCCACACTTAATCTGCCATATTTTTCTAAGTTAATGAATGACCTTGTGATTCAAGATCCTCCATGGCCCCCCGTCTTCACCAAACTTACTTCGGACATCCTGAAGTTAGAGGGTAATAATGGAGAGGATCCTAGTCATCACGTCAATACCTTTCACCTTTGGTGCTCATCAAATTCCCTTAATGACAATTCTATTTGTTTGAGATTATTTCAATACACCCTCATCGAAATTGCTGTGAAATTCTATATTGAGCTACCTAGGGGGGAATATGGGACTTTTAGTCAGTTGGTGATGGTATTTCTTAACCAATTCTAGTTGCCCATATGTTATGATGATGGCCTAGAATTGTTGTCAACTTTATGCTAGGATATTTCCACTCATATCTTAGACCATATCCAGGAGTGATGTAGATGGAAGAGGTTGATTAAGACCACTATACCCCCAGCCTTTCTTTTAGAATGTTTTCTTAAGTCTTTTCATGCTCCTATCTCGAAGGACGTTGCTACTTTATGGGTTACCACTAAGGAAGAGGCAATCTTTAGGGCCCATCAGTTGGACACTATATATTCTCAGTCTGGGATGTTATACCACCTTCTTCCTGACACACCATGTTTTACTTACAACCCTAGGAAAAAGCACATACCTCATGCCTATGGAATTGTAGGTTCCACCAATGTAAAGTCCACAGACTCGATGAAAAACCATTTGAAAGAGTTATATTTAAACCAGTCTACAGGAGGGCCAGCTTCGTCTGTGTCTTCCAACCCCACTCATTCGATGGATGTACACTCTGTGCAATCGTCGGCCAACCCAAATGGTAACCAACAACTAGGAGGGAATAAGAAGAAAGGACGTAATAATCGTAAGGGTGGTAAAAATGATAATAAACCCAAGGAAAATAATAATAATGAGAAGACAGGTAGTAATGTTGGAGAGGGAAAACAAGAAAGACCTAAGGTGAAGTTTCCCTATAATCTTTGCACAGATGACCACCTTACCCATTTGTTCCCCAAACTTGCAGAAGTTGTGAGGATATTACCTATACCACCCATCATGATGATGAATCCATTCCCACATAACCATCACATGGCCTCGATTTCCTCAAATGCCAGAAATGTGGATGGTGGGAGTCAAAACCTGTCATCAGAATATGGAGACCATTTATGTATCAATATGGTCAATGAAAAAATCAATGTAGCGACTCGATCTCAAGATTATATCTCTTCAAAAGATATTCCTGGTCTAGAATCTCCTCCTCCTCCTCTAGATATGATCTTACAGATTGAAAAACCAGAGCCATCACCTCGTATTCCAAAAGGAGTACTCAAGCTCTCTACCCGCAATCCTAATTCTAGATTCTCCCATAACTACTCAATTGTTGAGGACCTGGGTCAAACCCCTTGTGCGATGTCAGCTTTGGAGGTACTCCAGATGTGTCCTTCATAGAGGAATTCCTTGCTATCTTCTTTAGGAGCTATAGAACCCAGTGGCTCAAAAGTTATAAAGTTTGACGTCACAGATGTGAAGCCTCGCTTGCCTTACCATTTGGATTTCCAAATCCACATGGATAACTCAAAGTATACCATCAAACGTGTGGTTGTTGATGAATGCGTTGCTACATGTGTGATGTCCCTGATCTATTGGAAAGCTCTTGGTTCTCCGACTCTTTCCAAGTCATCAAAAATGTTGACTAATTTTGATGGTCATTCCTTCCACCCTCACGGTATTCTCCCTGCCTTTCCGGTCCAGTTAGGCGGGAAGATGGTAGAGGTGGAGGTAGAGGTAGTTGATGCGCCTCTTGATTATAACATGTTACTAGGTTGCAATTGGACTTATGTTATGATCGTTGTCATGTTGTCTGTCTTTCGTACTCTCTTTTTTCCTCATGAAGGGAAGATCGCGACGATCAGCCAATTATCCTTTGCATACGCTAGTCCCAATGCATTTGTTAAACAGTCGATCCCTATGATTGACAATTCTTAGCTGAAAAATGAGAATATTGGTGTTGGAATGTATTCTTACCTCATGGGTAATTTCGACTTTGCAACACTGATTCACCACATTTACGCAATGTCCAATAGGTCTGTTTTGATTGGGAGGTCCATTCCTTTCCGCACTTCCTATTTTAGCGATCCTTGGACCTTACCTTACTCAAATGCGTCTTGTGAGGGTCAGACACATACTGGAATTATATCACCAACCTATTTTAGTCATGTTGGACTGGGTCGACAACCTATGCTAGTTATGTTGAAGACCAATAACCAGTTATTGCAAGTCATGATGGGGGCACAAGTCTAGTCATCTCTAGTCACACTACACATACATCACCAACCTCTACTAGTCATGTTGGGGATTCATCACCAACCTCTGTCATTCATGTTGGGGATTTTCTACTAGCCTCTACAAGTCATGTTGGGAGCATGTCACCAGCCACTGCAAGTCATGTTGCGAGAATTCATATAGTTGAGAAGCCTAGACGTGTAAGACATAATCCCAAGCTCCTTTGTAGGATTTTCAAATGAGATCACCTTACTCATTTTTTCCCTGCTACTGTTGTGGTACAAGAAGCATGCTCCTTTCCTGGGGGTCCTTCAAGTTCTGATTCATTTTTGGATTCACAACTTTCTTCGTTTGATACAACAGTCATGTTGATGCAATCTTCGGCTGACACCCCTCTTCCTTTAGGGGTTGATGCATCCCTTGACCTTGTTGTCTCATATATTATTCAACCAATGGTTGAAGAAGTGGTCGTTTCGATGAAATATTCAATTGATCCCACTCTTCTCTTGGAGAGTGACAAGACTAAGGAAGTGAAATTGTCGATGCGATCTTTGGTCAATCCCACTCTTCTTTTGGAGGGTGATGCGTCCTTCGATCATGTCCTTAGAATTTCTAGTTCTGTACCTTCTTCACTAGGGAGAATTCCACTCTCTTCGAGGATTCTCCCTCCAAATCCTAGGGTGGTTTCCTTTGATTGGAATAATATTGTAGAGCCTCGACTTCCTTCTTCTACACCCTTCCATATAAGGGGCATTATTCGATATATTGTAAATAAAGTAACCTCTACAATTATTTTTCCCCTCGACTTGGAAAGCTTTGGGTTTTCCCAAGCTTATGTCATCTCTTCATAAGTTGATGACCTTTCACAGAAGTCCTACATGGGAGCCTTGGCCTCTCCCATTATATGTTGCTTAGAACAACATCCCCGAGTCTGACTTAATCTCTTTTCTGACTCGTCTAAAAAACTAAAAATATTTTCAAGTGATTTGTTCTTTTCACACTCGTTACATTGTACTTGAAAGGTCACGAGTCTTAGTTAATCTCTTTTCTGACTCGTTTTCAAAAAGTGAAAATATTTCCGAGTGAACTTTTCTCTTTCACACTCGTAAATCAGATTTGAAAAGACATCTATTTGGCACAAGTTTATCCCTTTTTCACACCAAGTAGACTAAAAGACATAAAAAATGACATTTTTTGGTGTTAAGTTGTGATTGCATCTCATTCCCTTTCTTGCAGTATTGAGCCTATAGATGGTTCTCGCTTTGTGTTATAAACCGTTTGCCTCAACAATTTTTGCATCCTCAACCAAGAAGATCTTTGTTTATATCATTCACAATTTGACACCCTATACCTAGGAGGGAACATTCCCTTGAGTGTCAATCTCTCGCATGCATTTCCCTGCGTTGAGCATAGGTATGTTCCACTTTTGAAACTATTTTTTATTACTTGCGACACCTGTTTCATCCTCTGTATCATAACATTCATTTGTCTAAGAAAAAACAAAAAAAGATGGGCAGGAAGGGAGTATTATCTTATGTTGGTTGTAGTCATGTCTCCTTTGAACATAGCACAAAGTTATTGAGTCCATTCATCATCATAATTTTGGGATTAGCATGGCCTTAGGAAGTTGAGCTCATTACAGAGTCTTCTCTACCGACTGTTTACTCTTCCAGTCCCTATAAATAATTTCATTGATGCCTCCTACATCTCATGGTTTCATCACTGGTTCTATGCTACCAGAGTCCTCCATATGTCTCATGCTCTTATTCAAAGGAAGTCTATCAACCTGTGTCGGCCACTCCTCAGAACTCTTGACTTTGCATGTCGGCCATGCCCTCAGTTTGTCTCATAATCACATGATATTGTAAGTCCTATCATGCACCCTAGCCCTACTTTCATCATTGGTAAGTAACCTTGAACCCAACAGTCGACATTTCATCATTGGTCATTGACTGGGTGGTTTCCTTTGTGTTCATCGGCAAGATATCTATTGACACATTGGGATTCATGCAATGTCTTGGATTCCATTATCCTTATTGGTGGTTTCCTTTCCTTTGTCAGCAATTTTCATCATTGGATGCTATACAAGGGGTCTTTTTTCGTGTACCGATTGCACTTGGCACACGTGAAAGATGCATAGGGTCGTTGGTTCGTGAACATGTTCTTCATCCGATTTCCACCAAATCATGAAGCTCTTTCTTTGTACCTCGTGATGACTAATGAGATATTTTGTAATTCTCTCCTTTCAGCGGGTCTCCTTCCATCGACTTCAGTTCATTTATTCTGGAAACAAGACCTATATTCTTATGAGTATCTTGAGGCTTGCAGTCATCAGTGGCAAGCTCTCTCACCATCGACAATTGAGAATACATCAATGTCTCCCGATCGATGGATTCTTCATGTGTTCGACACCAGCTCCTTTATTCCCACTTGTAAGAATGTACTCGGTGCATTGATACCTACTTTCATTATTGGTAGGTTGTTTCATGTTTGTTAACAATATACCTCAATGATCGTTAATAAAATGATGTCTCATTGTGTTTGACCTCAACTCCTTTATTCACATGATGTAGACTTGCACCCTAGGTAGATTGTGTAGAAGACTTGAAGACATCACTATGTGGTTGTAGCTTTCCTGAGTTGTTTCTTCCTTTTCATTGGACCAGTACTTATATGACTTCAGTGATCATGGGAGATCAAATTGTACTCCATGATATACAAATATCTTCATATTGTTTTTAAGACTAGTTCTACTAGGCCTTGTTCATGACTATGACAGCTTATGGCATGTAACCGCATTTGTATTTGCCTATTCATGGCCACAAACACTTGTTTGGTATATTTTTCACATGGATCTACAGTGTAATTTTATTGGCATCCATGTATGCAAAGTCAATACATAATGTAATGAGCAACGAGTTCATCTAGTTGGTCCCCTACCACTCCACTTCTAGGTTATTTATAATGTATTTCGGCCATCGCAGACACTCCTCTGACCTCACACATTAGGGGGCATCTGTTATAGCAATATTTGCCTCACCCTATGAAATATTGCATAGAGGGCCTTATTCCATTTCCCTATGTAGACTTATCTTCCCTGTTGATAAAATCTGGAAACAAAAATTAATATGTGTCCACTTGTATGCATCTTGCACACTATACAACATGCATATATGTAGGTTGCTCCACTACAACCCGTGTACATCGGGATTTGTGCCAAAAAATAAAAATTAAATGTCTGGTTTCCATGTCATGATAGGAGATCTATGATCCTTGGCCTTCCATATACTAGAAACATTCTAACTCAACCCTTCAGTTCCATTTTGAAGGCTATAAATGGGCCAATTCCGAGCTATGGAAAAGGAGAAAGAATTCAACTTTGAGAGAAAATTTACTCTGGAGAAATTATTACTTCATATTGAGTCTACATCCMTTTGTACTTTAAGTMTRAACACAGTGTTCAAYCCCCAATMTCTTCCCTTWTTGATGGAGAACCTCATTGTCTCCTTTMTATGAGMTTTCCTTTGGTGGAGGATKGAAGTGGTGGAGGCCCAGCTGGAAGGAACTTGGTTTCTCGATTATGAACMATKCCAACATTGAAGTCTGTAATATTTTCACTTWTKTTGATCATTTATTAATAGAAAYACTCTCTTCCYGWCCAATTKATATCTTGYAAATATATGAGTTATTATCCATGGGCATGTTTGTTTTGTATATTAATGGATTATGCTATCTAATGTGCTAACCTTTTATATTATCACTATATGCTTGATTTTCTTGTTTGTTGAGAACTTGTTACAGGTATAAAACTTTGGGTCAAAGTTCTCAATGGTGGGCGTCATCAAACATCTAGATGAGCTAGTTCCCTTTCTTATCTCGCTTGCACATTGGTTTATATAACATACTTTTGGAATAGAGTTGATTTATGCAGTCATATTTGTCTATTGTGGTTTACCCTAGCCATAGAGAGATTTTCCTCGTAACAAAAACAAAATTAGTTAATATAGAATATTTAAATGATGATGAATTAGCCCTTAGCTCATCTAGAGTGGTGTTGGATATTAATCAAAGGGGGGGGGGGAATTTTACAGAACTATGAGGGATATAGTGGAATGAACATATAGACGTACTTTCCACTTACAATATAGAAATAAATATAATAATTCCAAGAACCAGGTTATATTTAAACTATAGGAAGCATTTCCAGAGAAATGTCCAATGAGACTTGTCAGACTTGCAATAGTAGAAACATACAACAACAACAAAAAAATCATTCAAAAAGTAATATTCCTAAAAACACTTTTTAAAATATATATATATATATATATATATAAGTATTCATTTATTAATATACCAATTTTGTGATATTTAGTTTTCATATATCAATATAAAATTACTTTATTGTCATGTTATTTTTTTCAGGAAAATTATGAAAATCCCAGAGGACCAACGAGCTAATTTCTGAAATATGCTAGTAGCAATGTCCAAAAAAATGTATAAGGAGATGGTTAAATAATTTGACATAATTGCATCACAGGAGGAGCTATCTCAACAACAACATGCTTCAAATGTATGTAATCATTGAATTATTTTATTAGGTACAAATAATTAATTATACATTAAATATCACTTTTCAAATATTCTCTTAAAGAAAATAAAAGAATATCACTTTTCAAATATTCTCTTAAAGAAAATAAAAGAAAATGGAACTCATTCCACACATAAAACTGGACGACAAGGAAGGAAAAGGGTTGATATCAAAGTTTGTGAGTAATTGTTATTTCCTTATGACAACTTAAGGTTTTTTTTTTATATTTTAAGTTGTTTTACAACAACCATCATTGAATGTATTCAAACGGGTGATAACATAAAAGAAAGAACCATCAGAAAAATTGATTGACATTGGGTTAATTAAGGGTTGTGAGTATATGTTGGCATATCAAAAATAAATTGTCGAATTTGTAAGTATAATCTATGTTGTTTTACTTCCCACATTTTATAATTAATGAAACAAAAATAATACTTTGTATTAAATCTATGATTTATTATGGATTATAAAACTTACAGAAAACAAAGTATGGAACTGAGCCAACTGAAGAATTGTTGATTCAAGGAATGATATTTTATTTTGAACATATGTGTATGATTCATGAGTCACTTCTTTCTTTCGAGGTACGTTTGTTTTCAATTTACGTTCATGTATATTATTTATTTCAATTTTCATCATTCTCACCAATGTAGATAGACTCATTACAATTTATGTTTATGTTTGTAGATGGAACTTCAAGAAGAACAAAACAATCAAGATAATCAACCAAACATTCAACAAAATAACCCAAGGAATGGAAGTAGCTCGAGCACTAACAATAGTTCCAGTGAAGAATGATGACCAATATATTTGGATGTCAATGCAAGTTGCAATTGTATTATTTTGAAATAATTGTCTGTGAAAATCATACATTTTTGTTTAATGTAATGGACATAGTGTCCCAATTGAAAGACAAGGGATTACCAATAAGTGTCCCATTTTCATGACAAAGACCCTCTTATTCATACAATAAAATATGTTTTAATTTATTCTATTGCATTGTCCAATGTCATTGTGAAATGTTACATCATTGATTAAATATATGGATGACTAAATATTATAATGAAGAGATGCAAAATCTGATGATATAACAAATTAATCCAAACATCATATCCAAATTCACTAATCAAAATATAAGATATATGTAATTTTTTTGATAAATAATGGAATTAAAAAATAACAATAATTGCACTATCACATGTCGATGTTTCTCGATGTATTTTAATTATTAATCTCATCAATGTGTTTAATTTTAAAACTCATCAATGTGTTTCATATGAAATTCACATCGGTGATTTTATGTAATCAATTAGCACTGGATTCAATATTAATTTAATACCACAAAATTATATTAAAAGTTTGGTCATCGGTGTGTTAATCTTATACGAATCACCGATGCATATGTGTTTTGATACACATCAGTGCTATTGTTTTATTCATAAGCACTGAGGCTTATTTGTTACTGAAAAGCACTGGTTCTTTTTGGATTTAATGCACCGGGGTGTTTTTCCATGTAACACATCATTGCATATTATTTGATACAACATCAGTCCATTCTTATTAATAATGCATTGATGTGTTCTGTTAGCACTCTATAAATTTATTTGGTTGATAAACAAATGACAAAGGTAACTATTTCAACCAAATTTAGGTTGGATTCTGACCCTTCCAACCAGAGAGGGCTCTATTGAAAATGTAGAGACTGAAAATACTCAAAATGATTTGGAAATGGACACACATAGGTCAGATTCTGTGATAAGACAAGTTTTTTTAAAAGGGTTGGTAGGACAAACAAGAGAACATGGCCATTGGGAAATGGGGACAACTCTTGAAATCATATGAAAAATTTCAAGCTATGTATTCCTGAGGGAAGAGAGGAAAAATAGTCATTGTGTTCAGCCAAATAAGTTATATGAGATGGCAGTTGGAAATAAACAAAAGTCCACTATGACAAGAGGCATCTAACAGAGGATGAATCTCTTGGTATAGATTTAGAAGAAGGAACCTAAAGGCTGGCTACTGAAAACATAGCACCAATCAAGGGTGAATTCTGAACCAAAAACCAATAAAAACATAACAAGTATAATCAATGTGAGTAGGAGAACCAACAAGATGAATTCCTTCTTTTACTTAAAGATTATTACTAGCAACAAAACACATCCATGAATATGAAATACAAGAAAACATATTGAACATAAACACCATGATGAATCTTGGCTATCCAAGAAAAAAATTTCTTCTTGTATTAAAATTCATAAGAAATCACAAAGTTTCCCTACCATAAAGGCAGGCCCCTCTCTAGCCAGTCGAACCATTATTTTATCTTTTTAACAATATATCTAGATAAATTACATATCAGGCCAAAAAATGGGTCATTCTTTCCAAGATTCCAAAAATAGACATTGATTATAGAGGGAGTAACTCATCAAAACCAAACTCCTACTTTCTAGGGAGCAGTTACAGATAGAAACCAAAATACCTGGGATCTTTATACTAAATGCCACCTGTCTACAGTATCACAAGATCTCCTGAAATATACTCAATTTAGCTTTTCATGTAGTTTTATTTTAGCTTTTCAATCTCTTCCTTTAACGTGTCAAGCCAACTAGGTTGATTTTCTTCAATGCTTTTGACTGTTTCAACTTTAGCCTCCTCCTTTCGTTGTTTTTTCTTTTTTCTTACACCAACTTGTGTGTTGTATCCACCTGCATATCCATTAATAATAAAATCCTTCATAATAGGATTCAACCTGATCTCTTTGCCTGATCCTGGACCATCAATATATTTTCCATGAGATTTTGTTGTTAGGATTTGTGTAGCATTCATTTCTATCTTTTTATTTGATAATTCTGTCATATTCTTTGAAATCCCTGATTTTCTGAAAACCATTGAATCTTTCTCCCTGGGTCCCTTTGGTTTTTCAGGAAACATGGGCATATTTCCCTCAAATTGCACATGAGTTGGAAAAACAATTCGATTTGTGGATATATCGTTCTGGAATAAGTCGTTAATTTCCCAAAATAGAGTAATATCACTCGGGTTTTGAGTAACAGTCACAATCAGTTATAATCATTGGCTACTGATGAAAAATCCTTACAGGGATAATGAACTCTCATGTTCGACTGTCAATTTGAAATGATGAGTATCAAAATGGTTATTTGGCGATGCTTATTTGGCACTACGCGAACAAATAATACACAAGCAGGGTTCTCGGGGTGATTTGACCCGCTGTCAAGTTTCATTGTCACATGTAGCCTTCGGATTAAACCCAATTAATTTGCATTTAACACGTGATTTCAGGGGTGTGATGGGGTGTTTTTTATTCTACCCGTTTTTCTCCCCGAAATGCACCTGAATATGACACATACCTTTGTGGGGAAACCATTGTTGAAATTTCAGGACCGCGTAGATATTTTAACGTCCGCACTATTTAAAACTCTGAAATCTATCCCAACCATTGATCTCAGTGGATGACGATCTATTTCCTTTTGATCCCAAATTTCTTAACGCCTTCGCCAAATTTAATCTCTTTTTCCATTTTCTGACCTTCCTCTAGATTTATCTGACTACCAAACCAGTTTAGCACCTCACTAAACCCTGAAATATCGATTTTACACCAAAAATTTAAATGGTGATAACATGGGCTCCAACTGGGGATGATATCCTCCTAGTGAGGTAGAAAATAACTTGTAGACCCTATGCCTGATCCATTGGGATGCTCCCAAAACATGTGTGTATCCTGCTCCGACCTGTCACCAATGTCCTCCGAAAACCAAAGTTTTCACATTGCTCTCAACTGGATATTGAACATTGAATACACTACTAAAATATGATTGTAAACACTACTGAGAATATAAATTGAAAAATGCTTGATCAACAAGCCTATTCGCACCTACCTACCCTAATTGTTAAAATGAACTTCCAATCAAGTGAAATCATAATGGAAATGAAACCATGAAAGAATTGTATCCACTGTTTCTTTTCTTTGCATATGCTTGCTCCAAAGCCTATTAACTGATAATTCATTCAAGAATTTACCTATAAATTCAAATCTCAAAAAATTAAAAGCATTGAGACTGTTTACTGCCTCCAACAAAACTGCAAATGGATCCTCTAAAACATGAACAAACCAACAATCACGTTTCACCCCTTCCACTACATTCTTTTTTTAATGTGATTTAACCCGTTGATTGCCACCAAGAGGATGAAAAACCTATTGAGACTGCTGGAAATAAAAATATTTTGAATCATAAGATAGTGTTGACTGAAATGAGCCCCCTAGTGGAAAGCAATCCATATTTAACACTGACTTTGATTGACCATCGTATTTATTTCTAAGTTTACAACTCATCATAAGCTGCAAATTCTGATTGTTGAAACACTCCATACATCATTCCACGGGGTCATGAAACACATGAGAAAACATTTCTTCTTGATGAATAAAAATAGAAATACAAGCCTCCTTCATAAGTGTTTGTTGTTCTTGCTCTACTTCTTCAGTTCTGAGAACATTTTCAAATGAAATGGCAGTGATAGGTTTGTCTACAAAAACATTCATACATCCTTGAACATCTTTAATTCTGACAACTATATTATGTGCATCAAGGCCATCCTCTTGTTCATTAAACAATTCTGATTTGGTTTTATTAACCTTCAGGAAATTTGCTCGAGGACTGTTATTTTGACTTTCAAATGAAAGGAGGGAAATAAGTACCTGTTGATAATCTTGTTTTAATTGTGAAAAGCTAACAACATGAACCATTTCACCATCTGGAGTTCCCATAGATGCATTTTCAAAACCATGATCTTCAAAGGAATCAAATAAAACTACTGCCTCTTTATTATCTTTCTGTATTTCTGATTGAATAGTGGCATACATTGTTTCATTGCTTTCTTGAAACTCTATTTCCTTTGTTGAGTCATTGCTTGAAGTCTCCATAGATGCAGTTTCAGAACCCTCATCCCTATCTAAACCACTTAGAATTTGAACAACCACGTCATTCATAGGGGAAGAAAAACAAATTTGAAGAACTTTGTTTTGCTGGAAATTTTGTTGAATATCTTCAGCAAGTTTAGGAGAAGGAAAATGACTTTTAACAACAATTTCTTGATCAGCTTCCTCTTTTATCTCATGATTTACTTTCAACAATTCAAAAGAAGAAAAACATAATGGAAAATAGTTTTCATTTGCAAGTCCACTGCTTTCTTCATATTCAACACCATGCTTGGAGGATTTCTAATTTGAAACATTATAAACATTTTTCTTTAGCAATTTGAAATAATCAAAACACAATGGCAATGTTCTTTCACCCGATTCAAAACTTTCTTCATTTTTTTCAATGTTGTCATATGCATATTTTTCAATTTCTTTGGATTGTTGAACACAATCATTTTCAGATTCATCTTCGACCAATGGCTGCAATTTTGAACTGACAAGACCTTCTATATGAAAAGTAACAGGGTCATCAAACATATCAGAAGATTGTTGCAATTTCTTGTTAATTTGTTCCAGTGAATTAGTGTGATTTGGCATCAACACACATTCATTTTCTTCGGCGATGATCTTAGAATTTTCTTTCAACAATTTAAATGAAGAAAATCATAAAGGTAAAGAATTTCATTCAGATGATTCAACACTTTCTTCTTTGTAATTGTGATGTGTAGGATGATTACTCTCATTATACTGCTAAAAAGGAACATTTTCTGATAGAGAACATGTAGTTGGTTGTTTAAGGAGGTCAACATCGTTTTCATCATCATATTCATCATATATAGGCAAATCAACAACATCTGCAATATTATCTAATAAGGAAAATCTTGGAGCATCAACCTGCTCTTCAATAAGTTGATTTGCAAATTCATCTTCTTTATTGTCTACAAATGAATACATAAAACAATCAGCCCCATGCTTATCATGGGATGAATCTGAAGCTAAATTAACGCTTTCCCTTCCAATAAGAGGAATATATTCTTCCGAAAAATTATTATCATTTAAAACTTCAAGAGGGAATATGATATTATTAACTCTCTGCTCAAGATTTAAATCAATTGTTTTATGTTCATATTCACTGTCATGTTCTTTAGCATCCAACTCCTCATTTTGAATCTATTTACATGCTTGGATATTGTGTTGAATCTCTTGAGCGTCGTTAAACATTTGTTTTAATGACTTAGGTCTTCTTTCCATCAGGAGGAAAGATAAATCTGGATGAAGAGTTGTTGCATAATGGAGCATGGCAACAGCTTTAGTGGGTTGAATTTCTTTGGGAAAATTGTAATAAATACTGGAAAAACTTATGTTGAATGTAGAAATAGTTTCATTTCTATGCCTTTTTAAGGCATAAAACTATGTAAGTTGTAGATCCAAAGATTTCTTCTTTACCAAAACTTCAAAAAAACATTCTTCAAGTCCTCCCATGAGATAATTATCTCTAGCTGCAAATGTTTAAACTAGTATTTGGTATCCCCTTTCAAGGATTGAGAGAAGGCCCTCATAAAAACATCATCATGATCAATCTCAAACAAATGTTCAAAATATTGGATGTGTTTTCCAGTTGTGATAGCATTAGGTTCTCCATCAAACATAGATAAGTACTTATAGTGCTTTGGAGGAAAATCATGAAGGATGTGAGGTAATTTTAAAGGACTGTATCTATGTTGAATCTTGGAGGGTGTTGGATCAAGTACAAGAGGTGAGACATCAGCCTTGGTTTTATGAGGCTCATCAACTTGGATATGGTCATCATATGGCTCAGATGGAAGATTTTGATCAAAATCAGTGATACGGTGAGGATATATATCTACAAATTTAAGAGGAGGATATATTATTGCAAGATTATCATGATCATCATTTGAATGCAGTAGGTAAACAAAAAATTGTTTAGCATGTTCAGGAAAGAACAAAAGGTAATTAATAACAAAAAATATTATGTCTTGGAAAAAACTCAACTTTAGGTACTTGTTTTCTCCCATGATGTCCTTTCATACCTCTGTCAAGGGATATCATCTTCCATTGGAGTCTTTGAATTGCATTTGAAGCTTGAGTGGATTCCCCATTAAAATATTCAGGCTACTAAGTCTTTGGACAGTGGAGTCGCCATGAAAATTTTGAATTCTAGATTCTTGAAAATGGAGTCATCGGGTGAATGATGTACAACCTTTATGTGTCTAAATATTTTTCACCATCGATACTCAAATTTGAACTTTGTCGTTTCTCCTAGGGAATATTTCACCTTGGCTCCCTAGCAACGGCACCATAATGTTAGCACTCTGTAAATATTTTCGGATGATAAACAAATGACAGAGGTAGTTGTTTCAACCAACTTTATCTTGGATTTTGACCCTTTCAGCCAGAGAGGGCTCTCTCAAACATGTAGGGAGTGGAAATGCTCAAAAATATCTGGCAATGGACACACAGAGGTCAAAATCTGTGATAAGACATGTTTTTTTAAAAGGGTTGGTAGGAAAAACAAAAGAATAGGGCCATTGGGAAATGGGGTCAACTCCTAATATCATATGAAAATTTTCAAGCTATGTATTCCTGAGGTAACATAAGAAAAATAGTCACTGTGTTCATCCAAATAAGATATATGAGATGGAAGTTGGAAAGAAAGGAAATACCACTATGAAAAGAGGCATCTAACATAGCATGAATCTCTTGGTATAGCTTTATAATAAGAAACCTAAAGGATGGTTACCGAAAATAGAGAACCAATCAAGGGTGAATTCTGAACCAAAAACCAATAAACACATAACAAGTATAATCAATGTGAGAAGGAGCACTAGCAAGATGAATTCCTTATTTTACTTAAATATTATTACTAGCAACAAAACACATCAATGAATATGAAATACAAGAAAACATACTGAACATAAACACCATGATGAATCTCGACTATCCAAGAAAACCTTCTCTGCTTGTATTAAAATTCATAAAAAATCACAATGTTTCCCTACTACAAAGGCAGGCCCCTCTCCATCCAGTCGAACCATTCTTTTATATTTTTAACAGTATATATAGATAAATTACATATGAGGCCAAAAAATGGGGCATTCTTTCCAAGATTCCAAAAATAGACATCGATTACAGAGGGAGTAACTCATCAAAACCGAACTCCTACTTTCTAGGGAGCAGTTACAGACAGAAACCAAAATACCTGGGATATTTCTACTAAATTCCACATGTCTATAGTATCACAAGATCCCCTGAAATATACTCGATTTAGCTTGTCATGTAGTTTTATTTTATCTTTTCAATCTTTTCCTTTAATGTGTCAAGCCAGCTAGGCTGGTTTTCTTCAATGCTTTTGATTGTTTCAACTTTAGCCTCCCCATTTCGTTGTTTTTTATTTTTTCTTACACAAACTTGTGTGTTGTATCCATATGCATATCCACTAGTAATAAAATCCTTCATAATAGGATTCAACCTAATCTCTTCGCCTGATCCTCACTCATCAGCATATTTTGCATGAGATTTTGTTGTTAGGAGTTGTGCAACATGCCTTTCTGTTAAGCCCTAATATTGGCTCATTACCCCTTAATTGGGGCATATTATATTAGTAATTTTATTTTATTTATGTTGGCTTTAGGGCATTAGTTGTAATTATACCTCCTAGTCTCCTATATATACCAATGAGACATTTTCATTTTGAATCATCTTGTACTTGAACATTTAAGTGGGGTAAAAGGAGGTTGCCCCATCTAAGAGACTTATTATCTGAAATTATCTCTTTTCAAGGCGCTGAGTACTTTTCCTAATGTTTTTCTATGCTATAGTGATGTTTGGTTCTTAACATATGGTATCAGAGCTCAAGGTCTTGGGGTTTCGCTGCTACATCTGAGACACCTTGGAATTTTCGCTATAACTTTTTTTCTACAATGTTTCAGAAGGAATGGCTTGCAGGATATTTAGTTGACGGATCAAGGTATGTGGGATTCCAAATTCATCTCCTGAGGCCTTATACTTTCGGAGATACAACCTGTACAAGATAGGCTTTTGGAATCATCTTGAACTGAGTCATTGCGGAATTTTCTCTATAAAAAAGTTTTTGTAATGTTTCAGACCCTGAACTTTGGAGGCTCCTTACAGAAATTAGAAAGGTATCTTTGGTAAAAAGTTTAGCTTCTGGGTCATCTTAAATTTCTAGATACACCTTGTGTAATATAGGGTATCTGACTAGTCCTATTGACTAGTCTCAAGAAGGTTTTCCGAGTAAAACAATCATAACTTCTTCCTAGAGTATCCAAATTGAGAGGGACTCGTTTCATTGGATCATGGACAGTATGTAGTATTTTTGGTGTGAGTTTCAGAATTTTATATCAATTATTTTGGGCGGGGGACGCTATACAAGTGAGATCTTCTGGAAAGGACAAAAATCGGCAAGTTGTGGGGAAGTTACCATAAATTCCACTTGGCACATCCAATTTTGATCAGACCTATGGCATTGCAGAGAAGAAATATCATAGAACTATATAAAATAAATTTCCATACCCAAAAGGGCCGAAACTTGGTAGATACAACAGAAGAAATATTGTCTAGCAGAAACACCTCGAAATCAAGGTTCAAAAGTGATACTTGGCCAACATGCCACCCAAAAAGGGAACTTCTACACCAACTAAGACTCCATAAAATCCTACTTGGACTCTTGATGAAGGTGAAGAAATGTGTAGGGACATAAATGATTTACAAAAGAATATAGTAACAAAAGATTAACTACAAGAGATGATGGATTCAATGGAAGCTAAGTTGGATACTAAGATGGATGGTTTAAAAGGGGAGATCATGGAAGTATTGAAAAATTTCGTAACAGAGAAGACACCTAAAAG
>JZKD02S1985401.1:515944-547922 GCA_000966675.3 Picea glauca
TCTTGTACTTGAACATTTAAGTGGGGTAAAAGGAGGTTGCCCCCTCAAAGAGGCTTATTATCTGAAATTATCTCTTTTTCAAGGCATTGAGTACTTTTCCTGATGTTTTTCTATGTTATATTGATGTTTAGTTATTAACACTTTCTCTCTTTTTATTTGATAATTCTGTCATATTCTTCGAACTCCTTGATTTTTTGAAAACCGTCGAATCTTTCTCCTAGGCTCCCTTTGTTTTGACAGGAAACATGCGCCTATTTCCCTGAAACTGCACATGAGTTGGATGAGCAATTCGATTTACAGATATCCAGTTTTGGAATAAATCATTAATTTCCCAAAATAGAGTAATATCACTCAAGTTTTGAGTAACAGTCTCAATCAATTATAATCATTGGCTACTGATGAAAAATCCTTACGGGGATAACGACCTCTCACATTAGGCTATAAATTTGAAATGATGAGTATCAAATAATTTATTTGGTGGTGCTTATTTGGCACCGCGCGAACAAATAGTACATAAGCAGGGTCATTGGGGTGATTTGACCTGCCGTCAAGTTTCATTGTCACGTGTAACCTTTGGATTAGACCCAATTAATTTACATTTAACACGTGATTTCAGGGGTGTGATGGGGTGGTTTTGAGTCTACCCACTTTTCTCCCCGAAATGCACCTGAAGATGCCACGTACCTTTGCAGGGAAACCACGGTTGAAATTTCGGGACTTCTTAGATATTTTAACCTCCATGCTATTTCGAACTCTGAAATATTTCCCAACCATTGATCTCAGCGGATGGTGATCTATGTCCTTTCGAGCCCGACTTTCTTAACACCTCCACCAAATTTAATCTCTTTTTCCATTTTTTGACCCTCCAAATTTATTTGACTTCCAAACCGGTTTAGCACCTCGCTAATCCTTGAAATATCGATTTTACACAAACAATTTAAATGGTGATAACATGTTCTATGCAAAAATCCCCAGGGCTTAATTATTTTAGCTATCCTGGTGCATTTCTATGGTAATGCCCCGGTGCTTACATGAAAAAATCCATAGTGCTTATACGACACATGTCCCAGTGCTTAAATATTTTACTTCCCCAATTCTTTCGCATCTTATGAGCGTAGTGCTTGAAATTAAGTGCACAACACCAGTGTTGTATGTGAATGTAAGTACCAGTGCCTGTGCCTTATAAAAACCCACTTATTTATAAACATCCTCTAACACCTCTGACAGCCCAAATGTTTTTAGTTATAATCAACTTCCATTATAGTATCTACAAAAACATCCTTTATCGATCACAAATGTTGTAGCAAAGGTTTTTTGGATCATTTTTGCGAATTTTGTAACATTAGAAAACTCCACTATAACCTCCGCTAAAAGGTTTTTTCCTTGTAGTGTCTCCTCCACCCATCAGGTTGAGAAGTTCAATGCAATCATTTCAGATTCCTCTCAATAATAAGACATTTTGTGTCTCAAGAGAAAACCTCATTTCCTTTCCCTCTGCAAATTATAGTTGAATCTTTCAATTTAATCCTCAAGAATATCATCTTCATGTTGTGTCATCCTGAAGACTTCCTCCCTCCTTTATTTATCCTTACAATAATCTTGGTACTTTTCTAGGAATTTATACATCATCCAGTCCCATGTGAGAATTTTGTCCCTACCAAGGCTCATGAACCAGCATAGTGCAATGTTCTTGAGTGTGGAAGGGAAAAGTTTTGATTTATGGGAATTAGACACGTAATCATAACTTATGTAAAGAACACTAAATTTTAATAGGAAGGTGTAAGGATATTCTTTATATAGACCATGAAAATTTGACAAGAATGAATGAGGGATATTCTTCATTTTGGTCTCTTCATTTGATCCTCTAATCAGAAATCTGAAGGCAGAGGTCTCTTATTTGACAATTTTGTGTGACATTTCCTTCCAAGGGTTGTCTTTTGCTTCTGAAGGTGCTTTAGGAAACATGAACTCCCCGAAGTGGTATTTTTAATTGATGAAATATTCTGAAGGAGGAACCTCTATGTGCATAGAACCCTGTACGGTTTCATATTCTTGAATGGATGTCTCATGTCTCTTCTTGGAAAGAAAAATTGTTGTAATTGACAAATAGTTTGACTAAATAAGATCCTTTATTTCTTGAGAATGACCTGCACTGTTAGTTTTATGGAGATTTTTGGATGAAATAACAAATATACCTTGTTGATATCTAACTCTGTGCATAGAAAATATTAGAAAAGCTTCCTAAAAATTGCTAAAAATAAATTATATCACTCATTCTACTGTAATAATAATCCAAACAATAGAAAAACAACATTTATTCTTTTGACGGATCCTCATATATGACACCAAAAATGACAGACTTTTCAATTACTTCCTAATTAATTTAGTAGAGAACTGAAGTGTTGTGCATTTAATTATCAATCTGGGGTTGTATTGAACTTATGAACTGTCATGCACCATATATGAAACTATAATGGTGTAATTGTCAATGAGTTTTAGTAATTTTAAATGAATGTCACAAAGAAGGATATCAAAATCCCTTAGCAATTCATCGAATTAAACTGTATCAAATCTACAATTAGTAGGAATAGAAACACACTTTTCCAGAAACGTAAATGTCACACTTGAGAGAAAGTAAATCACTATTGCAAGAAAGTAAATCACACTTGCAGGGAAAATAAATCACACTTGTAGGAAAGTAAAGATCACATTGATAGGAAAGTAAATCACACTTACAGGAAAGTAAAGATCACACTTGTAGGAAAATTAGTAAATATCACACTTGCAGGAACGTAAAGATCACACTTGATGGAAAAATAAAGATAACACTTGTAGGAAAAGTAAAGGTGACTTGTTCAAGTATTTAAGATGATCTTAATTATTGTGACAATTGTGTTATATATCATGTACTCAAGCTTCAAGAATCAAAACACACAATTGCTAACTAGAAAGCCAAAAGATGTGAAGTAGATTTGCAGCAACGAGAGTTGTAGCAATGAGAGTTGTAGCAACGAGAGTTGTAGCAATGAGAGTTGCAGTAAATGGAGTTGCATCAATCAAACTTGCAACAACGAGAGTCATAGAAACACAAGTTACAACAATCACAAATGGGTTCAACTGGAATCACAATAAGTGAAATATACAACAAATTTAAATGATGAATTATAGGAAATAAATTAAAATGAATAAAAGATTATACAACTACACATTAGGAAATAAAAAGAAAAGACAAGGTCTTGCGATGTCGGCATGGGATGGAAATAACAGAGCTGTAGGAATGACAAAATGACAAAGTTGCAACATAATTTTAATAGAGGAATTGTTGGAAATAAATGAAAATAAGAAAGAGAGGATATAGCTATGTAGTCATCAACCAGAAAAGGATGTCCATGCAATGTTATTTCTGAGCTACAACAATCAATAAGTTGATTTAACATGGGAATTATGAAAAATATGCTACATGTATCCACTCATGACTCAAGAAATAGTACCCTGCAATGTTAGTACTATATTACAACAATCCCAAGCTACAATAATGGAGACCATTATAATTACAACAACATGTTAATAAAGGAATTAATTGAAATAAATGAAAAGATTCAAAATATGTTATGACTTCTTCTACAAAGTATAGTAGATACAAACAATACCAAGCTAAGGAGGGGGCCCTGCCTCCTTAGACAAGGTAGTGGTATAACAATGCAATAGACACTCAAACGCTTAACACAATATTAGTTGAATAGGAATGAAACATAATTTTTATTAAACATATATATGTAGATCAATACAACTATGGTTTACGAACTTTCTGTTGCTTTTCCTCCATCCCTCGGCTCAGAGAGAACGGACGTATTTATACAAAATGACTTCTTCCTAAATGAGCTAATAAAGTTGATGGATAAACACAATAATCCAAATGTATCATCTTGTTACATTGCATTTTCCAAAAGAGGGGAAAAAATAGGTGCGTAATAACTAAATTAGCCACGACAAGTGGTGGTTGATTTTCCATTCCTTTCTGGCACTTGATTTCCCTTGTTTTGTTCCTTATAGGTTGTTGGATGACTGGTTGATCCTTTGTGACAATTTTTTGGTTGATCGACGAGTTTTTGCGGAGTTGTAGAAACAATCTATACTAAGAGTTTCAGCACAACGAGAGTTGCAACACTGTGATTTGCAGCACTGGGAGTTGTAGCAATAGCCAGAGTCACAACACTGGGAGTTGCAACAATGAGAGTTGTAGTAGCTATACTTGAATAAGAATTGAAGCTCTCATGTTGGGAAGGTACATGTGTAGCTTTGTTCCTGTAAATCATTGTTATCACGGAAGTTGATAATCCGTTGAAAATGCAGAAGAACAAGTATTGAAATGGCATGTTGAGTGAATGATTATACCTTCACCAAAAATGCATCATTGTGGATGGAAAGTGTATTAATATGGAAATGGAAATGGGAAAAAGGTGTACAAAAAAGTATTGTATGGGTTCTATAAAGATGTCAATTTGAGCACCCGTCAAGAATCTTTTCCACTTTTTCTTTCACCATTAAAGGATGGTGACTTATTCTTCCTAAGCTCTCCTTGCAAGCTATGCAACTTATATCCTCTTCTTTGATGCCTAATAGGAGACACTTTTGGATTCCTCCCTGAATCTTCAGATGTATGAAACTTCTTGTCTTAGTGATTAGGTGACTAATGTTTATGAGTTCTACTATCACTTCTTGAGTGATTGGATAGTCTATATTTATCTATCCTTGCATAATGTCTTCCTTCTTCCTCATGTATTCATCCTGATCCATTCTTCACTTGTCTCTGTAACTGATTCGATATTTGCATCAACTAAGTATTTATTTGATTATGATCCTCTTGTTCTCTCATTCTCTTCTCATTGTCATCTTTATAATTCTATACTTCCATTTTCAAACTTCTCATAGTCTCTACCCATTCTATTGGTTCCACTCTTCTCCTATGTCCATTAAATTATGTCTCTACATTACCCAAACTGACATGTTGGTCTTTGGATTCTCTCTCATGACTATATGATCCCTCTACATCCTCCATGTCTCTAATATGAAATCCCAAGATTGAACTGATATGTTTATACCCCTAATTTACAAAATGTGAAAATGACCATTTTTGTTATAGTTAGGCATATTATAAAAAAAATTCCAAGTAATGCTACATGTGATTCTTCCTCTCGATTCATGAAGAATCTTACTACACTTATTTAAATTGTAACATCTCAAGGTTATTCCCCTCCGAATCATCTTTCCAATGACTATTCCCATGCCTTGATCTAAGCTCTGAGATGAAAGTTATGGCTTCCTGAAAAATCCATTTTCACCCAAATTATACATTTTTTGTCAATTAATACCAAAATATTGCTATCAAATAACAAAAAAAATCTTGATGGGATCCAAATAAGACTTTTATTTTTAGAGATTTTTTTCCAAAACCTAGATTCCTGAATATTCAGATTCAACTCCAGTCACATAATTCTCTTTAAATTCCTTTTGACACCCAGATCTACAGACATACGGATCCAAAAAATGAGCTAAATAAGGTTTTAAAACACTTTCCTGACACCTGGATCTCTGGATATCCGATGTTGGATTACTAAGAGGGGGGGCTGAATCAGTGATAGAGATTTTTAATACTTTTAAACCACAGTATATAAGCATTTTTTATATTTATGATGAATTTACCATTATCATTCAACAAGTGAAGAATAAATGAACCATGCACAATGAGAAAACATACACATACACATACACATAACCAATATTTTTACGTGGAAACCCAATGTGGGAGAAAACCATGGAATGTTTTTTCTTATATGTCTTCAAGAATTACATTCATTGGAAGCACCAACTTCCTTTGTTCTCTAGTTGCAATTGAGAGGCTCCAACCCCCTATATTTTCAAGCTACAACCTGAGGGAATATCCAAATCCCCAATTCTCCGGCTATAATCAGAAGGAGGCTGCAACCCCCTATATTCTCTGGCTACAACTGAAAGGTTGCTACAACTACCTATCCTTTCCTCGTCCAACTTCCCTGAAATATAAGTGGAAAATGATGAAAACACTTTCACACTGTCACTATGAGATATACCATTATAAAATTGTACCAATCTGTGCCAACCACATGTAGCCAACCTGTACCAATAACCTGTAATCAACCTGTACCATAATTCAGCCTATACCAACAAATACCAACAAGTACACAAACTGTATATGGTGCATCCCATGTATGTATGAGGACTGTCTATACTTCATCCCACGTATGAACGTAGCCTGTCTATACTACAACCTCTGTACGTATGTGGCCTATGTATACTACATCCTTCGTACACCTTCAAAAATATATGGTTTTCACCTTTATGGAAATCAAACACTTTATTGCCTCTGTCACGTCAACCTGTAACCTTTCATTATGTCCAATCTGTAGTTGTACCCTATGCATACATCATCATACATATCCCTTAACCAAGTGCATATATGTCTCTGTAGTCATGTCCCATACATATGTATACAATCATGATCAAGTGTAATAACCCTCAAATGGACTATACATCAAACCCTCTCTGATATGTAGCCTCAAACTACACCAACAACTTCACCAACACATCACAACCAAAAAATCTCAACCATGTACCAAGAAATAAAATATATTCCTCAACTCTCAACCCAACAAGATGTAACAATGATGAATACCAAATATATCAGTTATGTAATTCTATAGATCTAGTTCATACAATAAGTTCCATACAACCAACATCCCCTCTAGGGAAAATCCTCAAACTCCCATAACCATATCTCATGTAGAAAACAATATCCAACTACACATAAGAATATGGCATACCTTTTGAACCTGTAGATAGATCTGCTATACCTGATCATTGTAGACCTTCCTAGGAACTTTCTTTTAGAATTTGAGAACCTGGAACTCTCATCCACTAAATATTTCATGGATTTTCCCAACTGTACATGTGCTCCTTCACTATCAGCCCACGTATGTATGCGACCTATTCCACTGCTGCCCACATACACCTCAAAAACTAGGGTTTTTTCAGTATTTTCTGCAACTTCAAAACTTTCTCTTTAAACCCTTCTTTCTACCTCATACTTGCGTAACTTTAGATGTATCCATGAGTACATTCATTAAGCCTTACAAAATAATAGATATTCAATGTGCTCAATAGGTTCTAATAGGAGACCCTTTCTCTCTTATTTATACTCTCTTTTAGGGCTAACCCACTTCTAACCACTTGTCCACATACAACCACTTTATCCACAAATAGTAAACTCACCACTTCTAGTTGCAACTAATTTATTTTTTATTATTTTCTTTTTGCAACAACTTAACTCATGGTTAAATCCTAGTTACAACCACTTTGACTAGTAAACTTCTTCTAGGATTTTCTAGAATAAATTGACTTATTTGACCTTCTAGGGGTTTCTTGATAACTCATGAGGGTTCTCCAGCTTCACAAGGCTATAACACTTTAACCGTGAGGATTTATGTGGAATTCCACATATCACACAAAATGACATGACATGTACTATCCATATAGAATAGTCTTACGTACAAATATGCTAATATTCATACTGTTGACTCCTAAAATCATCATGAGGTCACCATCCTACAAAGAAATGCAAGGCAAATATAATTTTTGCAAAAAATAAACACACACACACGCACACACACACACACACACACACACACACATATATATATATACATACATACATACTAAGTAAAATAATAAGTGGGAACCCCTATGGTTGGTTTAAAAAAAATATTCAAAGAGGAACCCCTTAAAAGGATATTTGGGAACTAATGTGATTAGAAGGCGTGCATTTTATTGATACATATGAGCTTGATATTTTATTCTTAGTATAGGTATGTGGTTTAAAATGGGAAAAAAAGGGTCATCATATATCTTACTAAGTTTCATTCCATTTTGTACATGCTTATGATAAGTTTTACTCTGCAACTCCTTGGTAAACATGATGCAATTTATTGGCAAAGGGGTGGTCACCTTACATATGCATATAGTATGTCGATCATATATATATCATTGATTACATGTATAATTTTGTATACATATCGTATGATTTACAAAGATATGAATGGTATCGACCTTGCTGTTGGAAATTGCAATGGATTCAAAGGTTTTGTATGTTAAAGGTTTGGCAGTGTTAGTGTATATGGGATATATTATGCAACTTGATTACAGATTATTCAAAGAAGAGTGTTATGGATATTTAATGAGGCAGGTGGAAGCTTATATGGAATTTGAGGTCATATGGTATGTCATACACTTGTCATTTGTCAAATGCCTAAGGTTTTGACATGGTAATTTCTTGGGGTTTGCAAAAGATTAATGTTGGTTGCCACCCTAGCGCGACGTGACCAACACTTATTGCACTTTGGTTGTTTTGGGTTACCACCTTTGGGGTTTTGGAATTTGATCCACTTTGAGTTGAGGAAGGGTTTGATCATTGGGTTGTAACTATTGTAACTGTTTCGAAAGGAAAATAGGTAACACACAACTCCAGGGTACCAAGGTTTTGATTCCCTTTCATCCAACATTGTTCTTTGCTTAACAATTTACTCATGGCTCTGAGAATGATGTGTTTTTATTGTTAATTTGATTTCTCTCATGTTATGATTATGGAAATATGAAAAATTGCACTCCTATTTGAACAAATATGTATGTTTTTCTTAGACGAATATTTGAGATCAAAAGATATTTAATGAAGAGTTGCAGATAATGGTAGTTGAGATTTCTACGTTTTACTTTCCACCCATTATCTCTGTGTTTGGCACATGCATATCTCGGCTTCTTTCCACCCTGTGTGATTTTAGTTTTCATTTGTAGTGATCGGTAATACCAATCCTTTACCCATGGCTCTTTAGTGTTCTATTATTCAAACTTGGCCTTATAGCTCAGGGGTCTAGTCGATTCATTATGGTTGCATGCAAAGGGTTGTATGTGGGCTATGGGTTTTCGATTTTCCAAAGGGAGAGACCCCACAAACTAATACACAACACTCATGAATGGTAGTTTGATTACGAACTTGGTTTGTGATTCTTGCATGCTAGCCCAACCATGTTTTAAAAGAAATTTTTGGTTTAAGACCCTCGACATCTCTGAGTTTATTTTTTCATGTGTGTGATGCATATTTGGATTTATGGTTGTTGTTACAAATTGAAGCTACCAGTTCAAATTTGGATTTATTGATTGAATAATCCAGTTGGTGAAGGCCAAACTAGGTTTTATGATGAATTTTTCATTTGAAACTTTTGATGAGTCGTTATATGATGAATTTGGTCTCCATTGGGATTGATGTTTGATGGTTTGTATTGTGGAATAACTTAATTGCATAATTAATAAAACTGTGTAATTGAGGAAAATCGTGAAAAGTCATGTAAAAGTCTTGAACAAAAATGAAGAATTTGTGACTGTTTGGAGTAGTACGATGAACACAAGATAATAAATATTTTAGATAATACATGTGCTGATGATGGAATTATTATTGGAATATTTTTAAAGTTATGAGTTGAATGAAGGATTTGGAAATGAAATAAGGAATTGTAATTGGACTTTTGTTTAAGCACCCTAATTATATGTGGTTATAATTATGCTTGTCATGAATGGTTGAAAATAGAAGATGGTCATAAAATTTGTAATTAATGCATGTCCATTTACATTCCCTATCACAAATAAAACTTTTCGCTCATTACAATCCTAATCCATTTTCTCAAGTTCCCTTTTATTCCCATGCTTTAATTATAATTGTGGAAAGTATTGAATTGCATAATTGAATTGATCACGAGGGAAGTATTTAACTTGTTCAAGGTTAACTCTCCTTTATAGTTGAGATAATGAGTTTTAAATTGGGTTCACTTGATCATAAGGAGTTAAGGAAGTTGGTCATGGTAGTGAACAATCCATTTTTCATTCCTTTCATACTTACCATTCTATGCTCATTACAAATCCTTTCATTTAATCCCAAATCCATTTTCAAATCCCTGTTCTAAGTGATTTCTATCTTTGAGAGCATGAATTGCATGATGATTGCTTGCATATGTAATGTTATGAACAAATCCATGTTTAAATTAATTTTTTTGCAAAGTTTTGGATGAAATATTAGTTGAAATTTAGTTATGATTTGTGTATATGTATATCAGTATGAGATTTTTCAATAGGGGGCAGTCATTGCAGGAGAGGAAACAATAGAGGTAGAGGACTAGGTCCTTGAAAAAGGGGTAATAAGAGGCTCTGATTTTGTATACATTTTTATGTAGATTCAGAAGAATTTAACTAGTTGTTGCAGACAGGTTTCATCAATTTAGCTAGACAACAAGCCTATTTACATCCACTTATGCATGAGAACCCTTGTTCAAGTATCGATATTCCAGTCCCAAACCATTTTTATGATCCCTTAGTTAGAACAAAACATGATGGATGGAAAAATGTTTCACATCCTCCTTCTCGACAGTCCCATGGCTAGCCAAATATTGATCAACCTCAACAACCTCATTTTCATTCCTGGCATATTGGTTCTCCCTTGCATCAACAACCTATATCCCAAGCCTCAAATGCCAATAATTCCAAGGCCAAGATCACAGAACTTGAGGATGGTCTAGAAAAGGAAAAATTAGTAGTAGTGGTGTCTAATTCATCACATGAGTCATCACATTTAGTCACTTCACATGTGCAGAGAAATGATCATAAATTTTCTAAGGAAGGTTCATCAGTTGGGAGAAATGAAAAGGTTGAAAGTAGTCATGGCAAGAGAGTAGTAGCCTCTCACAACAAATATGGTTTTTCATGATTTTGTTGGCATATGTATATGAACTTATTTGCACTTTATTTCAGACATCATATTATTTTTGGCGTCTTATGATTTTGACAACAGTTTATTTGGGACAGCTCATACTTTTGACATTTTTATATTTTGGAAAACCTTATGTTTTCTATGCTACATGTTTTTCACAGATCTATATGATGGTTAAATTTGGATGAATTTAAAATATTGTTACATGGAGTGACAAGGGGATTCTTATGAACATTCCATCTTATTCATTTTAATGACATAGGTTGTATGATGTGGCAATATTATATGTCTTGCATCTAAGGTGGAAGTTACAACGAGGAAATGTGATCTGAATTATTTTCAGCACGAAATAAGAGCGGAGATATAATAAAGAAATGCACAGAGATATTGCATATATACAATAATATAACATAATTGATGCTGAGCGCACTCCTCGGAGCACGACCGCCTCTTCCAGGACCTTCTTTCCTCTCGACCCGAAGAGCGTAAATGCTCTTCTATCTTCCTATAGGAAGATCTACACCCACAGTTCTTTCCACGCGATCCTCTTTACTTACTTATCGGAGGATCGGAACTTCGCACTTCATGAGTTCTCTATTGATTAGCTGGGTTCTCGAATCCCCGAGACCCGATGCGCCAGTCAACGCTGACTTCTCCCTCTGCTAATCGGAACTTCTCTCTATCGCAACTTCGCGATTCGTGACGGCCAACACTTACGGTTCCAACCCCGATAGGCGACGCGCCGAAATGTCGATCTCGCGATCTCGCTCCCTCGCGTCTCCGCCACTTGCGAGCTCAACCGACTCCTTCCTCAACTTCTGAAGCTCGAGGCGTCGATACCCAAAATATCGCTATCTTGTGACTTCGCTACTCACAAGGTCAACCAATTCCCTCGTCGACTCCCGATACCCGAGATGCCGAACTTCCGGTAAATTACGCCACCTGTCTTCCACGATCACCTATGGCCTCTTCCTTTCACGTGCTAGATCTGACAATCCACGACACTTCACGAAATCTCCTTGGAGAATTTCATCCGTCTGTTTCTCCTTGCGCAATCCTCGAACAAGAAGTGTCTCTCCACGAGACTTGCTCGCCAACCTTACGACGCTGCTTCTCAACCTGTATATGCAACTTCTCTCCTCTACCCTTTGACAACTTCGAAGGCCTATCTCTTCTGATCTTTTATGACATCAAATCCCTCAGGAAGAATTCTTGAGCGCACTCCTTGCGAAAAATCTTCAACCGCACCTAAGTGTTGAAGTCACTCGACTCTGCGCACTCCTGCAACAGAAATTCTTTCAGTCCCTTTGCTCAGAATCACAACTCTGAGTCTTCCTCCAGCCCCCGCATGCCTTGCATGGCTCTAGTGTCAATTCTACACTCCTGAGAACTTAGAACAAAAGTTACCTCTACTTGAACCCTTCTATCAACACACTCCTTGTGGACGATTCGACTGCACTCCTTGCAGGAATTCTCTGGTTCAATATAGAGAAACAATTGAAACTAACTCCTTTCTCTCATAGAATTCAACTCAACCATGAAATCACATACACATCATATAAAAGCAAATGTATGACAAGAAGCAAACATTCATGAACATACTATCAGCAATACACAGAGAACAACACGACCATGGAATTGAATCAAATCCCTTCTATTAATTCAATGTCTGTACATGGAGGTTCTTCATACACTTCTCTGTTTCTCTCTCTTATGCTTCTCCAGAATGCTTAATAATATTACAATGTACAAAGGAGGGTGTCTATATCCTGTTTCCCTCTCGATCCATAATGCTATCAAATCTAGAATTAAATATTCTATCTACTTTACATTAAATCTAATAAATGCCTCATCTACCTAAGGACGTGAGTTATCCATTCAAAGTCCATTAAAATATACAAGTGCGCCATTTCTTAAATGAATCATTTAAGATCACGCAACCACTTTCAAGTGTTTTCCAAATTTTTTGTGCTGGCGCTATCCAGCTGTCTTCCGCTCGATGTGCTGGCTCGCTTGACGTGGGCGATGCTCCTGCATCATACTCCCTTGCTTGAAAATTTTCATGGGCTCCTGTCCATGAGCTCCTGCATGGTTTGTCCATGCTTCTATATGGCTACTTCACTTTCCCAGCTGGCATCCTCCACTGGGTGGTTCTTCCACTTGACCATATATTCAAAATACTGCTTTCGCCTGGTCTTTTTACCTGCTCGCTTATCCAGTATGCTCTCCATCTGCGGCTTCTCTGCAACTGATAATTGCTTCTTCCACTGGATCACTGGTTCCTCAGTTCCAGTCTCTGCTACTCCAGCCTTGTATGGGTATAAATCCGAAACGTTAAATATTGGATATATCCCGATGCCATCCGACAACTCAATCTCATAAGCATTCTTGCCAAATTTCTTCAGGACTCTGCATGGTCCGATTTTCCTCATCTTGAGTTTATTTTATGTTCCCCTTGGGAACCTTTCCTTCCTCAAATGTGCCAGAACAAGATCCCCAACTTCAAACTGAAGTTGTCTCTGATGTTGATCTTCTCTGCGCTTATACTCTTGATTTGAATCAATCAATCTTTGCTTCACCTGACTGTGAATTTCTTGCATCGCCTCAGTGAATTCTTCTGCACTAGCATTGCTAGTCGCAGTCTGCTCTAAATATCGTAATTCAGAAACTCCTCTCAGTTGTGTTCCATACACAATCTGAAATGGAATCTTTCCTGTACTCTGATTCATCGAATCATTGTACGAAAACTCTGCCTGTGGCAACACATTTTCCCAGTTGCTATGGTGTTCCATCACCAAGCTCCTCAACAAGTCTCCAAGACTTTTGTTGACCACCTCGGTCTGTCCGTCTATCTACGGATGGTAAGTTGAACTAAATGCCAAATTAGTCCCTATATTTTTCCATAGCGTCCTCCAAAAATGACCTATGAACTTGGTGTCCCTGTCCGAGACTATGCTTCTTGGCAATCCATGAAGTCTAACAATCTCTTTGAAAAACAAGTTTGCGATGTGCGTCACATCGCTGGTCTTCTGAAATGGAATAAAATGTGCCATCCTCGAAAACCTATCCACCACCACGAAGATGGAATCAACCCCTCTCTGTGTCCTCGACAATCCCAATACAAAGTCCATACTAATTTCCTTCCATGGCCTCTCCGGTATGGGCAATGGATGATAAAAACTTGCGTTCTGCTTTCGGCCTTTCGAATGTTGACAAATCCAACACCTATGAACAAAACTCTTGACATCTACTCGCATGCCTAGCCAAAAATATAATTCGTTCAACTTTGTGAATGTTTTTTCGTGGCCAAAATGCCCTGCTAATCCACCACTAATCCCTCATGGAGCAATTCAGAATGCACAACTGATTGCCTCTGAACAACAATCCTTCCTGGATCATGAAATATATCCATGGGCTTCGTTCTTTGAGAACTGGATTCTCAGTTGCTTCGTATGCCTCTCCAAAATCCACATCACCTGCATACATGTCTTTAAGATTTTCAAAACCCAATGTTTTGATTCGGAACTCCTGCAGAAACAAACATTTCCTGCTCAAAGCATCATCCACTTTGTTAGCAGTTCCTGAAATGTGTTTGATCACGAACGTGAAATTGTGCATGTACTCTACCCATCTTGCATGTTTCTGGTTCAACTTCTCTTGTTGACTCACAAACTGCAATGCATGATTATTGTTGTACAATACAAATTCTTTCGGGATCAAGTAATTCCTCCACTTCTTTAATGTCTGTATGATGGCATAAAATTCTTTATCATATGTGGAGTATTTCAGCTTTGCTTCATCCATCTTCTCGCTGAAATATGCGACTGGCCTGCCATCCTGACTTAAGACCGCTTCTATGGCATATCCACTCGCATCATATTTCACCTGAAATGTCTTTTTGAAGTCAGGCAACACCAACATTGGTTGCTCTGTGATCTTCCGCTTAAACATATTGAAGATTTTCTCAGCCTCCACTGTCCAATGAAAAGTCTTGTGTCGCTTCTTCACTGTGTCCATCATCGTTGTGCTAATCCCACTGAAATTCCTACTGAACTTTCTGTAGAAACTAGCCAGTCCATGAAAACTTCTCACCTCGAACACATTTCTCGGTGATGGCCAATTTTTGATCACTTCCACCTTTTCCGGATCCATCTTCAACTCATTTACTGAGATAACAAAACCCAAATAAATGAGTTGTGTCTGCATAAATGAGGATTTCTTCATATTAATCAATAGCTTCTCCTGCTGTAGTCTTCTCATCACAATGGCCAAATGTTTCAAATGTTTAGCCTTGGTCTTACTGTAGATCAATATATCATCCAGATATACGACAATGAACTTCCCGATGAATTCCCTCAGGACTTCATTCATCAGTCTCATGAATGTGCTTGGTGCATTCGTCAAGCCAAACAGCATGACCAGCCATTCGTACAAACCTTCGTTTGTCTTGAATGTTGTTTTCCATTCATCACCTTCCCTCATGCGAATTTGGTGATATCCACTCTTCAGATCAATCTTTGAAAAATAATTTTCCCCGCTCAGGCAATCCATCAGATCATCCATTCTCGACAATGGAAATCTGTACCTGATGGTGATTTTGTTAATCACTCTGGAGTCTGTACACATTCTCCAGCCTCCATCTTTCTTCGGACTAAGTACTACCTGAACAACACACGGACTCAGACTTTCCCTGACCAATCCTTTATCCAATAAATCCTGGACCTGGTTCTTAACCTCCTCATTCTCTTGAGGCTTCAACCTATACGCAGCCTTATTTGACAAACTGCTTCTTGGTATGAGGTCGATGTGATGACTCACACTCCTCATTGGTGGCAATGAATGAGGTAATTCGTCCACGATGATATCAACGAACTCTCCCAGCAGTTCTTGAATCTCATCCGGTAAGTCATCCACTCTTGTGCTAGTCAGGACAATTCTCGGTTTCCTAACCACAAAGAATTGTGGAACTTCCTTCTTCTCCATCTCTATGAGAAGCTCCTTCCCACTCATGAGAAGTATTGGGTTGTTTACTTCCGGCTTTATCTCTTTATCCTTTATTGGAAGTAACTTATGGGTTCTCCCATTCTTCTCCAATGTATATGTGTTCATTCTCCCATCATGAATCACATTTCGGTCATATTGCCATGGTCTTCCCAGCAATAAATGACACACATCCATGGGAATAACATCACACAGAATATGATCATTATAATTCCCAATTTTGAATTCAACTAAACATTGTTTAGTGACGCTCACCTGATGTCATTTTTGTAGCCACGTGACTTTATATGGACTCGGGTGCTTAGTTGTTTCTAGCTCTAATTTGTCCACCATTTCCTTAGAAACGAGGTTGTCGGTGCTTCCACTGTCCACAATGACCTTGCATTTCTTGTCCTTGGTTGTGCAAGCTGTCCTGAACAGTCTGCTCCTTTGCACTGAGCTTTCCACCTCTTTCTCAGGTGTCAAAAGAACCTTATGAATTCCAAGCGACCTTCCGCTGTTTGCATCTTCGTTCTCAGCATCACACCTCTGCGCTTCTGTGAAGTGAGTTTCTCCTGTGTCCTTCTTCTTCTCTGGACACTCAAATGACTTGTGCCCATTCTTCCCACATGTGAAACATGTGATCACTCCTCCTCTTCCTCTACCTCGACCTCTAGTACGAGGAAGTGTGTTTGCATCAGCATAATCTCCTCGCTGATCATTCTTCTATCCTCTTGGTTCAACATATGGATGCCTCTGTTGTGAGGTTCCGCCTCTCTCAACCTTACCCTGAGGTCTCTTCCATTCCTCTTTGGGATTCTGAGTTCTTTCTTGGGAAACTTCCTTGCCTCTAGGCTAACTTCTGCCTCGCCCTCATTGTCCTTTCTTTTGGCTCAGCTTCTCTTCGGCTTTCAGAGCCATCTGGTACGCATCCTCAACTATTCGGATGGTTACCATGCTCAATTCATCCTGAATGTCATATATCAGACCATTCAGATATCTCACCACCTTCTCATCATCGCTCTCTCGATGACCTGCTCTGATATTGAGCTTGTAAAACTCTTCGGTGTACTCTTTCACCGTCATCAACTTCTGTCTCAGGTTCTGCATTCGCCTGAACAGTGTGATCTGGTAATCCCTTGGGATGAACTTCACCTTCATCTTCGTGATCATCCAATCCCAGCTTTTGATTTTCTGTTTGCCTTTGGAACGTCTATCTGCCTGTAGCTCGTCCCACCATAATGCTGCATGTCCCTTTAACTTAGTGACAACATGTCTTACCTTTTTATCCTCTTTGATATCTTCGTAATCGAAGTAGGTGTCAAGAGCTCGAATCAAGTCTAGCAACTTTTATGCATCCAGGCTTCCTTCATAAACTGGAATGTCCATTTTGGTCTTGGAACTCATCCTGGAAATGGCTTTGATCAACCGCTCGGGTGATGCATCTTCTGCTGTGAATTCTTCTGTATGTCCAGCTTCTTCTTCAACCTCGGAATCACTAAGATCCCCTGCACTAGCTCCGTGTCTTTGTGCAGTCTCCATCTCCTCAAGCCTTTCTCAGAGATCTCTCATCTGCCGCTCCATTTCTGGATTTCCTGCCGGCCTGCCTCTTCTTCGCGCATCCCTGTCTTCTGGACCAGGTGACTGCCTCTCTCTCCTTGGCGGCATGATGTCTTCTCTTCTCTGCTATAGAAAGCAAAGAAAAATCATTCTCTGATACCACTCTGATGCTGAGCGCACTCCTTGGAGCATGACTGCCTCTTCCAGGACCTTCTTTCCTCTCGGCCCGAAGAGCGTAAATGCTCTTCTATCTTCCTATCGGAAGATCTACACCCACAGTTCTTTTCACGCGATCCTCTTTACTTACTTATTGGAGGATCAGAACTTCGCACTTTGTGATTTCTCTATTGATTAGCTGGGTTCTCGAATCCCCGAGACCCGATGCGCCAGTCAACGCTGACTTCTCCCTCCGCTAATCGGAACTTCGCTCTATCGCGACTTCGCGATTCGCGACGGCCAACACTTACGGTTCCAACCCCGATACACGACGCGCTGAAATGTCAATCTCGTGATCTCGCTCCCTCGCGTCTTCGCCACTTGTGAGCTCAACCAACTCCTTCCTCGACTTCCGAAGCCCAAGGCACCGATACCCGAAATATCGCTATCTCGCAACTTCGCTACTCGCAAGGTCAACCAATTCCCTCGTCGACTCCCGATACCCGAGACGCTGAACTTCTGGTAGATTATGCCACCTGTCTTCCACGATCACCTGTGGCCTCTTCCTTTCACCCGCTATATCTGACGATCCACGACACTTCGCGAAATCTCCTCAGAGAATTTCATCCGTCCGTTTCTCCTTGCGCAATCCTTGAACAAGAAGTGTCTCTCCACGAGACTTGCTCGCCAACCTTACGACGCTGCTTCTCAACCTGTCTACGCAACTTCTCTCTACTACCCTTTGAAAACTTCGAAGGCCTATCTCTTCTGAGCTTTTACGACTTCAAATCCCTCAGGAAGAATTCTTGCGCGCACTCCTTGTGGCAAATCTTCAACCGCACCTAAGTGTTGAAGTCACTCGACTCTACGCACTCCTGCAGCAAAACGTATTTCAGTCCCTTTGCTCGGAATCGCAACTTTGAGTCTTCCTCCAGCCTGCGCATGCCTTGCACGACTCTAGTGTCAATTCTACACTCCTGAGAACTTAGAAAAAAAGTTACCTCTACTTGAACCCTTCTGTCAACACACTCCTTGTGGATGATTCGACTGCACTCCTTGCAGGAATTCTCTGGTTCAAGATAGAGAAACAATTGAAACTAACTCCTTGCTCTCACAGACTTCAACTCAACCATGAAATCACATACACAACATATAAAAGAAAATGTATGACAAGAAGAAAACATTCATGAACATACTATCAACAATACATAGAGAACAACACGACCATGGAATTGAATCAAAGCCCTTCTATTAATTCAATGTTTGTACATGGAGGTTCTTCATACACTTCTCTGTTGCTCTCTCTTCTGCTTCTCCAGAATGCTTAATAATATTACAATGTACAAAGGAGGGTGTCTATATCCTATTTCCCTGTCGATCCATAAAGCTATCAAATATAGAATTAAATATTCTATCTACTTTACATTAAATATAATAAATGCCTCATCTACCTAAGGACGTGAGCTATCCATTCAAATTCCATTACAATATACAAGTGCGCCATTTCTTAAATGAATCATTTAAGATCGCGCAACCACTTTCAAGTGTTTTCCAAAATTTTTGTGTTGGCGCTATCAAGCTGTATTCCGCTCGATGTGCTGGCTCGCTTGACGTGGGCGATGCTCCTGCATCAATAAATATATTAGATATGCAACCATAAACATAGAGATACAATAATACATTATTTCTATTAATGAAAGAAATGTACAGAGACTGTAAAAATACAGAGTGAAAGACTCGCTAGAATGGTGGCATCTTATCTCTGAGAAGAGATGTGACGGCTACTCGCATTCACAAGAAGATGATTACATTGAGGCTCTGAAGGCCTTTTTACAATAAAAAGGAATGCCAAAAACCCTAGACATCTGAAAACCATAACCCTAGGAGATGAAGTGCCAAAAGTCATGTGGGCTCCATTTGGGAAGTTAGTACATCAACTTCCCGGGATTGTATCTTTTGCATGCGATCTTCGTTTTAGGCATATGATAGCTCGTTGGAAAGGTATCTTTGAGGAGATTAATTTTGGGGGATCAATCATGTCTTTGACTATCATTGAGAACCTCAATCTCAAAAACCTTCATTTAGGCCCTCAAAATGGCCCTAGAAGTTAAAACCTGCTAAAAATAGTAAATTGCCAAAATTGCCAGAAAACTATTTTGAGCCAGTTGGAAAAGGTGGGTGGCCACCGATATCCACCTGGATCAATACTCCCTTCTTAGGAAGCAATAGTCTCCATTGTGTTGAGTTCTCAGGGGAGAGGGAAAAGTGTTTGCTGGATCTGCATCTTGGTGAGCTACTTGTATTGATGGAGACGTCACGCTGCTTAGTTTGTGGAAGTCTGTCATAAAGTTGTTGAAGTTGAGGTTATTCAACAAGTCGAGCTACATGAGAGGAAGGTGTGAAGAAGGAATCTTTGCACTTTGTTGCAACCTTGTCAGCCTGCTTCTATTGGATAGAAGGTGCAGGGGGTGAGGCTATAGTGGTTGCAGTGTCCTTTTGTTCCCCTTTTGAACAGATTGTGAATAAGCTGAATTTTCCAGTATGAGATACTACCTTGCGAAACTTTTTAGGTGGAACAATAGTTGGAACTACCTCTAGTATTTTGTAGAGATGACCCCCCAAAGTAACAATGGCACTATAGGGTCGAGACTCATAAACAGCATGGAGTCTCCACATATATGGTTGGCCCAAGAGAACATCATAGACATCCAGTTGGGAAACATCACATAATACCTCATCCTTGAAGGGTTGGATGTCGTATGATAATCGACATTGTTGGTTGACATGGAGATCTCGTCCTTGTTGAATCCACCTGATGTTTTATGGTTGTGGGTGTGGTTTTGTCGACAATCCCAACTGTTTGACGACCTCTGTTGAGATGAGTTTTTTATGGCTTCCACTATCAACAATAAAATGCAGCAGGGTCCCCTTCACCCACATATGTGAATGAAAAAGGTGATCCCCCTCTTCAGGATCTGTTGGTTCTTCTGGTTGAATTGTTGTGGTCGCGACAATAGCAGTGGGGTCTGCGTCAATGATCTGTCCTTTACCAGTATTTTCATAAGCAAATTCTGAATCAGGGTTCGGCTCTTTGTCTTTGATACCAGCCACCAATGACTATTTTGAGTGACATTCATCGGTGTTGTGCAAGGGGCTTTTGTGGAAATCACACCATTTTCCGGTGTCCTTCTTTGTCTTCCCGTGACCCTTCTTTTCTTGTGTCTTGGATTGGTTTTCAGGAGACTATTTGTTAGGGTCATATTTGTCATACTTTGGTTGTTGCGGATTTGCAGACCCAAATTCCCATTTGTTATGGTGCTTAAATTTCTGCTCAATTTTAACAACATATTGATAAGCAGCACCGAGTGATGAGATGTCCAGAAAATCCATTTCAGTTTGGATGTATCTGTGTAGAGCCCCATGGTATTTTAGAACCAAATGTCATTCGAGGTATTTGATACCTATCTTGGTGCGCAAGTTATGGAAGGTATTGGTGAAATCCATAACTTCTTGGCCCCTCTCTTGCCACAGTGTGGTCCATCTCATGTACTGGTCCTCATAGTTGCCAACAAGGTAATACTGTTCATTTACCGCATCCACAAAAAAATACCAAGTGGGATCGACCCCATATATTCCAGACTCCTCTATGGAACTTTTGTCCTAGAACGTTTCCCACCATTGTTTGACATGGGGGAGAGATTTAAGGAGTACGAAGGTGATCTTTTCTTTGTCAAAAAAATTGTGAACAAAGAAATAACCTTCTAGCAGATTTAACCATTTTTCTAGGGCTTCTGCATCTATTTGTCCTTCAAATACAGGAATATCAAAATTAACTTGTACCTTGAAAAGCGAGGTGCCTCCAAAGTGGTCGCTTGATGAATATGTGCCTGATACTATCGGTAGGCATTGAAGGATGTGTGAAAAATTCTCCATCATTTCGTCCCTCTGTCGCGTGAGAGCTTGCTTAAGCAACAGATTGATAGGATCGTCTGCTCCGTCGTTTTTCTTTTCTTCCGCCACTGAGGGTTTCTTGGGTGTGCAAGAGTGATTGTCTTCAAGAGAGACAAGCTCAATACCCAACTTTCTATAATCACACCTCATCGGGGACATGCACTGAAAACACGATCAAGAGCATCCTGCTCTAATACCACTGATCCGGATTATTTTCGGCACGAAATGAGAGCGGAGATATAATAAAGAAATGCATAGAGATATCGCATATATCCAATAATATAACAAAAATATATCAGAGATGAAACCATAAACACAAATATACAGTAATACACGATTTCTATTAATGAAAGAAATGTACAGAGAAATGTAGTTGAATGATTCAACTACTATGGAGATATTTAAAAGAGTAAGTTGAACAAAGTAAAAGGAGGAGGAACACATTTCTCTGAAAGGTCTGCTCTTACTTCCAAGTGAGATTTCATTACTACTTCATTAATCTATGATTTTTAAGCTAAGACACTTCTTGTGATAGCAAGGTATGTTGAATGTGATGAAAATCTAGGACTAAGGAGCATTGAATTCTGATATGCTTCTAGGTTGATTGTCTATTTGATAGTCTGCAGACATATTTTGTTTTCTGGATTAGTTTCTCAGTACTAAATAGGATTCTTTTGCAGATTCATAACATAGTGGAAATTGTGGCTATTGGCTTATCATTCTTGGTTTGATTTGAAGGAACCAGTGGCATATGTGTACGTTACGTTAGTTTTCTACACTTTCATTTGGTCCATACTTTGAAAGTATGAAAAGTGTATTGATTTTTACAGAATGAATGATTAAAATCATTGATGGTTTTACAACTCTCTTGGTCTCTCTTATTTTGATCAGATTATCTCATTTTGCTTCTTGTTTAAATTATTATATAAAGAATCATACTTCTTTATATCAGTTTGCATTTGATAAATAAATTTAAAACAACAATTGGTCTTTAAGTCAAATAATGTGAAGGTTAATTGAACTTGCAATAAGGCTATAAATTAGGGTGATAATCATGCCTATCTTGTCTTAGCCAAAAAATATTGGAAAAAATGTTGTGAGGAGGACTTTCATTTTGTTTACTCAACATTTTATTTCGGGACCATACTGGGGATGAAGGACCCCATTTTCATTTCCATGGTTTGTTTTTTTTGTACACTTGTAAATTTATTGTCTATATTTACTTCTTTATTTTATGTTTGTTGTCTATTTATATCTTGTTTACTTTTTCTCATATTTTTCTCTTGACTCATGACTATACCCACTCAAATATAGTACAACCTAGGTGACAGTCTAGAGGATCAAACCAACATTACCCTTACTTTGTACAATCTCATTCTTGATACTGCCAATAGTCTCAAGAATTAGAGAATAGTGGGATGCCCATCAGAGGATGATTAGAAACCATCCTCGTCAATAATTATTTATCATGATCGTGCCTACCCTTGATAAACCTAACATTTTTTAAGGCCCCGTTAATAAGAATATTGTCTCATTTACCTTATTTCAATAAATCCTTAGACATTCATGTACTAGAGTTGAGTTACACCGACACTAGGAAGTTATTGTCATTGAAGCCCATCTCTAGCAATATTTGGATGACCAAAGGAGACAATACCTCAATGAACCCCAACATTAGCTCATCTTATGTCCTCTTCCCCCGTATATTGCGATTAATACAAGGTCAATCACCTGAATTTTCTCTCATTCCCGAAGTAGGAAGAAGAAAAGTTGTTCTCCAAGAAAAACAACCTAAACTCCATCAGTCTTTGCCTGATTCAGATAGTTCCTCATCCTCTCCACTTCCATACATATTCAAAATTTAGAACACTATTAGTGGAACAGGAAGCAGTGGTTCTGGAGGTGGCACTAGTAGTTCATCTTCATCAAAAAAAAATTCTTCAACTTCAGTCAGGAGTATCTATAGCCATGCTATCCCTATTCAATCCACCACTAATCCAGCCAAATTCATTAAGAAATATGGCCTATTTCAATTTGAGGAAGATGTCAACGCTACTCCGTGGCATGTTTCTTCCCCATTAAATCTCACACCTGCAGTTAATCCTTTTCCTAATTTCAAGGATAATTTTCTCAAGTTCCCAAGAAATGGTACCATTTCTACAGATGAACATTTGATTTCTTTCCCAAATGATTTCCATAACATTGGTGCAAATGGAAATGATACTTGCATGCACTTACTTTTTCAACTCTTTAGAAGGAACAGTTGTGGCTGACTTCTTTGATTTGCCTCTGAATATTTTGACTAGCTGGGATGAATTAGTCTACTGGTTCAAATACACTTTTGGGAAACCCAAAATCCCAAATGATCAGTTAAAGGATTACAATAATTTTACATATAAAAAAGAGGAAACCATTAAATATTTCAATTTTCTCTTCAACAAGTTATATAATCAAATGCCTGAACTGATCAAACCACAAAATCAAGCTACGTTCATGTATTAATAAAATGCTTTACCCTCTGCCTATTGTCACATATTGGAAGAGAAATCCATAGATAATATTGAATCTACCCTTCAAAATTGTTTGGAGTACGAACACCAGTTAGACAAAACTAGTCTTCCTAAAGAAGACTATGTCAAACAAAAATATATGTCTACCATTCTGCAGCTTATGCAAGACATTAAAAATTGAATGATTTATTTTGAGAGAAAGGGAATTACTCTTACTACCACTGTTGAAACTTCCACCCAGGCTGCCACTATGAATTTTGCAAACAATAACTTTCAGCCAAAATCCATATTTCCTAAAGCATCTTGTAATGTTTGTGAATAAAATCATGAGGAAAGCACTTGTGAAATCAAGAAAAATGTGAGGGATCGAATCTTTGGAAAGAAACTAGACACTACCATTGTTGTCTTATATTGGGCCCCACGGGATGATGTTATGGTAGTTAATATCATAAATAAATTATATGCCAATAAGGGCAAGGTTGATTCTTCCAAGACTACTTTTCCCCCTAGCACATCCACTCAAAATACTGGCTCACAAGTTGCTCACCCTTCTACAAGTCATCAAGTCACCACTCCTTCTTCAAAGTATAATATTTTAAATCGGTTGGATAACATAAAAGTTGATGCTTCTCTTTTGTATATGGTGACTGTACCAAAACAACAACAACATATTAAAGATTTCATGGAAGGTAAAACTTCCAACATAGCCAATCTCACGGAATATTATGATGAAGAAGAGTCTCATGTAAATAGGATAGGTGTAAATAACTTTAGGGGATCTGTAAATTATCCCCTTTCTATAGTTATGTAAATACTTTATACATAATAGCCCATTTTTTCCTCATTGATGGTGGCTCGGGCCCAAGTGTCATGTCAAAGATCATTATGGAAGAGCTAGGCCTCTTATGTACGAACACAAATGAAAGAAGAATTATCTCCTATAATAATCAATAACAATCCACAATTGGTGAGATAAAATATGTAACCTTAGTACTTTGTGCACATCCATAAATACACGCCACCCTTAACATATAAGTCATTGTTATGCCTATCAACAATTACTCAATTATTTTGTGGAGAGTTTGGAAAGCCTTAATGGGTGGTTACTTGTCTTTAGATGGGTCACATTTCTCTATCCCTAAATATGGAAATAAATTTATTGTTCTCATAGAATATCGCATCTCACCTTACATTAAGAACGTTCCTCATCTAAATGTCAATTATGTTGAGGAAATCCTGGGTGTTTACTCCATTTTCACATAAGAAGATGGCCTGCCACGCGAAAATTTTGACTATGATGAAGGATTGTGGCATATTACCTTTGATCAAGCATGCTCCAGTGAAGGAAATGGAGTTGGTATTATCCTTTACTCACCCGTAGGAAAAATTTATAACTTTTCTTTCAGGTTATAATTCGCTTGCACAAACAACGTTGTTGAGTTTGAATCCTTATTATTGGGTATCGAAAATGCTTATAATCTGGGTTGTGGTAATCTTACCATTTTTGGCGATTAATCTTGTTAGAAAAATATATAATCCCAATAACAAGCTGATGAGAAGATACACTCATTCCATTTGGGACTTGATTTAAAATATGTTGTCTTTCAACATCACTCACATAAAAATGGATCTTAATATAATGGATGGCATGTTGGCATTTTTTGTTGCTTCTCCTACTCGACAACTTTTATCGTAGCAACCTGATTGCACTTTTATGTCTCTATATCATCCACATATACCTGACAATGTTGAATCATTCCATGTTTTCAAACATTATGAGGATACATGTGCTTTCTTACAAAGTAAACTTCTTAAGCCTAAGGAAGTAATTTCTATTGAAGATGATAAGTTTTCAAAAGGCTTGACTCCTATTGAGAGTTCATTTTCAATGAGTGATGTTGGTAAAAAGGAAAATATTTTAGAAGAGGATTCAAAGAGGAAATTTGGAGACATTGTCTTTGTGAACATCAGAACCTCATATGATCCCATGATTCTTAAAATAAGAGCCAAATGTTCACAAGAGGAAAATAAATATTCATGAATTTATTCTGTGAATTCAAGGATGTCTTTGCTTGGTCATATGAGGATCTTCGTGGTTTTAATCCCAACATCATCCAACATGACATTCCTATTAAGGAAGGAGAGAAACCAGTAAGGAAGAGACGAAGGCCTATAAACCATTCCTTTGAAGCTACTATCAGTAAGGAATTTGAAAAGTTACAAAAACATAAAATCATCTTTCCAGTAAAATATACCGAATGGGTCTCAAATCTGGTTCCTATATGAAAGAAAACTAGTTAGATCTAGTTGTGTGTTGACTTTCGTTCTTTGAATAGAGCTAGCATAAAAGATAAATATCCACTTCCTAATATGGAAATGATCCTACAAAAAGTGATCGGGTCTCAAATAATGTCCCTACTAGATGATTTTTCTGGATACAATCAAATTAGAGTTAAGAGGGCTAACAAATACAAAACCACATTCACCACTAGATGGGGCACCTTTTCCTATGAACACATGCCTTTTGTCATGTCTAACATAGGTGCCACATTCCATAGAGCTATGAAAATATATTTCGATGATTTGATCGGTAATATAATTCAGGTTTATCTTGATGACTTAACTATTTATTCTAAGAATTGATCAGATCATTTTGGTCATATTAGGAAAGACTTTCTGTGTTGCATAAAATTAGGTATTCCATTGAATCCTTCTAAGTCTATTTTTAGAGTCACTTAAGGAAAAATCCTTGGTCATATTGTTTCTAAATGTGGTATTAGTATTGACCTCGAGAGAGTTGTTGCAATTATCAACCTCCCTTCTCCTACCTCTAAACAAGGAGTTCGATATTTCATGGGCACTATTAACTTTGTTAGGAGGTTTGTTATCGTGGAGATTATGCTAGTTATATTACTGTTATTCTTCCATTTCTAGCATTTTATTTCTGTTCTGCATACTTTTTATATCTGGTATATTACACTAATGCTTCAGACTATGTCGTGGGTTCCATTCTCATGTAGCATGGCCACCCCATGGCCTATCATAGTGAGACACTATCATATGTTGTCTGTAAGTACCCTACTTATGAAAAAGAAATGTACTCCATTGTGCAAGCCTGCCACCATTTGAGACATTACATTATTGGGAGGGAGATAGTCATCCACACTGATCATAAGCCACTGCAGTTCATGCAGACACAAGCAAAATTGCAGAATGACCGCCATCAAAAGTGGTCCACATACTTGCACCAATTCCACCTCAACATCAAGTATAAAACAGAAAGCACCAACCGCATCTTTGATTGCCTCAACAGACCACCAGTCACGACACTCATCACAGTGCTATACTCTTATTTCCATGAGACCTTTATATGGCCCCTACTCTATGAGATAGACTCGGACTTCACCTCCACCTACCAAATGTTGGGTGCAAAGGCAGTGGTCGATAATTTCCATCTTCAGGATGGGTTGTTGTGTCATCTAGGTCACATCTGTGTTCCATCAAGTGAGAAAGAAAATCTTATCTAGGGAGCCCACTATAGTCAGGTGGTAGGAAACTTCGGCATCGAAATGACAGTGTCGATGCTACAAAAACATTTCTACTGGCCGAAACTTCAACAGGAGGTCAACAAGTATATCAGGTCTTGCATAGCCCGCGCTATTGCAAAACCAACCACTAAGAAACATGGATTGTACACCCATCTTCTGACTACTGATAGGCCATGGGAATCCATCTCAATGAACTACATGTCGGGCCTCCCATCCACCAAGCAGAGAAATGAATGTGTTTTTTTTGGTTGTTGATCGCTTTTCCAAGATGGCGATTATGGTTGCCTGCAAGAAGAGCATCATAGTAGAAGCCACTGCCAAGCTCTTCTTTGAACGAGTCTGGGTACATTTTGAAATCCCACAAACCATTGTCTCATATCGAGACAATCAATTTCTCATCACATTCTAGTCGAGCCTCTGGTCACTGCTGGACACCAAGCTCACCAAATCCACGACCTTCCACCCCCAGACAAATGGCCAAACCGAGGTCGTAAATCGAATGATCGTGCATATCCTGCACATGTATAATTCCAAGCACCCTCGCACATAGGATGAGAGTCTTCCCTATGTCCAACATAGCTACAACCAAGCCCTGCATAGCTCAACCAGCCACAACCCCTTTCAGGTGGGGTTGGGATTCCAACCATTGGGTCCCATTGATGTTGCACTTCCCCTTGCGGTCACCTCGACCGACTCCTCTCCTGCTCCAACGTAGGCTGACAAAGCCACTCGGTTCATTGAGAGGATCCAACACATTCGCCAATAGGTTTAGGATATCCTACAAATGTCCAATGATAAGTACAACTAGTGCCATGATCAACATCAGGTTCCACATAAGTTTCAGGTGGGCGACAAAGTTTGATTCCACTTGCAGAAAGAACGCCTTACAAGACCCCATCAGAAGCTTCACCCACTCTGTTATGGGTCATAAACCATCACTAAGGCTATGGGGAATAATTTTTTTGAGCTCAACATTCCTCCTTTTCTTGGCCTACACCCATTGTTCAACGTGGACCTCCTTCGGCCTTATTTCCCACCATTATTGGACACCTCAGACGTAGAAAAACAACTGACACCAACAGAGCTCAACCCCAACTACATACAACAAGAATCCAGTGATCATATTGTGGACACATAGATCAAGGGAACTCGACAACAAAGGATCCATCTTTATCGAGTCGTCAAAGCAGGGTAGCTCCTGCACCAAGGCAAGTGGCTCACCCGGGGCCAAATTCAACATAAATTTCCTCATCTGATGGGGGAAATAAACACAATGGAGACCATTTCTTCCTAAGGAGGGAGGATTGATCCAGGTGGATATCGATGGCCACCCACCTTTTCCAACTGGCTCAAAACAACTTTCTAGCAATTTTGATAATTTACTATTTTTAGCAGTTTTTGGGTCCTGAACTTCCGATGCCGTTTTGAGGCCCTAAACAACGTTTTTTGGGGTATGTTGCGGTTGCAAAATTTTGTGCAATTGTTGTATTCCTCGGATAGATCTTTCCAATGGGCCATCATATGCCTAAAACGGAGATCGTATGCAAAAGTTACGACCCCGGGAAGTTGATGTACTGACTTACCCAAACGGGGCCCACATGAATTTTGACGCTTCATCTCCTAGGGTTAGGTTTTTGGATGTTTAGAGTTTTTGAAACTCATTTTTATTGTAAAAAGGCCTTTAGATCCTCATTGTAATCATCTTCTTGTGAATGAGCGCAGCCGTCACATCTCTTCTCAGAGATAAGCCGCCACCATTCCAGCAAGTTTGTTTTCCGCTGCATTTTACAGTTTCATCTTAATTCCTTATTGAATAGAAAACTAGTTTTATTGTATCTCTGTTATTCTGTGTTAAGCATCTGGTAATAATCTTTAGTCATTTTGTTCTACTTATAAAATCTGGATCACCAGATGTAATGCAGGCAATTGGACAAGTGGCACGATTTCAAGTAGCACCAAAGGAAACACATGTTGTAGTAGTGAAGAGGATTTCCATATATCTCAAAGGAACATAAGATTTTGGATTATGGTATCCAAAAGAAAAAAATCTATCACTTATTTCCTACACATATGCAGATTGGGAAGGTTTCATTGATGACCAGCGAAGCACCAATGGAGCAGCATTCTACCAGGGTGAGTGTTTAGTATCATGGCTAAGAAAGAAACAATCATCAATATCATTATCTATAGCCGAGTCATAGTATATTGCAGAAACATCATGTTGTACACAGGTTCTATGGATGAAACAAACTCTAATAGATATACAGGTTGAGTATGATGAGTTGATTCCAATCTATTGTGATAATACAAGCGCCATCAGTATCTCAAATAACCCGGTGATGCACTCCAATACAAAGCACATTCCAATAAAGTATCACTTTCTATGGGAACATTTTGCAGAGAGGAACATCAGAGTTGAATATGTGGGCACAAAAGAACAAGTGGCAGACATATTTACAAAACCGCTTCCAAGGGAAGCCTTTGAATATTTTCTCCAGAGACTCAGAGTAATTTATACTCCAAAACGAATGTTTTTGAATCGTTATCTTATATGTCTTAGATTTACATGAGGAAGAACCATAAAGAGGACAATTTAGGTTGGGGGATCAGTTTTAGGAAGAGTTCAGTCAGGGGGAGTATCCCCAAGGAAAGTTCGGTTAGGGGGAGCATCCTCAGATGGAAAGCTACCTTTTCCATTTATGACAAAGGGGAAGAGATTTATCAGATGCAAAGGTAAATTCTTGGAGAAATAGCAAAGAGGCATGGTTCCAGGGGGAGAAATGGTCAAAAGGGGAGCATGAGTGATATGACTTCAGTATTGCATGACATGACTTTAGTATTGCATCAGAGTGTTTCCATAAATGCCAAAAGGGCATATTGTTGATTAATTAGGTTGGTTTTCATTAATGTCAACCCTTGAAGAAAGTCTGGTAGCGAAATCTGGTAGCACAAAGGTTTGTGTAATGGACCCAAGTTTGTTTGATGGATAATGGTATGATTTTTGATATATTTGCAGGTAATACTATTCTAGATGGATAGTACATGTCATTCCATTTCCGATGGTATGTGGAACGTCACATAACTCCTTATAGTTAGAGAGTTATGGCCATGTGAAGTTGGAGAACCCTCGTGAGTCATCTAGAAGCCCCAAAAGGTCAAAGTAGTCAAAGTGGCTTAAGAGATTTTAGAAGGTAAATAATAAAGTGAACTGATGAGTGTACTATAATTCAAAGTGAATACAAAATAAATTATTTAAATTATAAAGTTAATGGAGAAATTACTAAGTTGACAAGTGGTTAGAAGTGGGTTAACCCTAAAATAAGGAAAGTGGGTTAAGATGGTTAAAAGGTAACCCCTTGAGGAAGCTACATGAATGTATAAATAAGAGGCAAGGCTCTCTCATTTTAATCACACTTGAGCATATTGAATATCTAAAAGTGACTGAGGTAACCAAAGGATATCTGAGCCTAATTTCAGAGGAAAGGTGAAGCAAAGAAGGCCGAAATTCAAGGGACGATAAATTCTTTTGATGATGCTTTCTAAGGTATGTTATTTACAGGTCATCTCACCATTTTTTCAATAACTTTTTTTCTAGAATGATTCAGACCGTGAAATTGGGAGGTCGTTGAGAAAACATATCCAAGTATATGTAGTAGAAATTTCATCTTGTGGGTCTTTTTATTTTAGGGGTTACACTCCGTAGAAAATAGGATTTGTGGCTAGTCCTGAAACTAGTCTAAAATAGGTGTTTCAGGTAAAAACGTCATAAATTCTTCATAAAAGATCCAAATTTAGTAATACCAAATGTGTTGGTTAGAGTACAGGCATGAATGTTATCATGACTAAGTGTTTCCATCAATGTTGGTGTTGCCATCAATGCCAAAGGGGGAGATTGTCATACAGTTGGCTTAGGTTGATGGATAGTTGGTATGGAGTTTTGGTTGTCATTGATGTCAACCATTGGAGAGAGATATTGTATATTGATTTCAACCCTTAGTGATTGATTTCAACCCTTGGAGAAAGTTCGATAGCGAATTCTTGTAGCACAAAGGTTTAGGTAATGGACCTAAGGTTGTTTCATGTATAATGGTATGATTTTTAATATATTTGAAGGTAAGAATGTTCTATATGGATAGTACATGTCATTCCATTTTTGGTGGTATGTGGAACGTCACATAATTCCTCGTGGTTAGAGACTTATGGCCATGCGAAGTTGGAGAACCAGGGTTTAGGTAATGGACCCAAGTTTGTTTGATGGATAATTTTGATATTGAGAAGGGGGTGAATCAGTATCAAGTACAATATAAAACCCTTTTCAACTTATAATTAAACCATTCAATTATATCCAATGAGAAATGAACAATAGTATAAGAGTTACACCAATACACCACAATACACCATGCACAATATATGATAAATAATCAATA
>JZKD02S1985401.1:553512-577332 GCA_000966675.3 Picea glauca
TTGGATGAATTTAAATAATTGTTACATGGAGCGACAAGGAGACTCTTGTGAACATTCCATCTTATGCATTTTAATGACATAGGTTGTATGATGTGGCAAGATGATGATATGTATTTCATATAAGGTGGAAGTTACAAGGAGGAAATTGTTCATTAATTGATCTAAATAAAATAGGGGGTCCCACTTATTAGTATTATTTAGTACCCTTATCATATTATTATTATTATTTATTAATTTACTTGACAAATTTCATATTAACTAAATAACGTTTAGTTAATGAGTAACTAAAAGTAGTTGAATGATTCAACTACTCTTGAGATATTTAAAAGAGTAAGCTTAACAAAGTAAAAGGGGGAGGAACACATTGCTATGATAAGGTCTTCTCTTACTTCCAAGTGATATTTCATTACTAGTTCCTTCATCTCTGATTTCTAAGATAAGACACTTCTTATGATAGAAGGGTCTGTTGAAGGTGAGGAAAAACTAGGACCAAGGAGCATTGAATTTCGATATTCTTTCAGGTTGATTGTATATTAGATAGTCTGTAGACTTTTTTTGGTTTCTGGATTAGTTTCTCAGTACTAAATAGGAATGTTGTGTAGAGTCATAACGGAGTGCAAGATGTGGTTGTTGGATTATCATTATTCGTCTGATTTGAAGGCACTGATGGCCTATGTGTATGTTACCTTAGGTTGCTAGACTTTCATCTCATCCATACTTTGAAAGTATGAAAAGTTTATTAGTTGTTACAGAATGAATGAATAAAATCATTGATGGTTTTGCAACTCTCTTGGTCTCTCTTATTTCTATCAGATTATGTGATGTTTCTTCTTGTTTAAATTATTATATAAAAAAATCATACTTCTTTATTTCAATTTGCATTTGATAAATAAATTTAAAACAACAATTGGTCTTTAAGTCAAATAAATTGAATGTTTAGTGAACTTCCAATAAGGCTATAAATTAGGGTGATAATCTCTCATATCTTGTCTTAGCCAAAAAATATTTGAAAAAATGTTGTGAGGAGGAATTTCATTTCTTTTACTCGACACATACCTTTATACCTCAAAAAATATTGAGTCCCTTAACCATAATATTGGGGCTACCAAAATTTTTTACCAGACTTTCTTCAAGGGTTGACATCAATGACTAGCAACCCAATTAGTCAACAATATCCCCCTTTGGCATTGATGGAGACACCCTGATGAAACACTAAATTCATCTTTCTCATGCTTCCCTTAGGACCATCGCTCCCCCTGGAATCATGCATATGTTCTCTCTCTCTGAGAATCTAACTATCTATCCATGCATCTGATAAAACTCTCCCCCTATGACATCAATGGAAAGGGTAAATTATCGTCGAGGTTTATCCCCCTAACTAAACTGTCCTTGAGGTTTCTCCCCCTGAATGAACTCTTCCTGAAACTTCTCCCCCAAACTAAAATATCCTTGAGACTACTCCCCCTGAATGAACTGTTCCTAAAACTGCTCCCCCAAATTGAATTGTCCTCTTTATGGTTCTTCCTTGTGTAAATATAATACATATAAGAATAGCATTCAAAATTCATTATGAGGTAGAAATTATGCCAATTTTATGACAAAGATACTCAAAGGATTCCCTTGGTAGTGGTTTTTTAAATTTGTGTGCAATATGTTCTTTGGTGCCAACATACTCAACTTGAATGTTCTTCTCTGCAACATTTTCCTGTAGAAAATGATACTTGATTGGAATGTGCTTCATGGAGTGCATCACTAGATTATTTGAGATATTGATGGCACTTGTATCATCACAATACATCGAAATTGGTTCATCATACTCAACCTGTATATCTGCCAAAGTTTGTTTCATCCATAGAACCTGTGCACAACATGTTGTTGATGCAAAATACTCTGCTTCGGATGTAGACACTGATATTGATGATTATTTCTTTCTTAGCCAAGATACCAAACACTCACCTAAGTAGAACGTTGCTCCACTTGTACTTCTTTGGTCATCAATGCAACCTGCCCAATATGCATTTTTGTAGGAAATAAGTGATAGATCCTTTCCTTTTGGATACCACAATCTAAAATATTTTATACCCTTGAGATATATGAATATCCTATTTGTTGCTAGAACATGGGATTCCTTTGGTGTTTCTTGAAATCGTGCCACCTGTCCAATATTTTGCATTACATCTAGTCTAGATGTTTTCACATAAAGTAATATGCCAATCATTGACTTGTATTTCCTCTAATATGTAGCCTTTGATTCATAATCTTTACGTAACTTGCAACCATTTTTCATAGGAGTATTGAATGGTTTGCAATCTTCCATTCATAACCTCTTTATCATTTCTCCGATATACTTGGTTTGAGAAATAAAAATGCCTTGGTTTCTTTGAAATATCTGAAGACCCAAAAAGAAGGATAAGTCTCCAAGTAATGACATTTCAAATTCATTATGTGTATCCTTTGCAAATTTCTGGCTCATCATGTCATGATCACTTCCAAAGATAATATCATCAACATAAACTTCAATTAACAAAATGTTATCTTGATTTACGTTGATGTAGAGGTTGTTTTCTGCATTTCCTTTCATGAACCCTTGTTATTGTAAATATCTATCTAAGCTGGAATGCCATGCTATGGGTGCCTGTTTCAGAATATACAAGGCCTTCATCAACCTGCAAACATAATTTTCATTCTCTGACAACTGGAATCCTTCTGGTTTCTCATTGTAGACTTCTTCTTCTAGATCCCCATTTAGGAAGGTTGATTTCACATCCATCTAATACACTTTAATATTCTTGGATCATGCATAAGTGAGGATCAATCTGATTGCTTCCATTCTGGAAACTAGGGAAAAAGTCTCTTCAAACTTAATACCTTAAACCCGAGTGTATCCTTTACATACCAATCTAGATTTGTTCTTGGCAACTTGTCCATCTTCTTTCACTTTTTTTTGAAGACCCACTTTGTGCCAATCACATTCTTATACCTTGGACTTGGAACCAATTCCCAAGTCTCATTCTTCTCTATCTAATCCAACTCTTCATCCATGGATTTTATCCAGAATTAATCCTTTAATGGCTTCTTCAAATCATGGATCAATCAAGGATAAGACTGCTAGTTGCATTTGTTCTAGTGAACTAATTCTTCTTCTAGTCTGAACTCCTACATATTTGTTCTTGATAATATGATCTGATGGATGATTCTTTTGTATTCATTTTCTAGGTGTATTTGGAGGTCCTTGTTGTTCTTTCTCTTCTACTTCTAACCAATATTATTCATCTTCCCCTTCTGTTAATTATTCATCATTTTCTTCTTCTTCGTGAACATATTCCATTGACTCCTTTTCTTCTTCCTTTATTTTCCATCCACTTGTCTCATCAATCGTCACATTGATTCTTTCCACAACTTTGTTGAGCCTTAGATTGAAATATTTGTATTCTTTCATTGTGATCGAATATCCAACAAGTATGTCTTTGTCCACACGAGAATCGAGCTTTCCCATTATGTCATCTTCTCTTTTGATGTTGAATTTGCTTCCAAAAAATCTGAAGTGCTTCACATTTGTTGGTATTCCTTTCCATAGCTCATAGGGAGTTTTATCACAATTGTTTTTTAGAATTACTATGTTTTGAATGTGAATTGTTGCATGCATTGCATGTGCCCAAAAGAAATCTATCAACTTGGAATCCATTAACATATTTCAAGCCATTTCATGTACTGTCCTATTTTTTATTCCATGCTTGCTGCAGAAATCCATAAATTCCTTTGAAGTAAACTCTCCTCCATTATCAGACCTCAAACATTTTATTTTTGAATCCATATCATTTTCAACCATTTCATTGTATATCTTGAAGTTCTTGAATGCTTCTAACTTCTTCCTGAGAAAAAAAACCGTAGTCATCCTTGTATAATCATCAACCAATAATATAAAATATTGCTAATCTTTTAAACCCTTTGTTCTAGTTGATTCAGCTAGATTAGTATGCACAATTTCCAGCAGTCTTGTTGTGGAGTATTCTTTTGATTTTAATTTGGTCTTTGTTTGATTTCCTTGTTGACAATTCTCGCATAAGGTGTTGGTTGGCTTCGTGATCTGGGGAATTTCTCTAACTTCCTCCTTTTTGTTGACTTTGACAAAGTTGTCAAATTTTATGTGACCCATCCTTATGTTCCATAGCCAAACTTCATCTTCCCTTCCTAGGCAACACTTTTAATTTCCAATTTCACTTAATACATATATGTTGCTTGAATTTCTTACAGTGGTTGCAACCAATCTACCTGAAATTTATTTTCTTATCTCACACTTCGGTGAATCAAACACAAGTTTGTGACCTTGGCCACACATTTGACTTACACTTAGAATATTATGTTTCATATCTTCCACTAGTAGATCATTTTCTTCCTTGGTATCCTTGTTTCCAATTCTGACTATGCCTCTTCCAATTATTCTAGTTGACTCGTTGTTTCCAAAGGAGACTAATCCATCTCTTTCCTTTCTCAAGGTTAGAAACCTATCATCATAGCATGTCATGTTCTTTTAGAATCCAATGTCAACATACCAACCATGTTTCTTCTATTTATCTTGTCGAGCAAGTGTGTATTATTCATTGTTGAATGAATTCTTCTTTCTTATCCATATTCGTTGGGGTTACTATCTGTGACTATTGCTATTTTGTTGTGATTCTCTTGAAGGAATTGTCATTCTACTATATTTGTCCATGTATCCAAATTTTTGCACTTATATCATTCCATATCAGTACTCAAGGATTCAAACATGTTGTATATTATATTATGTGTTTCACTCATCTTTCTTCAATAACCATTTCGTGCATAACTTTCATTGTTGTCTATCTCCCTGTTATTAGCTCTAGAATTCACATCCTTATGTCTAAAATTGTTACATGAATAACATATACCAAGAAAGATAGTTTGATACCTAGGAGTTGTAGATATTCTAAAATGAGCTACTCTTATGAACCCTTCTTCTTCTTGAGGCATTCTTGTTTCTGATTGTCGTTGATTATGAAATCCGAATCTTCTAGGTGGAGGGGTTTCTCTGTGATCTTCCTTGTAAAACTTATTGTCTCCTATGATTGTCTATGCATAGCTTCTTGGTTATGTTTCTTGATATGTTGTTTTGGAGCTTGATCCATTTTCTTTCTGATTGTATCCAAGTCCAGACTTTTCATGATTTGGACTTTGATTATTAATAATATCATCCAAAAATTTTGAGTTCTTCTGCATGTTTTTCTTTTGAAGGTCTTTTCTCAATTTGAGAATCTATGCTTCCAAAATTCCAACAATCCTGTCTTTTTCTTCCAACTTCTCTTTGAGTGCTTCTTCAATTGTTTTGTCTTCTTCAACTTGGATTTTTAATTTAGTGATCATCTATTCTAGTTCTTAGGAGTTTGAATTTTAATTTTCCTCTTTTATTTTCAGTTCTTCCTGTAGTGACTTATTTTTCTTACTTTCCCTTTTTATAACTTCTATGGAACTCAACAGTTCTTCTCTGTAGTCAACTTTTGACTCTTCATATTCTTCTTTGGTGACTTCTTCATCGAAATATTCTACTTCCATGAATAGAACCCTTTCTGTATCACATTCACTAACTTCATCTTCGTCTCATGAGGTCATGTCTTCTTTGGTGCAAACTCTTTTCTTGAGAAATTTATTTTTTGTTCTTTTTCCTTTGTATATTTGTTTGTTATTTGAATCATCTTCTTCATTCATTTTCTTTCTCTTATGGGGAAATTTGTTACCAAAATGACCAATACCACCACAATTAAAACAAATCAATGGAAGCTTACCTCTATATTTGTCGTTGGTTCCCTTTTCAGTCTTCTAACGAAGTTGGCTACTTCTTCATCACCTTCTGAGATGTCACTGTTGTTGTTATCTGACTTTGCCTTTACTTGCCATTTTTATTTGACTTATTGGATTATTTGAATGATGTTTATTTTGTAACTAAATTCTCATGTTCAGTTCTCATTTCATATGTTGTGAATATTCTATGTAGCTCATCCATGCTTATTGAATCCAGATATGTTCTTTCTTCTAGTGATGAGATCTTAGGATCAAATCTCATTCGAAGAAATCTCAGTACATTTTGAACAATTATAGATTCATCAACTTCTTCTCCCAATCATATTATTGAATTCATTGTTTCATCAACCTATAAAAGGTAAGTTGAAATATTCTCATCTTCCTTCATAGTCAGTTGTTCAAATTGACCTCTGTAAGTTTGAAGCTTTTCTACCTTGACTTTTGTGTCTCCTTCATAAACATTATGAATTTTATCCCAAAACTCCTTTGTGGAGTTGCAATGCATAACTTTGACATATACTGAATCAACCAGACCATTCATGGGTGCCTTTTTGGCTTTTGAATTATTTCAACTAATTTTCCTTCTATTTTCATTTGTTGAAGGAATGACATGTTCTTTATATCCATCTACAACTGATTGTCAAACCTCAAATTCTTGTGCTTGTACACGTCTCCATCATTTTGCTCCAGAATGCATAGTTATGTCCATCAAATTATGGTATTCAATTTTTGTACATAGTTTTTCTCTCCTTTATATATCTTTCAGTTCTTAAACTAATTTCTAAAGAAAACTTCTATGAAACCAATTGTTGGAATACTGAGAGGGGGGGGGGGTGAATCAGTAATATATATTTTTAATAATTTTTAACCATAGTATATAAGTGTTGTTTATATTTATGATCAATTTACCATTATCATTCAACAAGTGCAGAATAAATGAACCATGAACAATGAAAAATCTTACACATACACAATACACTAGTATTTTTACGCGGAAACCCAATGCAAGAGAAAACCACAAATTTTTTTTTCTTATATGTATTTAAGAATTACATTCATTGGAAACATCGACTTCCTTTGTTCTCCAATTTCAATTGGAAGGAGGCTCCAACCCCCTATGTTTTCAGGCTACAACCTGAGGGAAGCTCCAACTCCCCAATTATCTATCTACAACCAAAAGGAGGCTACAACCCCCTATGTTCTCCTTTTACAACCAGAAGTTGGCTACAACCACCTATCATTGCCATGTCCAACAACCCTAAAATATAAGTGTCAAATGATGAAACCACTTCCACACTATCACTGTGAGATATACCACTGTAAACCTGTACCAATCTATGTCAACCACCTAAAACAACCTATACCAATAGCATGTAATCAACCTATACTAAAATTCATTCTGTAGCAACAAATACCAATAGGTACGTGACCTATATATCTTGCAGATCGTGTATGTACGCAACCTTTCTATATTGTAGTCAATGTATGTACACAACCTGTCTATACTACAGCTTGTGTACACCTTCATAAACCTATGGTTTCACCTTTGTGAAACTCAAACACTTTGCTACCTCTATCACATCAACATGTAGCCTGCCATTGTGTCCAATATATAGTTGTTCCCTATGCATACATCATCATACATATCCATTAACTAAGCACATCTATGTCTCTCTAGTCATGTTCCATACATGTGTATACAATCATGATCAAGTGTAATAACCCTCACATGGACTATACATCAAACCCTATCTAATATGCAGCCTCAAACTACACCAACAACTTCACCAACACATAACAACAAAAAACCCTCAACCATGTACCAAGAAATACAAGATATGCCTCAACTCTCAACCCAACAAGATGTAACAATGATGAATACCAAATATAACAGTGTTGTAATTATGTAGATATAGTTCATATAATAAGTTCCATACAACAAACAACCCCTCTAGGTAAAATCCTCAAACTCCCATAACCATATCTCATGTAGACAACAATATATAACTACACATAAGAATATGACATACCTTTTGAACCTAGAGATAGATCTGTTGTACCTGATCACTATAGATCTTCCTGGGAACTTGCTTTCAGAATCTAAGAACCTAACACTATCAACAACTCAATCTTTCATGGATTTTCCCAATTGTATGCACCCTCCTTCACTACCATCCCGCATATGTACGTGACCTCTTCTACTGCATCCCATATACACCTAAAAAACTAGGGTTTTTTCAGTGTTTCTGCAACTTCGAAACTTTCCCCGTTAACCCTTCTTTCTAGCCGAGACTCACATAACTTTAGATGTATCAATGAGTACCTGCAATAAATCTTACAAAATAATAGATATTCAATGTGATCAATAGGTTCTAATAGGAGACCCTTGCTCTCTTATTTATACTCTCCAAGTAACTTCCTCAAGGAGTTATCTCTAACTAACTTAACCCGACTTCCTTCTTTTAGGGCTAACCCACTTCTAACCACTTGTCCACTTACAACCACTTTATCCACAAATAGTAAACTCACCACTTCTAGTTGCAACTAATTTATTTTTAATTATTTTCTTTTTGCAACAACTTAACTCATGATTAACTCCTAGTTACAACCACTTTGACTAGTAAACTTCTTATAGGAGCTTCTATAACAAATGGACTTCTTTGACCTTCTAGGGGCTTCTAGATAACTCATGAGGGTTCTCCAACTTCACAAGGCCATAACTCTCCAACCGTGAGGATTTATGTGGCATTTCACATATCATCAGAAAATGACATGTAATATCCATATAGAATAGTATTACCTACAAATACACTAATATTCATACCTTTATACCTCAAACAATATTGAGTCCCTTAACCATACTGTTGGGGCTACCAGAATTTTCTACCAAACTTGCTTCAAGGGTTGATATCAATGAAAACCAACCCAATTAATCAACATCCAGATATGGCTTTGCACCGCATTAAATGCAAAGTTTGAGTGAATCCTAGTTCTCCAGATTTCGAGATCATGAAGTTTCCACCCTCTAGTTCCAACCACTACACTGCAAAGTTACCCATATGGAATCTGAACTTGTGGAAAAGGGTGATTTTTCGACAATTCTAAATTCCCGAATCTCTCAATCCAGCTTTAGTAAATTCTTTTATAACAAACATGGTTCCATCGATAATGTTTTGATCACGATCTTCGAGGGGAAAGACATCTGACAATCAACTTTTGTTAAAAAGGAATTAATTTTCATTTCCACTAGTCGTTAACCCATATTATGGGTTCCACATATCCTTCGTTGCACATGCTAAATTTTTTTCTTTGAAACATAGGTTATTCATTACACACATGGCATCTATTGATGTGTCGCTATTGACATGGAACCTTATTTTATGGAACTACTAATGTGTCACCTACTGACATGGTATTGTTGACATGATATTGCATTCGATAGTCAAAATCCAAATTTTTATTTAAAAAGGAACTAAAAAGGATTTTATGATAATCTAGATATCTAGATTATCATTGTTCTAATGTAGGGTTATGGCATTGAGCATCCACATTTTCTCTTCAAAAATCATCTAGATAAAAAAGGGCATCTGACATTATGATATCTAGATACGAGGTTCCCTATGTCTATGTTCCACATCTTGATTTGCATTTTTTCTTAAAAGAGTCTTTAAAAGGATTTTCGAATAGACATGGTTCCAGCTTAACAAGGTTCACTTATGACAAGGTTCCGACAGGCCGAGGTTCTAGCATTGGGATCCATATTTTGTTTAAAGGTCACATAAGAACAAATCCTAGATTCCCACGATATCAGATAATCAAGATTCCAACATACAAGATTTCGACATCTTGATTCCTATTTTCAGTAAAAGATTATCCAATATCCTTGGTTATCCCGACCTGCCACCCCCTACCATGGCGTCCGCCACCATGACCTGCCATGGGAAAATTTCCATCGTGGCTCTACCATGTCACCCTCAACGTGGATTCCATGTCATCACGACATGACTGTATGAAAAACATACAATTGTTTCCTAAATTTCCCCAAATTTTTCTAATTTCAAGAAACTCCTTTGGTCACCCAAGCACTCGTTGGCTCACCTCCACACAAGAGATAATATTTCTACCTGTAAGTTTTCCAATATGAACCAATCGCTAAAAATTGTTTTTTGATACCAATTTGTAACTTACCCCAACCTCTAAGTTGGGTCTCATTACTACCAATTTCTTATCTATAACCAATATGTCGTGTACTCATAGCTAAGCACTACTCAGGTGCCTATAAAATTTGCCTTCATGGGAGAATTCAAAATTCTAATACAACTCTATGAATTTACAACATGATAAACACTCATGAAATAAAAAAGAAAAATGCATGACTGTAAAAGAAACATTAAACAAGCCATGCACCACAATTCACACCAACAAGCATGTCATAAACAAAACACAAAGATAATTTACATAACGAAATATAATTATAGAGAAAACATTGAGAGACCTTGTCTTTATGAAATAGTCCATCAACTGGATCCAAACACAAGATGTTCCACCCAACGTTAGTCTTTGTTTCACATAAACTCTCTATAATAGGACACCCCTGAGATGAGGCTATGAATCCACAAGAACGGGTCTTAGGCCGAATCTAAGTTTCCCAAACCTTACAACAATCAAACTTTCACAATTTCTCAACTACACAACAATCCTAACTTACCAACTCTCTTTTCCCTTCATCATACACAATGTAACAACCCAATTTTATCAATTATTTATCATAGTTTTTAATTTAAATTTAATTAATTATTAAAATACATAAAATGAGTCTTTTTATTATTTTATTATTAAAAGGCAGATGAAGTAATTAATGGGGGGATAAGGTTGTTGGGGAATTAATGGGGGGTAAGGTTGTTGGGGAATTAATGAGGGGGATTTGAGAGAGGAGGATAAGGAAGAGGGGGGGACTTGGAAGGGAGGTCTTTTGTTTTGGGGGGAAATTGGGGAAGAAGGAATAAGAAGAAATTTTGAAGGAGATAGGGAAGAAGGAGGACATTGGGAGAACATATTCTTTTGGGAACTCTCACAGGGCACTGTTGTTGCTAGGAAATTTGGGCTTGCGGGCCAGGGAACCGCAAGGATTCCTGGAGCTAGGGAGCCAGAGAGGTTGTTCCTAGTTGGATGGGATATTAATATTCAGTTGGGAAGTTTGGGCAAGCTCAAGAAAAAGAGAACTAGGGACTAAATCAACCAACCTACAGGTCGAGGTATGTATTTTATTATGCAGGTCGAGGTATGTATTTTATTGTGATGTTGTTGTGATTATGTTGAGGTATGTATTTTATTATGGTGTTGTTTTGATTATTTTGTTGTTGTGATTATGTTGTTTATCAATTTACTCCTAGTATAAAGAAAAACCATGAAAGGAAACCATAAATTCAATTACATATTATTTTAGTAGGAAACAAAAAAATAGATATTTATTTATTATTAAGGCCCTGAAATAGGAAGGCCTAACAAAGGTATCAGAGCCTGGTTTCAAAACTGAAACCTGGGCTTGACCACCCACAACACTGGGATTTTGTCTTTGTGCCAACATGGTCTACAACCTCTGCCTAGTTTGCTAATCCATACATTTCAACTCCCTTATAGTTTATCATGCCTCTAAGAACAATATCTCTTAATATGAATTCAAAATTAGGTTGTTACACCAACCATATCAAAAACAGAAAAATAATGGAAAAGACACTAAAATTAAAGACCAACTTGTTAACTATTGGATGTAGCAGTACTGTCAGAAGTTAAAAAAAAACTGCCAAAGTTCTTTTATAAAGAGTCTCCATCCCCAGGTGATCTGGAATATATTTGTAGAATGAAATGAATACAGATTATTATCAAAATATGCTTAACACAGAATAACAGATATATAGTAAAACCAGTTTCTATTCAATAAGGAAATAAGTTGAAATTGTAAAATGCAGCGGAAACAATCTTGCTAGAATGGTGGCAGCTTATCTCTTAGAAGAGATGTGATGGTTGCGCTCATCCGAAAAAAAATGATTAAAATGAGTCTATGAAGGCATTTTTACAATAAACAAGAATTTCAAAAACCCTAGACATCCAAAAACCCTGACCCTAGGAGATGAAGCACCAAAAGTCATGTGGGCCCCGTTTGGGTAAGTTAGTACATCAACTTTCCGAGGTCGTAACTTTTGCATACGATATTCGTTTTAGGCGCACGATATCCCATTGGAAAGGTCTATTCGAGGAATACACATTTTTCTACTATCTACCAAAAGTCATTTTGACTTTGGCAAGCCCTAAAAAACGTTGTTTAGGGCCTCAAAATAGCCCCGCAAGTCAGGGACCTAAAAGCTAGGGAAAATTGTCGAACTGGAAAACTGCCAAACTGATCCAATTGGAATAGGTGGGAGGACAAAAAAATCCATATAGATGAATCTTCCCCCCTTAGGAATCAATGGTCTCCATTGTGTTGAGTTCCCCCATCAAATGAGGAATTTTTTGTTGAATTTGGCCCTGGGTGAACCACTTGCCTTGGTGCAGGAGTTGCCCTGCTTTGACAACTCAATAAATTTGGATCCTTTGTTGGAAAGTGCCCTTGATCTATTTTTCCACAATCTGATCATTTGATTCCTGTTGTATGTAGTCGGGGTTGAGATCTATTGGTTTCATTTGTTCTGTTTTCTCTGAGGTGTCCAATAATGGTGGGAAATACGGTCCAAGGATATCCACGTTGAACACTGGGTGCAAGCCAAGGAAAGGAGGAATGTTGAGCTCAAAATCATTATCACCCACATCCTTGGTGATGGTGTACGACCTATAATAGAGTGGTCAAAGCTTATGATGGGGTTTTGTAAGGCACTCTTTCTGTAATTGCAACCAAACTTTGTCGCCCACATGAAACTTATGTGGCACCCGGTGTTGATCATGGTGTTGCTTGTACTTTCCATTGGCTTTATGTAGGATATCCTAAACCTGTTGGAGGATGTGTTGGATCCTCTCAATGAACCAGGTGGCTTTGTCAAATTCAGCTAGAGCAGGAGATGAGTCAGCCGAGGTGACCGCAAGGGGTAGTACAACATCTATGGGACCCAATGGTTGGAATCCCAACCCCACCTGAAAGGGGTTGTGGTTGGTTGCGCTATGCAAGAATTAGATATAGCTATGTTGAACATAGGGGAGAATCTCATCCCATGTGTGAGAGTTCTTGGAATTATACATGCACAGGATATGCACGATCATTCGATTTACGACCTTGGTTTGGCCATCTGTCTTGGGGTTGAAGGTCATGGATTTGGTGAGCTTGGTGTCCAGCAATGACCAGAGGCTTCACCAGAATGTGATGAGAAATCGATTGTCCGGATATGAAACAATCTTTTATGGGATTCCAAAATGTACCCAAAATCGTTCAAAGAAGATCTTGGCAATGGCCTTTACTATGATGCTCTTCTTGCAGGTGACCAGAATCGCAATCTTAGAAAAGCAATCCACAACCACAAAAACACGGTCATTTCGTCACTTGGTGGACGGGAATCCCAACATGTAATCCATTGATATGGATTCCCATGGCCTGTCAGGAGTAGGTAGAGGGGTGTACAGGCCCTATTTCTTAGTGGCCGGTTTGGAAATTGTGCAGGCAATGTAGGATTTGATATAATTTTTGACCTCTTGTCAAAGATTCGGCCAGTAGAAATGTTTTTCCGTCATTGCCACTGTCTTTTCAACATCAAAGTGTCCTTCCACTTGAATGTAGTGGGATTCACAGATCATATTCGCTTGCTCACTTGATGGAATGCAGATATGTCCCGGATGACACTGCATCTCATCCTGAAGATGGAAATTAGCGACAACTATGTTTGTGCCCAACATTTGGTAGGTGATGGTGAAGTTTGGGTCTATCTCATAGAGTTAGGGCCATCCAAAGGTCTCATGGCCACAAGAATATACAACTGTGGTGAGTGTCGCAACTAGAGGTCTGCTGAGGCAACCAACGATGTGGTTGGTGCTTCCCATTTTATACTTGATGTTGAGGTGGAATTGTTGCAAGTACGTGGACCACTTCTGATGGCATTCATTCTGTAATTTTCCTTGTGTCAGCATGAACTATAGTGGATTATGATAAGTTTTGATGATTGCCTCCTTCCCAAGAATGTAATGTCTCCACTGGTGGCAGGCTTGCACAATGGAGTATATTTTTTTTTCGTAAGTAGGGTACTTACGGATAACATATGATAGTGTCTCACTATGATATGCCACAAGGTGGTCGTGGTGAGTGAGAGTGGCACCCACATAATAGCCTGAAGCATATGTCTCGATCTCAAAGGGTTTTTGTAGGTTTGGTAGTGAAAGTGTTGGAGTTTCGCATAAGCATTGCTTCAAGTCATTGAATTCTTGTTGTTGGGACCATCCCCACACAAATTTCTCCTTACCGCCACCCCTGGTTAATTGGCTGAGGGCCCATGCAATATGGGATAATCCCAACACGAACTTGTTGTAGAAATTAGCAAGGCCCAAGAATCTCCAAAGCTCAGTGAGTGTGGTTGGGTTTGGTTAGTCACAGATGACTTGGATTTTGGTTGGATCCATATGTACGCCATGTTGATCAACGATGTAGCCCAGGTAATGAACCATGTCCATGTCGAAGGATCATTTTTCCAAGTTGGCGTAGAGTTGGTGTTGTTGCAGGGTGTGCAGAACCTATTGAATATGTTGCAAGTGTTCTACCCAAGTCTTGTTGTAAATGAGGTGTCATCCAGATACACCACTAAAAAAGTATTGGTGAATGGTTACAGGATATCATCCATCATCCTCATGAAAGTGGCTGGAGCATTTTTCAAACCAAAGGGCATGACCAACCATTCAAAAAGACCTCCCTTTGAATTGAAGGTGGTATTCCATACATCTGTTTGTTTTATCGGGATCTAGTGGTAGCTAGACTTCAGATCAATATTACTGAAGTATTTGGTCGTCATGAGCTTATCAAGGAGTTCGCCAATTCAGAGAATCAGGTGTCGGTTTCTGACTGTGATTTTATTTAAGGCCCAATAATCAATGCAGAGTCGCCAGGTTCCATCTTTATTATGTACCAACACGATTGGGCTCCCACAAGGTGATGAGTTGGGACAGATGTTCCCCTTATGGAGAATTTCTTGGATCTGTTGCTTGATATCCTCATTCGCTAATAGAGAGCCACGGTATATTGGCCCATTAGGAAGCGATACGTCGGGGGTCATATCGATGGGGTGCTTGAACTGACAATTCATAGGTACCCCAGTAGGGGAGGATAAGATATATGAGTATTCTTCCATGACCTTATCCACTTGCTTCTACTATGTGGAGAGGTTGGTCATGGAGACCTTGGATGTGGCTGTGATCTTTCTCTCATTCTAAGAGTGAATCATGAAGAAGACAAACTTCCCTATCTGACCGATGACCTTTATGCATTTCTTGGCATATATCAAGGAAATAGCACTGGGTGGGACTACCTCGGGTATTATGTATAATTTCTTGTTCAAAGTAATAATAAAACTGTAAGGCCTAGACTCATATACAACATGATGTTTCCATAAATATGGTTGGCTAAAAATAACATTACAAACTTTGAGAGGGGAAAAATCACACAATACCTCGTCTTTGAAGGGATTGATGTCATATGACAAGAGACATTGTTGGTTGACGCAGATGTAGCTTCCTTGGAGGAGCCATCCGATGGTGTAGGGATGTGGGTGAAGCATTGTCAATAGGGTGAGTCGCTTGACAACCTCTGCTAATGTGAGGTTCTTCTGACTACCTCTATCAATAATGAAGTGCAGTGGGGTACCCTTCACCCAAATCTTTGAATGAAAAAGGAAATCACCTTCCTCTAGCTCGTCTGGTTCATCGAGATAGAGCTTGGTGGTAGCAACAGTATCACTGGGTTCTGCATCTATGATCTGTCACCCCCTTTCTGGTTCTGACTCAGAGTCAGAACCCACATCTGATTCAGAGTCTTTCACCTCAACTACCAGTGATTTATTTGAGCGAAAATCAATAGTGTTATGCCAGGTGCTCTTATGGAAGTCGCATCGATTCCCGATATCTTTCTTTGTCTTTTTGGTGCCCTTATTTGCTTGTGGCTTGAAATGGTTGTCCTGAGGTTGTCCGTCTTTTCTATGTCTTTTGTTCTACAGTTTGGGGCCTGCCTTTCCTGGATTTTTGCTATGAGGGGTTCCCAGGCCCAAATTTGCACGTATTTTGTTTGAGCTTCTGCTCAATTTTGATGGCATATTGGTAGGTCGCACCCAAAGATTAGATGTCTAGAAACTCCATTTTGGCCTAGATGTATCTATGCAGACCGTCGTGATACTTGAGCACCATATGTCACTTATAATCTTTGATAACCAGCTTGGTGCGCAAGGTATGGAAGATATTTGTGAACTCGGGCACCGCTTGGTCTCTTTCCTACCGTAGCGTGGTCCATTTTGTGTCCAGATCGTCATAACTTCCAACAGGGTAGTATTGTTCCTTAATAACATCCCTGAAGGACTCTCATGTGGCTGCGACTGTAAGTAATAAGGGTTCCTCTGTTTCCTTTTTCTCACGGAAAGTTTCCCACCTATCTTTGACATAGGGGACGTCTTTGAGGAACGAAAAAGTAATGTTTTCTTTATTCGAGAAGTTATGGACAAATAAATACCCTTCTAGCAGATTCAACCATTTTTCTACCACATCTGTGCCTATATGACCTTCAAATATAGGAATATCTAAGTTGATTTGTACCTTGAAGGGGGTGGTGCCTCCATTTGAGGAAGATGTGTCGCCTGTTGGTAGTCGCCGAAGGATTTGCGCAAAACTATCCATCATCTTGTTCCTCTGTTGCTCTTATATCATTGATCCAGAATATATTTGTAGAACAAAATGAATACAAATTATTATCAAAATATGCTTAACAAAGAATAACAAATATACAGTAAAATTGATTTGTATTTAATAAGGAAATAAGATGAAACTGTAAAATGTAGCAGAAACAAGCTTGCTAGAATGGTGGCGGATTATCTCTAAGAAGAGATATGATGGTTGCGCTCATTCGCAAGAAGATGATTAGAATGAGGCTCTAAAGGCCTTTTTACAATAAACAGGAATTTCAAAAACCCTAGACATCCAAAAAACCTAACCCTAGGAGATGAAGTGCCAAAAGTCATGTGGGTCCCGTTTGGATAAGTTAGTACATCAACTTCCCGGGGTAATAACTTTTGCATACGATCTCAAATTTAGGCACACGATATCCCGTTGGAAAGGTATATCCAAGGAATACACATTTTTCTGCTATCTATCAAAGGTCATTTTTACTATGGCTAGCCCTAAAAAACATTGTTTAGGGCCTCAAAACGACCCCGCAGGTCAGGGGCCCAAAAACTAGGGAAGAAAATGTAAAACTGGAAAGCTGCCAAAATGAGCCAGTTGGAATAGGTGGGAGGCCAGCGACATCCATCTGGATCACCAATTATATTGTATGACTGAAATTCCTATGGTAAACTGTATGACTGAATTTCCTATGTAATATTGTTTCACATAATATGTTTAATTTTTTTTTTCAGTTAAAAAAAACTACTTGTGAACTAGGTCAAGAATGTGAAAAATTGAATTATTACTTTGATATAGACAGCAAGGGCTCATAACTTGACAAGGCCAGAACACAAATACAATCAAGCAAGACATCTACAACAATCCATTCCTGAATTAACTGCTAACGTTCATATCAAAATACTATAAGTGTAATGAGTAATCTCACAATAAGGGAGGAATCCAGTCTGTTGCATCTATATAATCCACTACTAAATGACAAATTCAAAACTACATCAACACAAAGAACTTGGGCCTTAACCATACATCCCAGTTTCAACATGCTCCCCTTTACTTCATAATTAAAAAGTGTGTGCAAAGGGATCCTGTAAGGGAATTCTATGTGGGCTTCTTTGTAAGGTTTTAATAAGGAAATCAACTACAAGATACCCACAATCAAATCCACATGGGCTTACATGCAAATATTTAACAAGGCATTCAAATCAAGACTATCGATATGTCGATTCTATATCAGCTTCTCTGCAAGTAGGGAAATCAATTTGAAGTAATCCACATATCAAATCTACATGAGCTTTGTAACCATAAAATCAATTCCTCCCCCATTAATAATGGCAATACATATGTTTTGAATTTGACCTTAGGATTGGTGGCAAAAACTAGATATCGGGGCATATTGGGCACAACATGCGGGACATTGTAGAAGGAACACCAATCAACATCAGTAGTAAGAGTAATTGGGAGACATCCAAAGAAAAAAGAAAACAACAAACCAGCTAGAAAAAAATAGTTTGGAGAGAGAGTGCTACTGTTCCCATTGTTACTATCTTCAATAGAAATGAGTTTAAGAGGACCTGTATACAAGAGAAACCCAACATGAACTATGGTAACACTTCATAGAACATGATAGTTTCTCATTGTGTATACAACAGGAATCATGAAAAAGAGACAGGCTCTTATAATTGCAAAGAGAATCCAAGAATGAATCTTGTCCCTCCACAGAGACAGGTTGACCTAGATTTAATTCAACAACAAATGTAGAAACAATGATCTACAGACATTCACAGGATTTAGAGAAAAAAATGACAGAAGTAAAAACACATTGTTTATCTACTTTGTGTGGCACTCGTGAGATCTAAAAATATGACAGGATTGATATTATCCATTCCATCCAAGGTCAGATTGTTGTTTCTAATTCCATGAAAAATGAATTCATTAACTTGGGCAAAGGCAAAGACAGAATTCAAACCAGGATCCAAACAAAAATCGATCAAGCATATGCCATATGGTGCTATGAGAAATCAGTGAAAATATCTTTTACTTTCTACCCACTGTCTTAGCATTCTTCGTCTTGGAGCTGGATGGAGAGGGAGCAAGCGTGAATGACGCCTTCCCGAGTTGACCATTGTCCCCGACTCCCCACTCCCCTACTAGTCGAATGCGTCTACTAGACCCAACGAAGATGACGTTGTATGAATCAGACGTTTCCATAACAGAAGTAAACAATGCCGTAATAGATTCACCATGTATCCCATGAGATGAAGAGTGGCCCTCTTAGGAAAACATTTGATCATACTTGGATTTTTCCATAGTTGGAAATGATTTAAAATTTTCCTTCATTTGTGGGAGCTCGCAAATTCGCCACCGGATAATTTTTCTTGGGTTGTAGCACTGCGACCTTCTTGATCAGTGAATCCCCAGGACATTTCTTTGCTACACAGTCTAGCGCCCAAGACCAAGTACCAGACCATGAGGAGGATATCCCACATGTTTCAAGCGATCAAGCCACGAGGAGAGCCCACAAGGGGTATTACTTACTCAACACATCTTCCACCAGCGTCTCCGCCACCAACGCTAAACACCAAAAGTTTCTAGAGTCAAGCCATAAGGAAACACCTATATACAGGGCGTAGGTCCATATACTATGCATCGTCGGCCTAGCTGGGTCGCCTACCCATGGCGACCATGCCCTCCCCAACCAACCAGAAAACCCCGACAACAAAGAAAGTCAAGCCACAAGTTTCGAGAGTCAAGCCACAAGGCAATGCCTATATACACGGCCCAGGTACATGCGCTATGCATCATCGGCTTGGCTGGGTTTCCCACTCATGGCGGTCATGCCCTTCTGTTGGAGATGGAAGTCACTCCTGGATTGCTTGCAGGAGAAGAGCCCGACGCCCATCAGTTTAATGTCATGATTTGTTTGAAAGGGGTGATCAAATGGAAGAAAACTCGGAACAGTCGTCTCAACTCAGAAACTAGGCCAGGCATGCATGAACGAGTGAGGTCTTGATAAACTTCAGACAGTGAGTTGCAATAAAGGGTGAGTAGGGGGAAGAATTCATAAGAAGGGTGCAAGGGTCTGTTATAGGCATCAAACTTATAACAGACTGTGAAAGTAGGCATCTGAAAACAAGATCTTCTTACTTCCAAGTGCGGGAAACCAGAGAAAACAACAATGCAACAATAAATCATTTATCATAACAGGACTATGTTAATCCATGCAAACCATTCGATCATGAACTCTCCAGCCAGAGATGAACATAGATGTGAAAGGAAAATTGTCCGTTATAAACCAAGAAGTCTCAAACACTGATACATAACCCAAAAAGCTAGAATGTTTACTGAAACTATACAGTCGGGAGCTTAGCTCTACCATCGATAGATACAAAAATGGTGAAAATGCCTTCATATACTCAAACTAACAACAACAAAAAAATCAAGACGTAGCATTAAAATCTTTGCGTCTGCATGGCTTCTAACAATCTGCAGTCGAAATCTTTGAATGGTCATGCAACTTATGGCAGACGCAATCGATCTTCTGACAGTTTCAACGACGAATCGACGTGCCTTTAATTCATTGCAGGACGTCCCCATTATGGCAGAGACGATGTCTAACCACCACTAACCACTTCAATAACTACTTTCTTGGGATTGAGGACGATCTGACCAACTCAGCACTTTGGGATACGGAAGACTCCTCGCACTGCCACCTGGAATAACTGAATAGCTTGAAGAACGTGTATGGAGGCCAACGCTGAAAGCGGGGTTCGACAACATGGTGACAGGGCCACACCCGCAAGGACGAAGTAGGAACGATGAGAGGCGAGAGAGGTGGCAGGGGATGACATAAGGAAAAAGGAATATAAGCGGAGAAGGTGGGAGAATAGACGTGGCAGGGGTAATTTAGTGAGAGGCTGACATGGAGGAGATGGGACCCGTGGCAAACAGTGGGTGGATGATGAAATGGGAAGGGGACCCCGAAAACCATAGAGGGGAGGTGGATGGATGACACATGGCAGCAGGAGAATGGCGGAACAGAAGGAATATGACATGACGGGAGGAGGGCCCACACAGGTTAATGACAGGGTAGCTGAGAGGGATGAGGCCATCCATGAGTCGTTGATCCGGGCTCCTTGATCGTGGTCGTCGGAGAGTTGCTTGCTTGATTCCGGACCCCCCCCTCCACTTAAAGGTAGAAAAACAGGGGGGGTCTGGAATGGTCTTCATCATCGTTGATCTGGGCGCGCTAATCTGGAACGTTGGAGAGTTGCACCCCCGATTCCGGACCCCCCCCCCTCCGCTTAAAGGTATAAAGGCGGGGCGGGGGTCCGAAATCCAATATGCACCATTGATCTGAGTGCGCGGATGCCTGCCATCCAGATCCGCCTGTTGTTTATTACAGATTCCGAACCCCCCCCCACGCTTAAAGGTAGAAAGGAGGGGGGGTCCGGAATTTGTTGTGCGCCGTTGATCCTAGCACGCAAATCCCAGCCGTTCAGAATTGATTTTCATTTAACACAGATGCATTCGTGCCCAAAACTTAGGACAAGTGGGTTTTAACCCATTCTTTTACATTCTAACCCCCCTTACAAGAAATATCGCTAACATTTGGCTCCATGGGGGATAGAGTCATCCCTGTGATGCTTTAAGAACTCTTTTGCAGATTCAGTGCCTTTGTTGTTGGGATATGGAGTCATTTATTAGTCCGAAAAAGAAGAACGGAAACAATACTTACAAAACAAAACAAAAAGAGCCGACTGAGGCTCACAGAAAACATTTTTTGAAGAAATGCCCATTGACCGGGCCACTGAAAACTTCATCGCCTTCCAGATCCTGCAACCTGTAAGTGTTGTTTGAAAATACTTCGAGGATCTTGAATGGCCCAAACTAGAGGGCATCAAATTTACTGTGTTTTCCCTTGTCCTGCCTGGGTGCGTCCCACTTGAGTACCAGGTCACCCTGCTTGAATTCTTTCTTTTTACTCTTCCTATCAAAGGCCTTCTTGATCTTCTGTTGATGATTGTAGGCTCTGTCCAAGACCTGCTCTCTGATCTGTTGCACTTCCACCATCTGGTGAATTCTTCTGAGAACATGGTTAGGTTCCCCCTCGAAGTCTTGGAGGAGATTTTCCACCGGTAAGGTGAGCTGAGTGGGGAAAATGACCTCTATTCCATAAACCAGTTGAAAAGGTGAGATGCCCAGTGATTTCTTTGTTGTTACCTGATCAGCCCAAAGAGAAAATTTGAGTTTTGAGTCCTAGCCCCTTTTATTGTCCTCCAGTAGCTTTTTGATGAGCTTAATTAGGCTTTTATTGGAGGACTCTGCCAGTCCGTTTCCTTGAGGATAGTAGGGAGTGGAGTGAATTAGTGTAATCTGGAATTGTTCACAAAATTTGACCAGAGGCTCAGACCTGAAGGGGGAGGCATTGTCAGTGACAATCCTGCTTGGGCAACCAAATCTGACTACGATGTCCTCCCAGAGGTTGCTGATCACCTTGTGAGAAGTACTCCTAGTAGGGACAGCCTCTATCCACTTGGTGAAATAATCAATTGCAGTGAGGATCCATCTGTGTTGGCCACTTGAGGAAGGATGAATCTCCCCGATGAATTCCAATCCCCACTGTTGAAAGGGTGCTGAAACTACCACAGGCTTTAATGGTAGGGATTTGAGTTGTTGTTTACCTGAGAACTTATGGCATTTGATGCACGCCCTGACTTCCCTGCAGACATCAGGAAATAAGGTGGGCCAGTAATACCCAACTCGGAGGATCTTGTGAGCTGTGGTCTTCCAGAAATAATGGTCGCCGCAGAGACCACTATGGAAATTGATCATGACCTTCTGAGCTTGCTGCGGATCCAGACACCTTAGTAATACTCCCAGAGGATCTTTCCAATACAGGGCTTGGTCAATAAGGCAATATCTGACCGCTTTGAGTTTTAAATCCCTGGCCTTACTTTTTCCCAATCCATCAGGGGGATTCAATTCTTTCAGAAAGTACAAGATGTCCTTGTACCAGGGGCATGATGCTAGGGGTATAATGATCTGAGGATTCCCGCTGGATGACTCAGCTTGCTCATTGATGAAGTTAATCCCCAGAGTCTTGAAATTGGATTCAACCAGCAACCTGGCTAAACCCTACCCCTTTATGAGTTTGGTGGGCTTAATCTCCAGATCAAATTCTAGGATCTTAGCGATCCATTTACCTATCTTTCCGTCTATGTTAGGTTGTACAAGAATGTCCTTCACAGAGGTTGAAGGGACATATGATGTGATCCTTGAATGCAAGACATAGACTCTGAAAGCCATGAGGGATTTCACCAGGGCATAGGCTTGCTTCTCCATGATCTCGTATCAGAGTTCTACATCTCTCAGTGCCTTGCTAAAGAAGGCAATAGGCTTCTCTTGTCCTTCATCATTTTTCTGCAGTAAGACTGTTGCTACTGTATCAAAAGAAGCAAAAGAAAATATCAGAAAATCTTTGAAATAATCGGGACTGATTAGCACAGGTGCCTCAGTCAACTCTTTCTTTATTTGATCGAAAGATTCCCTGGGTGCAGAGGTCCATATTACTTCACTCCCCTTCTTGAGCATGGAAGTGATGTGTTTCACCAACTCAACGAAATTTGAAACAAATCTCCTCAGAAAATTTATCCTTCCCAAAAATGCCTGAACCTCTTTTTTAGATCTGGGAAGGGACAGGGCCTGAATTGCTTCTACCCTGTCGGGATCAATCCTTACTCCCTCTGCTTATACTATATGACCTAACATCTTTCCCTCTTACATAGAGAATAATGATTTCTTGGGATTTAAAAATAGGCCATACCTCTGACACTTCAGGAAGACTCTTTTTAAGTGGCGGCAGTGCTCCTTATCAGTCTTGGAGAAGACTGTGATGTCATCCAGATATATTACCACAAACTGGTCTTTTTCCCCAACGAACGCTATGTCCATGGCGCGCTGAAATGTTGCTCCTGCGTTCATCAGACCGAAAGGCATTTTGGCATACATGAACATGCCCCAAGGAGTGGTGAAGGCTGTTTTTTCTCTGTCTTCAGGCATGACTGATATCTGATTGTATCCAGAGAAACCATCAATCATGGATATTCTAGATGAACCAGTTACCCTCTGCAATATGTGTTCCATGTTGGGCAG
>JZKD02S1985401.1:623492-635518 GCA_000966675.3 Picea glauca
CAAAGGATTGATTATCTTGGTATTTTGTTTTGTTGTTTTCTGTGCCATAAGACAGGGAATTTTAGGAAAGATTGTAAGGGTTTGGAGGAGGATGAAGATTATGATTCCTCATAGGACACGTACCAATTCGAAGGCTTTTATGAACAAGAGGATAGTACCATCTGGAATGTTGGTGGAATTTCTTCTAAGGAAGGGGCTTCACATTGTGTTGATGGCGAGGCTTTTCTTGGTAAGTTAAAGGTTTTTTGTCCTTCGTTGTTTAACTCGCTCACTGCACTTGAGAAAGACACTTTGAAAAACTCAAAGTTTTTATCTATTTCAAGTTCAAAGTCTTTTGAAGGGTTAATTGATTCGAGAGATAACTCCTATGACTCTTTTGGGGATGTGAAAGACGCCATTGAATCTCTCTTCTGATTATTTGAAGATGGATGAGGGCCTGGGACTTTCGAAGCAGTTTCACAATGATTTACAGCCCGATGATCGTAAAGTTTGTGGTTGGGTGGACTTTGTGGGTGAATTTGTTGAGAGGGATGATGGAAGGGGTTGTTTCTATGGATGAGGTTGGGCCTGTTGATCATATTTGGAAGGGGAAGATGGATGAATTTATTGAAACCCTGGTTCCATTGTATAAGGATATGGTTCAACGAAAACCTTTGTCGGTTTTTTACAGTTACTTTGCAATTCCTTGTGGATCCTCAGAGTTGGAATCAAGGGGGGTTGGTCCTAAGGATTTGATTTCTCCCTTAGTGGAGAAGAAGGGAGCGATGTCTGGAGGTTTGGGTAAATACTTCTCTCCTATTAAGACAAGAAGTTCAAGAAAAAAAGTGGAAAAGGAGAATGGTGATCCGAGAGGTTCGGGTATAGTTATTTCTGGTCCTAGGGATCTAGAGAGAACAAAGCCCTTGCCAGATCTAAAAGATTAGAATTTTGTCTTTGAATATTCATGGAGTTGGGGGGGCTCCAAAGACATCTATCCTCCAGAGGTTGTTAGAATTAATTTCTCCCAATGTTTTTTTAGTGCAAGAAACCATGGTGGATGGTAGGTTTATTTCTCTTTTTTGGGATCAAACAATGGTAGTGGCTTCACTGCTTTCCTTACCCACTAGTGGATTCTATTCCCTTGATCCGTTGCATCTGCTTGGATTCTCGTCCCTCCGTGCATAACTGTTTCTATCTTAGATTTTTTTTCATGTGCCTCAGCTACTATCATCTTGTTGGTTGTGGAGCCTAACTATCTTCATGATCCAGAGGTTTGTTTCAGCCATGTTTGGATCCCATTTCCTGACAGTGGGGCTTCCCCCACCACTATTGTCGTCAGGAGGTTCCATAGGGGAGGAAACGACAATTAATGGAGCCCCCCCTGGCGGGGGATTCGGGGGAAACACCCCCGAAATGAATTTTTGGGAAAAAATTTCCGAGTAAAATATTGTAATTTCGTAGTAAATCTGGATCGTTAATTATAAGGTCGTAGATATGACAATAGAATTTATGTAGGGATTTTTTCCCTAGAAGGAAACCCTCTTTTTATATGAGGGCATTGTATTGTGGTTGTATATGAGAGTGAATATTGTATTCTGAGAGAGGAGACGGTGAGAGAAAGAAGAAAAATTTGCAGCGGGTGTGTTGTAGGTTGTATCCCTTCATTCATTGGATAATAATAAATGAAGGAATTGGGAATTTCTATGGCGAATGTAGTCCACATTGGGTGAACCATGTATATCTGTATCTCTATCGTATTATGTATCTTTTGTGTTTTATTTCCACATTTGTTTTATTTTATTTCTTCGAGATCATGCTTTTCTAACACATCTCTACATTTTCGTTCCTCTTTTCTTTCCATTTTGTGATCCACTGTTGACAATTCTCCATTGCATGGTCTAGTGCTATGCAATAAGTACATGTTGTGCAGGGATTCAGGAATTTGCATGCTAAATGTATGGGTTTATTACAATTATAACATATGATTGGACCTCTTCCTCTTACAAATCCTCCTCTTCCACGGCCTCTAAACCCTCGTCTTCATGTTTGATTATAACTTCTTCGAGTATTATATTGTGGTGATCCTCCTTTGGATTCTTCACCTTTGACTCGATATGTGTCTGCAGTGCACTCTCTCATCAAGTCAAATGCACAACAATCCTTTTTTTCATGTCTGACAGACTTGCAAAGGTTACAAAATAGATTTGTCATAGTACTTTGGTACTTCTACATAAATGGGAAATTATGAGGGTGGTGACCCATCGTCTTGCAAATATCACACTATAGACCTAATTGATTCGAAGCTCCTATGTTCAAATACTATTGAAAAGATGGAAATTCATCCTTATGATGACCCTTTGTTCTAAATGTAATACACAAGACTCCCTCACACTTCTCTTTTCCTTTTGTAATTTCCTGTAACTGAATAGTCAACGCGACCAACTATGACTGAACTTGATCCATCCCTACATTATTTTCTCCTACATGGGATGCTTCCAATTTCATAGCAATCTCCAGGGCTTTTGACTATGTCACAATGTTCTGTTGCTTCAAAGGGTAGCGTATATGAAGCAACAAACCTGCAATAAACCATTCCCTATGTTGTTCATTTGGAATATGGAATGTCAATCGGTCCTTTAGTATCTTGAATCTTTGATCATAGTCCCACACTAATTCATTTACTATCTATTTAATCTCATTCATCTCTATAATGCCCCGCGACTAAGACTTAGGCTTATGTAATTATTTCAGAAAGTATTTCCTCACCTCTACCAATGTTCTTGTCTGACCCGCAAGTGTAGTATTCGAATATTTCATGTAACATAATAATGCATGATCTTTGAAGGTTGCTGCCAACTACATAATCTTCACATCATCATCCTAGATGTTCTTCATAGTTCATATTGTGTCACAAATGAATAAATAATGTTCTAGGTATTCTGAACCGACCCCTTGAAAGAGAGGCATCCTTAAGGTGGGATCTACCCACACCATCGTATTTTGTGTGGTATTCTTTCCTGATAACACTAATTGATTCTAACTCGATGTACTACTTCCACAACTTTGATTATTTCCACTATTATTTTTACTTCCTTCACTAACTACAACTGACAAAACTTATGATCTTACATCAGTTCTTGGCGACGCACATGGGGTCATGGGTTCAACGTAGAGTCCTATCTGAATGGGATCTTCTTCTACTAGACTGATTTTACGGATATTTTATTTTTTTCACAGACTCCCTTATATCTAAAGTATTACACCAATGTCTCTTTCCTCTATCTCATTGTGCTTCCCATTTTTCTCTGTCATAGTCCTCTTCTTATTCGATCTAAATCTCTTACCAATGTGCAGTAATTCGATCTCTTTGTTCATCACACTCTTCTTCTCTATGCATCCTTGGCTCATTTGTTCTTCATTCCTTCTCTTCATCCTTCTCTATGCTCAGGTCATTCTTTGGTCATCCCCAAGTTCCACTATGTGAACGAAGACGCTTAGCAATCATATTCCATGGTCATAACTCTTATGTCGCAAAAAATCTTAATCCACGTAGATATTGACTTCATGTAGCTTCCACGTGGTCCTTTAAATAATTCCCTCTCAAAAACGCTATACGACTGAGTATAATCTATGGAAAATTCAGTAACATAACCTCCCATCAGACTATCTAACTAGTAATCAATTGTGTGTGATGTCTTATTCCTTATTGCTTTAACCTGTTAGATCAATTCAAGGGTCCAATTCCTTGGAACTGCAGTTCAATATCTTCCGACCTGTTCAACAAATCTCTAGATCCACTCTGCTAAAATATTTGAAAAGTCAACGAAGAAACTTTCATGCAAGTATTTAAACACATATCTTTGTAACCATTCATCTGCATTGATCCTTAGATTCTTATTATGATATACAACAAATGTGATCTCCTTCGTATTCAAACATTCTCCGATATCCTCCTTAGTAGGCCTCCACATCCCCCTCATTCGCAAATCCGAGTCTCGATAATGGAACCATTTGTTGGAATGCAGTAGGAAGACCTGAGATTAAACATTAATTCACCAACAAATCCCAAGATACCAGTCATTTCAGCATCGCCCGCGAGCAGGTGAAGTCTCACCTGAGGTTCCTATGGGTACTACAGGAACTAAGATTTTGCAGTCATGGGGGAATATGAGGCATTCATCCTTATTGTTTACTTAACATTCATTCATATATTCTATGCACAAAACCCTAAGAGTACCATAACATCTAACATAATCATCCTACTTAACCATTCAACATATGTACGAGACCATCCAATACATATTCAGATCAACCATTAAGCATATATTCTATGTGCGCAATGAAAATCAAAGAAAGCAAACACATCATAACATCATACACATCAAAACACAAGGATTTAACATGGTTCACCCCAAACTAGGCTACATCCACAACAAATGGCTTCTTATCTTATTCATTCATAGTCTTCCTTATAATGGGTGTGCACTGTGCTCATACAATGATCTTCACTAAAAACACAAACATGCCCAAGTTGTTCTATGTTGCAGTGCACACATACCTCTCGACCGATGTTCATCTCAAGTCATACTCATCAACTAGAGAAGCACTACTCATTGCTCAAAAACTCTCCAAAAAGATTGCACTACTTCATATGCTCACTCCCTCCTTTCTACCCAAAACCCATACATATTTATATACATATAAATTGGGGCTTATGCCATTACAAATAGGTTATAGAGTGGAAAAAATGTCCCAAAACTCCTAACTAACTTCTGTCTTTTGCACATTGACTCCTTAAAATATGCTAATTGTATTCCACGTGTGTTGCTCCTTTGTTGATTTGTCGTGCGATCCTCTCTTGCGTGATTCCCAAAACTTACCCAAAATGGCCTTCTCCAATGATCCCCATGTAAGAAGATGGATTTGACATCCATATGATGGACCTCCCATTTATGTGACACTACAAGGGCTAGAACAAGGTAGATGGAATTCATTTTGGCTATAGGGGCAAAGGTTTCATTATAGTCAATTCCTTCAACTTGGTATAATCCTTTGGCAACTAACCAAGCCTTTTGTCTTTCAACACTTCCATCTGATGCATACTTAGTTCCGTAGGCCCATTTGTATCTGAAAATTTTTCTTCCTTTTGGAAGAGGTAAAATATCCCAAGTATCAGTTTCCATTAAAGAATGATACTCTTCATTCATTGTTATATCCCAATATGGATTACCCGAAGCTTCTGCAAATGTCTCTAGATCATAAGTCTCTGAAACTTGAGCCAAAAGAGAAGAGGCTCGTTGGAACTGTGAACGTGTTCAACACTGATAAGAAGGATCACTGAGAAGATCACCATTTGCTTCTCATGTTGAACAAACCCATCTAGGAAGCAATGGTGTTGGTGTAGGTTCAGGTTCAATGGACTCATCTAGAGGAAGGTGAAAAGGCAGAGGTGGATTTTCATCCTCACTATCATCATCTGAAGACGAAGATACCAGAATAGGAACATAAGAAGGCACAAGCATCGAATATGGCTCATAGGCCGAAGAAGGCACAAATGTTGAATTAGGCTCACATGCCAAGATATTTTTATCAAATTTAACATCTCTTCTAATAGTAATTTGATTACAATGTGGTTGAAGAAGTTTGTAACCATTGACATCTTTAGAATAACCAACAAATATACACTTCTTACTTTTACGTTGCAATGCTTTTCTTTTCTCATCAGGAATGTGAGTCCATGCTACATTTCCAAATACCCAGAATTGACTTACATTTGTCTTAAGTTTAGTCCATGCTTCTTCCGGTGTTACATTTTTAAGAGCCTTTGTGGGAGTGTGATTTACTATCTAATTTTCATAGTTAATGGCTTCCACCCAATACTTTAGACTTAATCCCTTAGATTGGATCTTACAATTATCCATTTCTTTTAATGTGCGGTTCTTTCTCTCAACAACACCATTTTGTTGTGTTGTATATGGAACAATGTGTTGCATTTGGATTCCCTATGTAGTGCATAAACTTGTAAAATTATTGTTCACATATTCACCTCCATTATCTATTCTTAACCTTTGAATTTAATGTCTATATTTCTTTTCTACAAGGGCCTTGTAGGCCAAGAACTTGTCAAAAAATTCACTCTTAAGTTTTAAGAAGTAAACCAAAGTGTGTCTAGAAAAATTATCAATGAAAGTTAAGAAATACTTGTACCTGAAAAAATAAGGAGAAGAAAGTGGACCACACAAGTCACTGTGAACAAGCTGCAAAGGGACCGAGGCGTGCTAAGAGGCATGTTTGTCAAAACTATCCCGATGATGTTTGTCGAGAACACAACCAACATAAACACCATCTCTAAATGAAACAAGATGAATACTAGTCACCATCTGTTGATTACATAGTTGTTGCAATGAGTGATAGTTTAGATGACCAAACCACTCATGCCAAATTTTGCTCAAGTCATCGTTGTGACAAGAAAAACTGATGGAAAATATGATGAACAAAAGTTGTCAAACTTGTACAACCTAGTAATATCATCAACAATTCCAGTTGCAATAACACATTGAAGATCTTTTAGATCCTTGATTACAACTTGGTGAGGTGAAAACTCTATGGTTTTACCTTCACATGAATGAGTGATTTTATATACTGATAGAAGGTTGCCGGAAAGACTTGGAACACATAATACATCGTTGAAATGACCATTATATACCTGAATTGTTCTAGACCCAGAACACTAAGAGATTTATCTTTACCAACAAATATTTTCTTGGTGTTACAGTCATTTAGAAAATAAAAAATGGCTCTATCCTTATCCATATGATAAGATGCTCCATAATAAATAAGCCACTCATTAGAAGAAGAAGTATAAGTTGCATTGAAGGAGAAACTAGAAGCAGAAAGTGCATGTCCATGAGAAGAAGAAGAAGTAGAATCTATATTGATGTTGTGCTTCTTCATCATTGCTTCTAAAGATACCATGCTTTTAAAACATTTGGACTCATCATGACCATTTTTCCCACAAAATTTGCAATGTCTATCAGTCTTTTTATTTTTAGATTTTTCTCCTTTGTCACCATTAGGAGCGAAAGTTGCCTGAGAGGGTTTGGGGCCCTTGTTTTTCTTGTTTTTGTGCTGAGGATGTTGCTTCTTGGGATTTTTGGATTTATATTTTTTCTGGGCCACTAAGGCTTTGTTGGAGGTACTTGGAGTGTTGATCACTCAAAGTTTCACAAGCTTATCTTGCTCTCTAATCAAAGCATCACAAAAGAACTCAAGAGTGGGTTTTTTATAAGAAGTCCCTAGAGCTTCTCTAGTGGCATAGAAGGTAGATATAAACACTATATATGCACTACCAAGCTTATAAAGAATAATATATATGCAATGCTCATCATCCAAATTTATGTTACACTCTCCACAAAAAATTCTAAGTGTTTTTAACTTAGATAAATACTCTTCAATGCAAGAAAAATCATTTGGACTTAAAGTCATTAACTGATTCTCCAACTGGTGAGCTTGAATAATATTGTATTTACCAAACACAACTTCAATCTTTTCCCAAACTTTATTGGGGGCATCAAGTCCTTGAACGTGAAACCTTAAATTAGGAGAGATGGACATTTTGATTAGTCGACAGGTTTCATCATTCCTATTAATCCATTTGACATACTTTTCATCATCAATGGGTTCTTTTTCTTTTCCCAAGGTAATCTGGTACAATCCTTTACTTCTTAATAAATACTCCATATGGGATTTCCATTGGAAGTAGTTGGTGCTTGTAAGAAAAATATTACTGGGAGAATCCATATTAAATATGAAGAGAACATAGATTTAAAATCTGAAACTAATGGTCTATATGGAAAGATCTTGAAAAATTAGGCTATTTAAAAAACCAAAACAAAATAGAAAATGGACTTTGGATGTGAAAGTTATGACCTTTTGAAAAAATGCATAAATTGTAACCAGAGAGCCATGTGGAAGGTAGAAGTTGGTCCACGTGGTGATGCCCCTCCTAATAACCTCACTTTTAGAAACAAGTTGTTTCTGTAGTGACCCACTTTTATAGAATAAGCGGATATCACCTTTACAATGAAGTTACTTTAAAAAATAAAGATGCATGCAAAATAAATAACTTTAAAAATAAAATATTAAAGCTAATTATAGTGATTCACTTTTATAAATTAAGCAAAATACACTTTACAATGGATGCATTAACTTTTTCAAAAAATGTAACGAAAAAAAGACTTGAACTCAAGACTTCTTAGTTCATAAAACAACTTTTGACCAAGTGAGATAGTGCAAAACATATTGTATAGTTTAGAAGAAGGATTGGGGGTGTTGTTGTTGTTGTAGAAGACGGCCTTGAAGAGTGTGCTCATAAAAATATTTTTTCACACAAGAAAAAAAATTCACTTCTGGACAACAAAAATGGTTATATCTTGGTTAGCTTACATAAAAATGTAAATTTTCCATCTATTTCTGATTTACCGAGATCACACAGAGCGCACAACAAAGAGCATGTGTAGACATGAAAATCCTTTCCAATCTATTTCTAATTTTTTGAGATCACATAGGGAACATGGAAAGGAGTGTATGCAGATACAAAAGAGTAGAAACCAAGAAATACAAAACATAAAATCGAAATAATAACTCTCCAAAAATTTAAAAGGCCATATTCGGGATTTATACCTCTAGATCTGACTAATATGGCCGTATCTTGGGAAAACAAAAACCTTTTTGAGTGAAATGAGTGCTATGGACATAATGGAATAGTCTTCTCAACCTAGAAATATATAGAAATGGCAGAAAGAAAAGATTAGACAACATGGCTTCATGATCTCGATCTACAATGGGAGTGGGTCTTCAAATGCACTCTGATACCATGTTTGACAACACATTTATTCCAATAGAGGAAGAACACCTTCAATAACCACTCACAAAACCAAATCAAATGTCAACATGTCGATGTTTTCACATGGTAAAACCCCTAAAGGGAGACATCCACAATGCCAACCAATGTGGCCACTTGGAGAAATTTATTAATGCAAAAGAAAAATTTACAAAGATATTTACAAGAGAGTTTCTCACAATCGATCATCGGAAAATGACTCTCCATTTTTTTTAAATAGAGATCATGGACCAATCAAGTGTTAAGCCACATATCAATGTAACTATTAAGATCGAGAAGAATATGAATCGTCGGACCACTCAATGTCGGGAACATATCATGATCATCGGATTCCTAACTACAAATGCATACTAAAGAAAAACACTAAGAAACACACTTTTACCAAACGACACATTAGACCAAGTTGGTCTTAAATAACTCCTAAGTGTCTAAATATCCTAATAGATAATTTCATCCAGATCCTTTGACGACTTCCCACATCAAGGAGACACCTTCAACCATCAGTCACTTCGAAGGTGTTATGCCCTTCAAGGTATAAGTTAACTTTGATATTCATTTATTTGAAGGCCATATAGATGTGACTAATGGAAGAATGGTTAAGTGTGCTAGAGGGTTATTTCTCTATCCAAAAATTTTCCAACTGTGAAAAAATCACCTTCACTTCCTAAATCCCTTCCCCATGTTAGAGATTGGTGGGAAACTTACTGTGAGGCACATGTCGACGATAAGTCTGTAATTTTTGGGCTCAATCCCATTTAGATAGATTTTGTTGATGCCCTCAAGGACTAATACTACCTTTTTGGAAATTGTAATGACCAATATACAAGATGGATAACTCGGCATCAAGAGAGAGACCAGATGGTACCAGAGTACACCAACATCTTCCATGCCTTATGCACAAAGTTGGGTATTAAATACTCGGAGTGATGTTTGGTTCTGAAGTACCACAATGGCCTACATAGCTACATCCAAATATATATGGAGTTCCTAGATATCTTCTCAGTGGGAGTCACTTACCGATATGCTGTCAAGATCGAGACAAAATTCAAGCAAAAGAAAAAGTCGGATTTCGGTTCTACAAATCCATTGTAGAAAAAACAAGGTAAAGTTGGCCCTAGCTCATGGAAAAGAGGATATAGCAAGGATGGCCAGCCCTAGGACATCCATTCCAAGACAAAATCAAAGAAGGATATCAGAAAGTCGAAGAAGGACATTGGAAAGTGGCATGAGTTCCAAAAAATTCCTTGGCACAACACCGATGAATGTTGCTACAAACATTGATTGGATGAGATGAAAGACTCATAGTCATATGCCCTCTTAGACTTTGATTTGGAACTATATAGGGGAAAACATATCATCGACGCAGAACCCAGTGCCACCATCACTACTACAAAGGTCCAGCCAGAGGAACCAAAGGGTCTTGAAGAAGGGGAGCACCTCTTCCACTCACAAATGTGGGTGAAGGGGACCCCACTCCATTTTATTATTGATAGTGATAGCTAGAAGAAACTAATCTCAACATAGGTCTTCAATAGGTTGAACCTAATGACGATGACACACCCTCATCCATACGACATTGGTTGGATCAACCAAGGAAGAGACATTTGCATCAACTGACAATGTTTCCTGCACTATGACATCGATCCCTTTAGAGACGAGGTATTTTGTGATGTTTCCCCACTTGAATTTTGTGATGTTCTTTTAGGACAACTGTATATGTGGAAGCATCGTTTTGTTTACGAATATAGGCCCCATAGTGTCATTGTTACTTTCATAGGTCAACTCTACAGGGTTCATAGGTAGTCCCAAATGTTTTGGTCTCTTTGATCTCCACAAAGTAGTGCACAAAGGTGATTTCTCAAACCAACGGATTTGTTCTCTTTATGGTCTGGTCGGAATGTGAAAATAAGATCACTGCAACCACCGAGACCTTTGCACGAGGTCCCTCTACATAGCAGAAGCAGGTGGAAAAGATAGTATAAGAACACAAAGACATCTCCACCTCACCTACTGAGGTGCCTTTGTACTGTTAGGTAAAACATTCAATTGATTTTACAACTGGTGCTCCTCTTCTTAATGACCTTGTATATCGACACTCTATTATGGAGAATGAAGGAATCAAGCATTGGATCCAATAACTAATTCTGAAGGGCCACATTATACCAAGCTTCTCGCCTTGTAGAAACTCAATTGTTCTAGTTTAGAACAAGGCTAGGACATGGTGACTTTGTATTGATTATAGATCCATTAACAAGATCACAGTAAATAATCGGTACCCAATCCCTCTGATTGATGATCTTCTAGATCAACTCAAGGATGCCAATTTTTTAGTAAGATTGATATGAAGTTAGGATACCTCTAGGTATCGATTGAGAAAATTGATGTATGGAAGACAACATTCAAGTATAAAGAAGGTCTCTTCAAGTGGTTGGTCATGCCTTTTCACTTGAATAATCCCCGACTACGTTCATGTAGATGATGGATGACATATTGTGTCCATTCAAAAAATGCTTTGTGTTCATGTAATCGAATGACATCCTAATGTTTAGAAAAACATGGGAGGAACATTTGAAGCACATTCAATAGGTCTTGGGCACCTTACGAAAACACAAGTTATATGTCAATTTGGAGAAGTGCTCCTTTGGCATGCAAATAATTCAATATTTGGGATACTTCATGGACGAGTAGGGTGTGCATGTGGATATAGCCAAGATCCAAGTCATTCGTGATTGGCTGGACCCAAAAACACATAATGATCTCCACAAATTCTTGGGCCTCACAAACTTCTACCACATATTTTTTTTGGGGTTCTCTCATACCACTTGGGCCCTAAGCTAGGTGACCAAGGGTGGAGCCAAAGCCAAGATTTTTTTGTCTACATCACAACATAAAGCATTTAAAGATTTGAAATTACACCTTTGAACAACACTAGTCCTTATTCTTCCTGACCTGCAATAGCCATTTGAGATTGTGACAAATGCTTTAGATTATGCTATTGGTGTAGTCCCCACTCAGCATGAGCATCCAATGGCCTATTGTTGTAGGAAAATCTGCCTGCGGACAAGTAGATCGACCTCTAAGGCTTGACCTTAACCCTAGACAGAAAAGTGCTTATCATGGACACTGAATTTCTTTCGAATCTATC
>JZKD02S1985401.1:722642-743622 GCA_000966675.3 Picea glauca
TTGAACCCGCCAGCCTGGCACCCACAATCGACAAAGTGGGTAAGTATGGAATAAGGTAGAAGCGTGACCATAAATGTGAACCTGTGAGTCTGACAACCTGCGCACCAAGGCATTTTCGGAAAGACGACTAAGCAGAGCAATTAGAAAGAAAAAAGGGTAATAGAAAATGGAAAAAGTAGAAATGGGGAGGACACAAAGGCCCATTGTTGCCAAATCATCTTTTTCTAGTCTAATATTATATTCCCCCACTCACTTTGTATATTTAATTTACTAGCACAGTTGGTATACCTTTTCGAAGATTGTACCACAGAACCCTATGCTGTTACATAAAATAATTCATCTTTCTGTCCAACCAATCTCTTTCTTCCAAGGTAGTAACGCCGAATATACAATGGACATGAAGGCAAGTTAGTATGAAGAAAGACATGTAAAAGAAAGAAATATAGTTCTATTTATTTCAATGTAACAACAAACAAAATACAATTCACATGAAAATAAGCAGAAATATATGTAGTAAATACATACAGAAAAAAAGGCGCAAAGCAGTAGAACAAGCACAACAAATACATAGACAATAAATGAAATACTCCACACTGAAATATGAAATAAGAGTACAGGTATGGACCTCTGTAGCTCCTCATCTACATTCACGCCAAAGAGTCCATCATCCTCTCCAGCCATTCTATTTGTTTAAATGTAGCAATGTAGGAAAAATATAATGGGCATGAAGGAAGTTAGTATGCGGGAAGATATGTAATGAAGATAAGTTATTATGTAGGAAGGTACGCAACATCTACATACAATAAACTAGGTGAACACATATACAGTCAATAAATAAAATACAAAACAACGGAATATGAAATAACAATACAAGCATGTACCTTCGTATCTCCTCTTCCACCGCTGCAGTCAAGACTCCGTCGTTTTCTCCAGCTATTATGTTTGTTTGAATGTGGGAATGCACAAAATACAATGAACATGAATGGAAGCCGGTATGCACCGGAGAAAGAGTAATATGTACATACAGTAAATGAGAATCAACGAATAGAATAAAAGATAGGCAGAAACATGAACCTTTTCTTTTCTCCATCCATGGCTATAAATATATAAAGTCTTTATGTGCCAAAAATATATTACAAGTCACAAAATATTAAGAAACTACATGGCCATAGCTAAACATTTTTTTGTTTTCCATGGCAAAGTATCTAGATATGCTTCCAGACATGGAAATATAATTTTGCAGTATCTTTGGTGTACATATCATATCTCAAGTACAAGACAAATTGTATCGTGGTCCCACTAGTCTGTGTAGAGGATAAAGAATATGTATTGTGATATGGGCACATTCCACCATATATGGTTTATAAGTGCAATGTGCACATGTTTTATTTTAACAAAAAAACAACGGATATTGTAATTGCACATGTAGTTGTCCAATTATTTTTTATTCCACTATTTTCTGTCATGTCAACACTGAAGTATCAACAACATTTTACAGCAAAACAGATCTCAACCTCACCAGACATGGAAAATAACACAACTGTAGGTCCACTTGCAGGTGCAGGGTCTGAACACCGTAAAGCGCCCAAATAATAATAATAATAATAATAATAATAATAATAATAATAATAAAACAACTCCAACTGTCGGTGCAGGACCCCAACCCTGCAAAGCCAAAGTAAACAAAAGAAAACAGCAAGCACCAAACCAGCGAGAAAGCACGAACATGCCCAACTGCAACCCTAGGGCCCCAAACTCGTAAACTTGAGCCAACAACCAACAATCGACGAACCAACGAACAAGCAACAACCACCGAACCAGTAAACAACATATGTATCTCCAACGATTACGAAACTGCAACCGAAGCACAGAAGGAACCAGAAACATATGAGGAGCATGCCAGTAGAAAAAAACAAACATTCTCACTTGCAAACTGCAAACACTGAACATCAAAGAAGGAATAGAAAATGAAATTATGGCATGGAAACTTACTCTGAAACGATGAAAGGCAGAAGTGCAGGTCGAATTGAACCAAACAACAACAACTAGCAACCGACGAACCATCGAAGAAGAAGCACCCACTGAACCAGTAAACAATGTATGTAGCTTCAACGATGACGGAATTGCATTCTAAGACTAGAAGAAGTATGAAACATACAATGCCTATTCAACTGGTGGTAGACAACAATATTGTCCAAATTCACTGTTGTATGGAAAATTTCTACGAAAAATGTACTCCGAGAAGCCTATTTAGATAAACATTTAAGGCTGTCAGGCTGTCTAAGGGCCTCGCGGTATGCAAACATTTAAGCTGTCAGGCATATTTGAGGACCTTGCACCATGTAAACATTTAAGCTGTCAGGCCTATTCAAGCACCTCAAAAAAGTGTCAATGATATAAACCTTTGGCATGCAAACATTTCAATACAAATACAAAAGACTAATAATAATAGAACAAATAAAAAAATAAATAATGTTTTTAGTTCTGTAGTTCGAACAATAGAACGTTATAAACTTTGGAATTATCGATCAATTTAAACTTTGGATATTTAAACATTTCAACATGAATAGTACAAATAAAAAAAATACCGTAGATGATAAAACTTTTGATATGGCAAGATATAATGCATTGGGAATAGCAAAGCTAGCAATAAGACCTCAAATCTACCATCCAATCAGATCATGACATATGTGAGTTTTTTTATTATATAAAAAATAATGCTTTTAGTTCTCTATGTCGAACATTAGAAAGTATGAAAAAATTTGTAGTCAAACGACAAACTAATATAAAGTCAACAAATTATAGATTGCTATAGTCCCTCCACGTCTAGGGACTAATAAGTGTCATATTTCATGTTTTATGTTTTTCATTTAATTGAAATCACCAACTAACAAACAAATGACTAAACATAATTAACCATTAAAATAATGTAATATTAAAACATATTTTATTTTTTTTAAGTGTTAAATTTGGAATTGATAAATGTGAAAGTATTACATTATTGTAAACAACCGCCAAAAAAAAGTTTTGAAAATTCGATACATACTTTTATGTCTTGGGTGAAGTTAGTACATTCTTTCATTAAACGAGATGTTTTAAATTTGTTTAATATACAGGGAGTTTAGTTTAAATTTTTAAATTGAGCTTCGAAGATTTTCTAGCTGGGCTATCTCCCCTGGTATTGTACCAACTAAGGAGTTCTGATAAACAGCAATGGTTTCTAAATTGCTGCAGTTTCCAATAGAAGAAGGGATTGGACCCGTCAAATGGTTATTGTAGAGAGACATCTCCACAAGATTTTTCAAATTCCCAATTTCTGACGGAATCTCCCCTTGCAATCCCGAGGTGTCGAAGCTCAGATTTCGCAGTTGACTGCAATTGCCTATTTCGGGCGGCAGAGAGCCACTGAAATAGTTGGAGTATGCTGTGATTGTGTGAACACTAGCAAGCTTTCCAATAGCCGAAGGAATGATACCAGAGAGATTATTCATGTCTACCAACAGCGTAGTCAGGCTTAAGAGATTACCCAATTCAGACGGAATAAAACCAGAAATGTTGTTGGTACTGAGATTCAGAACGGTAGGAGGCTGCAGTTCCCAAGATCTGGTGGAATGAAGCCTGTGAAGAAATTGTCGGCGAGATTGAGTTCACGAAGCCCGGTGCAGTTCGCTATCTGGCGAGGAATAGCGCCGGATAACTCATTCCCCGAAAGATCGATCTTTTCGAGAGCAGCCACGTTACATATTGCACCGGAAAGTCGGCCAGACAACCCTCTACATGGCAGGGAAAATGAAATGACCGCCTTGATCCATTGCTGCTGCAGTTGACACCTTCCCGGCCACAAGGATCGACATCGGAAGAACTGTCATTTCTCGAGCTTGAAAGAACATTTGGAGGACCTCTAAAAGACGACTTGCTTTACAAATTTGACCGTCAGTTTCACTGTTAAATTCAATTTTTTTTTATGATGGGTTTATTCTTAAAATTGTTAAATCCTTTATTTTTATTTTTCTTCTCATTTAAATATATGTGTTTTTTCATTTTTATTGCAAATAAAAAAAACCTACTCACAACATAAAATTATTATGAAATTGTATTTAATATAACATCATCAAATTGTTTCACATGAAATACAACATTATTAAAAACATAAATAAAAAGCTTAACAAATTATCTTGATGTAACAACGTACACATAATTTCAATTTACAAAAATAATCAAATACTAATTAGTATGCATGCAATGCAATGATGCCAAGATAGCTACAAGATAAAGAAAAAATAAAATAATTAGTTAAGAATGGTTGTTGTAAACATAATAATAAAAGTTATGAATTGCAAAATTTGAAATAATTGTCATTATTAATATAATAAAATAATAAATATTACTGAATAATTTTGAATTTTTTTTTTAAATAATAATGACTAATATTTCTAAAATGAAATAAAATAGAGCTTGTGAGAGGCCGACACCCATGCTTTCTAGCTTGATCCAAACTAAGACAATTTACATCACTGCAATTGCAATTTAATATTAATGAGCTTTACCTCTTTGAATAGTTGCATGCAAGTTCTGAATTCTTGATCTTTTTTTCCCTTTCAACCTTCACTTTTCAACCTATAGAATGTGATACAATGTATTATGCATGCAACTTGCAATTGTAACTTCTATCTGGTATAGAATTTGTAACATATACTATGCATAATCTTTGCTATAGAATTTATAACTTATATGATGTATGCTTACACAAAAAAATCAACATTCAAATTTAGAAAATTATTATTATAATATATTATATATTATAATATATATTGTTATTATATTATATAATATATTATAATATCTATTATTGTTATATTCTATTATATTATCTTTTATTATATATATATATATATATATATTCCATCCAGATATTTGATAATTAAAAATGGAAAAAAACCAGTAAATATCTGTCAAATTTAACCACTGATCTGTGTATAGAATATAAACACTACAAATAAGTACATGTAATCTGCCAAAATAATTGAAAACAAGAAATATTATTAGAAACAAAAAAAAATGATATCCTTTCATTCTCACCCTGTATGCTTGCCGGAAGGATCAGGAAGTTGAGGAAGAAGATCAGTTGGGTGATAAACTGGAGCTTTTGGTCCTACTCTCAATTCTGTAATGTAAAATTACAAAGGTTAACAGATTACAGATCTGAATGTCTATCTAAAACGAAGAAACGAAGATTCCAGTGCAGGTATAGTTTATTTAACCATATTTGTTTATCACAAGAACGTGTAAGTTCCCCCGTAGGCGACTAAGTCTACTATAACAGATTAAGAGAGTTACTGTAGCCCAGCCGACATATGCCTCAGATCTCCAGCCCTCGTGTGGTCTTGTGGATGGAAGAGGCCGCGTTTCATGGATAGAGCATTGTACATAACAATTATTAAAGTAATTTTGAGTATCATTGTCTTTCATTACTTTGAGAGACAAACCACCCTGACATCAAATGAATAATGACTGAGTGAAATACGATGTACATAACTTTGTTGGGTTGTGGTGTGTGGATCCCAACTATAATAAATAAATTCATTGATTAGGTGGTAGTTGTTTATTTAAATAAATTCATTGATTAGGTGGTAGTTGTTTATTTGAATTCTTTTCTTCATCTTCATAGGGCTCTTCACCATTTGACTTGTAGCCAAACCAAACACAAGAGACAATGTTCTAGACAAAATTTCATCTACCCCAATTTCAACCTTTGAGCATCCGCTATGTTAATACCATGCAAACCAATTGATCTATCAAACAATGTTAATACCATGCAAACCAATTGATCTATCCAACAATCTCTATAGTAATAAGTGATTCCTTTGTTCTAGTGCGATATTATAAGTAGTTTCTACAAGAAACACGAGATTTTGACTATATGTAGATATTTTGAGGCGGTCACAACACTATTATATGTTTTTTCTTTTTTTCCACTCAAAGATTATAACTAAGAAGTTGAAAAGATTTGCAAAATATGAACAATCAAGTTAAATAGTACAAACAAAATAACATGGCTTAAAATTGGATCCATAAATCTCATGGAATACTTCCATTAAATGAGTAGATGATAAAATTAAGATAGAATGTTAAGATGTAGAAACCAAAGTTCAGTGTACTAACTAACTATGTCAAAGTTCCCTTATGAAGCCAACTTATGAGAGGGACTATGACATTTAGTTCATGGAAATTTCAATAACAAGTTTATAATGTGCTTATGATGCACATTCTTTTTTAATTGGTAGAACTATTTGTTTATTTAATTTTGATCATTTTAATTTTAAAAATTATTTTTCAAAATATTAAAAACAAAAAAATATATTGAACATAACATGATTTTGTGATTTCCAACATACAAAATATAATGCAGAATATTTCCATTTTGTGTTTTTCAACATATAAAATATAATGCATAATATTTCCATCCCAATTGAATTGTGTGGGTAAGAGAAAATAATGAATTATAATGATAAATTAGGGATTGTAACTTAAATTATGAACATGACATGGTTATGTGATTTGCAACATATAAAATATAATACATAATATTACCATGGAAAACACTAATTTAAGAACTAATTTTTGTAATGACAGGTCAAGTCCACTAATTTAGTTAATAATTAAAGTATTATTTTAAAACAAAATATGGCACTACTTGGTCAAGTGCAACAATTGAATGTGGTTGGGTATTTTACATTTTTGTAGACAAAGATTTGATAAATTTTGCAATTTTTTGTTCACTACCATGTAGTGTGTGGAGGGTTGTCCATGGATAGAGGACTCGTTGTCAGGATAGTGACCGATACATATACATGGAAACAACCATGGTAGGACCAGATGAAGGCCAAACCATCGTGGAACATGCTGAAACAAAAAAAAATTCCTAGGCAGACCCACATTCGAATCCCGGACTGATCAAATCCCACGTACATTCCTTTAATTCCTTTCATGGATATAAGAAAAATGAAAAATGGATGCAATATTAATGCAGATCTAGGAGGATATGCTCCCCAACGACACCCTGCGCTAGCCAGGTGCTCTCTTGCAAGCCCTACAACACTCCCCCATGGGAAAAGACATATCCTCTATAAAGGAAAGGAAACATCAAAGTGAATTTGGGTGGTTGTTTTGTTTAAAGACCGTGAGATTTTGTTTTTGGGAGGATTGGAAGATGTTTCAACAAAAGGTCGCGTCTGAATCAAATTTCATATACTTAATGGCTATTTGGTTGATCCCCAAATACACTTCCATTCCCATCTATAATTATATATTGGGATTCCAAACTTTTTAAGTTCAAATGCCACTCACAACATGCAAATTAAATATTTTGTTTAAATACAGGGCCTTATAAATGTTCTAGTATATTCTTTTGAATGCAGCTACAATTCCTTTTCCTTTGATTCAAAGTATTGTTTCAAATGCATAAAACAACCCTTTTTATGTAAATTTAATGTATTACCTTCGAATAAAGTCAATGGTCCCTTTGTTTTATTTTTTCCAAGTAAGATGACATCCTTTGATGAGACCTAACTATCGAGAATTGCACCTAATATCTTATCAAGGTTTTTAAGAGATTATTGATAAATAAGCTATTATAAATTAAATAAAGAAAAAACAAAATAATATTGATTGAAAATTTGAAAATGATGCTACCTATATAAAATGTGCTCTCTAAAATTGGAATTTATATTTAAAAGTTAAAGCCTCTTGAGATATTTTGAACTTCACAAGTGGAAATGCACTCTTGTAAAATATAACGTGTCCTTACTCTTATTTTCTTTTATCCATTTTTATTTTTCCAAATAGAATGGTGGTCCTTACTCTTAAATGTTAAAGTGTGTATTTTTCAATACAATTGATATCACATGAAAAAATTATTTATCATTAAACATAAAAAGTAATGCATTTAGATGACGGAGTATATAATCATAGTTTTGAATATTTCTTAAGGGCATAACGCCAAGTAACACAACATTCTAGAGGGCATAAATCCAAGTATATAATCCATGTTGGAATAAACGACATAATGCCAAGTAACACAACACTCTAAAACCTTCATAAGTTAGGTTATTTGCTCCATGAAAGGCATTTAATGCAACACTCGAGAACCTTCATGAGAATCATAAACATTGATTAACACGACTGCCTGTAAACCTTCGTGGTGAATCAAAGCCATTGATCAACACCACTTCCTGTGAGGCGTGACAACCCAGAAGGGGTTTCATATTTAGTAAAAATGTTAGACAGAGAAACTGCATGAGATGATGACATATTTGTTTGCTCTCCTGTACAAACAAACTTCAGTGCCTTTAGAGGAGGTTGGGAAGTTCAAGTAGAAGGTATTTGGGTTTTTGAGGGATAAACCGTTGGAAGTAGAAGGCTTTGGAGTAGTGAAGGTGAATCTGGAAGGAGACTCATCTCCAACCATTGTCCATTCAAACAGGGCCTTGGGTGATCAATTTAATGGAATCATAGAAGCGAAAGGCTTGAGGGGAGAGACAATAGTAATGATGACTTGAGGAGGCCTTGTGAAAATATCAATGTAATGGAGAAGAATTAGTCACAACCATGACTGTTTGTTCCAATAAAACTAATTATTGTTATTCGAAAACCAAGAAGAAATACATAAAATAAAACTAATGACTATTATTCAAAAACCAAGAAGAAATACAAAAAGAATTTAATATAATTTTTTTTTTACCAAAGTCGAGAATTATGCAACCTCGAACGATCTTCGTTGCTCTGAGCTAACGCACTCCACTCTCCGCTAATTGAGGATTGGGGTCTGGAACGAGCTTTGTGCCTGGAGGATATCAAATATCAAATTGGATTGGAAATTCCTGGTTAGTCATGTTGAATAGGTCGTTCCAAAGTGGCTTTTTTCATTATCTGAATCACTAAACAATAGTATTATGTTGTGATTCCGCTACAGGGACATGGCAAACTTTTTAGGGTTATCACTGCCCTTGTTTCCTTCCAAAACAAATTGATCCACAACTGGTGTTATAGCAAGATTTTCCTCACCCTATGCAATCTTGCACAGAAGGCCTTTTTCAATTTCCATATGCAGAATTATCATCCCTGTTTGTAAATCCTAGAGCTAAAAATATATTTTTTCCACATGTAAGCACCTTTCCTAATATACAACATGCGTATACGCAGGATGCACCACTAAAACCCGCGTTTATCGGGATTTGTGCCTAAAAATGCAAATTAGTGTCGGGTTTCCATGTCACGACAAGAAATCTATGATCCTTGGCCTTCCATATAATGGAAGCATCCTGAATCGGCCCTTCAGTTCCATTTGAAGGCTATAAATGAGCCAATTCTGAGCTATGGAAAAGAGGAGAAATAATTCAACTTTGAGAGAAAAGTTACTCTGGAGAAATTATTTACTTCATATTGAGTCTGCATCCCTTTTTCCTTTAAGTCCGAACACAGTGTTCAACCCCCAAGCTTTTCCCTTTTTTGATTGAGAACTTCATTGTCTCTCTCCTTTGAGCATGCCTTTGGTGGAGGATTGAAGTGGTGGAGGCCCATCTGGAAGGAACTTAGTTTCTTAGTTATGAACCGTGCTGACATAGAAGTCTGTAACATTTTCACTTTTGCCGATCATATATTAATAGAAATACTATTTTCCTGTCCAATTGATATCTTGCAAATATTTGAATTATTATTCCATGGGTGTATTTGTCTTGTTTATTAATGGATTACGTTATTGAATGTGCTAACATAATTTATTATCACCATATGCCTGCTTTGCTTGGTTGTTGAGGACTAGTTGTAGGTATATTGTTTTGGGTCAAGTGCCCAATGGTGGACTTCATCGAACGTCTGGATGAGGTAGGTGTTTTATCTTGTCTTGCTAGCATATTTGTTTACATAGAATACTTGAGAATAGAGTTGATATCTGCAGTCATTTCTGTCTGTTGTGGTTTACCCTGGCCATAGAGATATTTTCCTTGTAACAGAACCGACGACCATACTAGGGATTGAATCTTCTTTCTTAGGGTTTGAAGTGTTCTTCTCCTTAGATTGATCTCATTCCTATTGTGTTTCTTGTCGTATCATGCTTGAAATCCTTTGTTCGCTATGGGTCTGAGTTTTTCATCCTTCTCCCTTGCATGGATTTGTTTTTGAAACATATACGCGGTTTTTGTCTTGACAGTCATGTATATACACGGGTTGTCCCTCTGCAAGCTACGTACATACGCGTTGTTTCCTTGAACAACCGTGTACATCAGCCTTATTTTCTTGTTTGATGGATTTGGTGATTGTTGGGTGGGATTTGATGTTTGCTGACTCTTCTTGGGTCTCTGTAGTGACTGTTAAGTGCCTGTGGGATGACAAGAAACCTATTTGGGGTTGAATTTTTGGATGGAGTCTTTCTCATCACCTTTTGATTTTGATTGTCCTTGTACATTGGGCTAGGTGTTTTGCTCCTTGGTATTCTTCTTGAGTTATCTCTTTCTATACACGGTAGAGTTTTATATATCAAGTTGTTGTTCAGTCTATGCATTTTCATTTATGTTATATTGAAAATACAAAAATATTAGGCATTTTTCATTGCTTGGCATTTTTTATCTTTTTTATCTTTGTCATTAGCTTAGTGCATGTAAAGAAATATTGCATTTTTTACTTCAGAATTGTAGAATTGAAATTTAAAATTGCATTTGTTTTAAAAAGCATATCATTCATTGAAAATTGAAGTTAGGACTTTGCATTGTATTCATATTTACTTTACTCGCTGAGTCATAACATCACAAGTTTCACTACCATACCTTTTTGAGTAAGCAAATCCATTAAAATTAATGCTATAATTTAAAATTGATTAGTCACGATTTTATTTTCTAGGGTGCACAAACTAGCTTAGGATTTAGTGCCTTGGAATATGATTTTGTGAGTAAACTTCTCCAAGGCAATTAAATCAACATATGTGTCTAACAAAGGGAGTGGAGAAATCCATTGTATAATTGGTAATATCAAGAGGCTCCTCTCACACCGGAGTTAATCATGAGGTCGCGCGAGGTTGGTTGAAGGGATATCCCCCCAATACCTTCTTAGCGTTAGAGATATTTATGGGGATCTATTCGTATCTAGGTATCTTGCTAGTGCCTTTACCTCCATGAGAGTTGGTACTTTCAAGGTTTTGGGCTTTGCTACCCTGCCCATACGGTGGACCTGACTAACAACTGCTCGCCTATGCATCGGTTATACATTGGTTGTTTAGTTTCTTGACTTAGGTGCCACATAGGTTACTTGTAGGGGTTATTCTACAGGTATCATGGGTCATATAAGGGTCAGACAACACACAACCTTTATGGAGTATTACCTCTCAGGGGGGATCTGACCAACCGGTTGTTAATCCCACGAGGGCCCTTATAACTGATTATGTTACCTCCAATCTTTAGAAGGGAGTCTTAGGCCCCTCTTGGGTGAGACATACCTTCTTTAGGGAGGGAGGCCACCTTCCGCCACTTTACCCCATTTGTGTGCATCTTGGCCGTTTGATTTTTGGTGTGCTTTTTGATTACTAGTTGGCCTTAGGAGTTTTTATTGAGTTTTCATTATCATGGTTAGTGGAGTTCCTTTGGATCCCTCATTTATTTCTACCCCCCCCCCCCCCACCCCCCCATGATGTTCAATCATTTCATGAGGGAAAATCCATCCTCTTTTCAGAATGGTATGCAGAACTATGATGCTCAGTCCAAGCCTCGGGTCTCTAGTAATTTTCCTATTGATATGTCAAATATGCCTTAAACTTTTCCATCCTCTCCCTGACCCAATTATATGAATCCTAACATTGGATCTGAGGGCACCATGGCCCCACTGCCTACATCTTCATTTGATATGAGTCATGTCCCTCAACCAACCCTCATTGTGGGAGGTTGGAACCTCCCCTCTTATGGATCTAGTCCTAGCTATGCTCTTTCAAGAGCCAGTTCTCAAATGGGTGCTTATTATACTTATTACACCCCATCTATGTATCCTTCGTCTTCCATGCATGTTCCTTCGAACACTTTTCCCATGACGGGTCTTCATATATCCCTAGGTGTTTCATTCGGGGAGAATCAATTTTACGGTTTGGGTTCCCTCTTCATGAAAACCCTTCACAAGAGGGAAACATATATCCTCACTTGAATATTCCTTATCATACTTCTGTCTCTTTGCAGACTTCAGTGATGATTTTTGTACACACCTCTTTGGATCAATTATCCAAAGGATACTACCTTTCCAGACGGGGATAGCGGGTAATCCAGGACCCTTCACAGTCGACAATGTTTCAAATCCAATCTTTCCCTAGACCTTGGTATCAAATGTGATAGCTCAATGCTAGTTCAGTCACTCCCAATCATACTGGAGCTCCATCACCAACCATTTCTAGTCATGTTGGAGATGGGACAACAACCTATGCAAGTCATGTTGACAACCCTATGAAGTTGTGTCACCTTTGAACAAAGAAAAAAGTTATTGAGTCCATTTGTCATCATAATTTTGGGTTTAGCATGCCCTTAGAAAGCTGAGCTTGTTACATATTATTCTCTACCGACTGGTTACTCTTCCAGTCCCTACGAATAATTTCATTTAATTCCTCTTACATCTCATGGTTTCATCATTGAGTCTATGTTGTTGGAGCCTTCCATATGTTTCATGGTCTTGTTCAAAGGAGGTCTATCAACCTATGTCATCCATTCCTCAGAACTCTTGAATTTGCATGTCGGCCATACCCTTAGTTTGTCTCAGAATCACATGATATTGTAGTCCTATCATGCACCCTGGTCCTACTTTAATCATTGGTAGGTAACCTTGAACCCATCATCGACATTTCATCATTGGTCGTTGACTAGGTGATTTCCCTTGTGTTCAACAGAAATACGTCTATTCACACATTAGGATTTGTGCAGTGTCTTAGATGCCATTAGCCTTATTGGTGGTTTCCTCTCCTTTGTTAGCAGTTTTCCTCATTGGATGCTATTCAGAGGGTCTTTTTCGTGTACCACTTGCACTTGGCACACACGAAAGATGCATAGGGTTGTTGGTTCATGAACATGCTCTTTGTCCGATTTCCTCTAAATCATGAAGCTCATGCTTTATACCTCATGTTGAATGATGTGTGATGCCTTAATGCTCTCCTTTCAGCAAGTCTCCTTCCATCGAATTCAACTCATCTATTCTGGAAACGGGACCTAGAGTCTTATGAGTACCTTGAGGATTGCAATCATTAGTGGAAGGTTCTCTCGCCATCGACAATTGGGAATACATCAATGTCTCCTGATCGACGGATTCTTCAGGTGTTCGACACCAACTCCTTTATTCACACTTCTAAGAATGTACTCGGTGCCTTGATTCCTACTTTCATTATCGATAGGTTGTATTTCCTTTGTTAACAACATACCTCAATCATCAGTAATCAAACGATGTCTCATTGTGTTTGACCTCAAATCCTTTATTCACATGATGTAGACTTGCACCTTTGGCTGATTGTTTATAAGAATTGAAGACATCAGTATGTGGCCGCAAATTTCCTGAGATGTTGCTTCCTTTTAATTGGACCAGTACCTACATGACTTCAGTGATCATGGGAGATCAGATTGTACTCCATTGTATACAAATATCTTCAGATTGATTTTGAGACTCGTTCTACTGGGCCTTGTTCGTGACTGTGACAACCTTTGGTAGGTAACAACATTTGTATTTTCCTATTCATGTCCACAAACAGTTGTTTGGTATATTTTCACATGGATCTGTAGTGTAATTCAAATTAGCAACCATGTATGCAAAGTCATTGCAGAATGTAATGAACAACTAGTTCTTCCAGTTGGTTCCCCATCACTCCACTTCTTGGTTGTTTATAATGTATTTTGGCAATCGAAGATACTCCTCTGACCTCACACATTAGGGGGCATCTGTTATAGAAAGATTTTCCTCACCCTATGCAATCTTGCATAGATGACCTTTTTCCATTTACCTATGCAGACTTATCATCCCTGTTTGTAAATCCCAAAGATAAAAATATATGTTTTCCACATGTACGCACCTTGACTACTATACATCATGCGTATATGTAGGCTGCACCACTACAATCCACGTACATCGCGATTTGTGCCCAAACATGAAAATTGGTGTCGAGTTTCTATGTCACGAAAGGAGATTTATGATCCTTGGCCTTCCATATACTGGAAATGTTCCGAATCAGCCCTTCAGTTCCATTTGAAGGCTATAAATGAGCCAATTCCGAGCTATGGAAAAGAGGAGAAAGAATTCAACTTTGAGATCAAAGTTACTCTGGAGAAATTATTTACTTCATATTGAGTCTGCATCCCTTTGTCCTTTAAGTCTGAACATTGTGTTCAACCCCCAATATCTTCCCTTATTTGATTGAGAACTTTATTGTCTCTCTTATTTGAGATTGCCTTTGGTGGAGGCCCAACTGGAAGGAACTTTGTTTCTTAGTTCTGAATCGTGCCGAAACAGAAGTCTGTATCATTTTTCACTTCTGCCGATCATATATTAATAGAAATGATCTTTTCCCATCTAATTGATATCTTGCAAATATTTGAATTATTATTCCATGGGCCTATTTTTCATGTTTATTAATGGATTATGTTATTGAATGTGCTAACATAATTTATTATCGCCATATGATTTATTTGCTTGGTTGTTGAGGACTAGTTGTAGGTATATTGCTTTGGGTCAAGTTCTCAATGATAGAATTCATCGAACGTCTGGATGAGGTAGGCCTTTTATATTGTCTTGCTAGCATATTTGTTTACATAGCATACTTGAGAATAGAGTTGATTTATACAGTCATTTCTGTCTTTTGTGGTTTACCCTAGCCATAGATATATTTTCCTCGTAACAACTGGCTACTTGCCATTTTTTCAATATTTCATTATAGACATTTCGAGTAAGTCATGGATAGAATAGGGTAGCCATCTGGTATTTTGTCACTGCCAAGCTTTATTCTCTCTAGTGACTCTAGTTTATGTTTAGGAAACATGATTTTATTTCAACTGTTCTTTAAATCCAGGGACACCTCATGACAACACCTCACCCTTGTTGGCATGGTGACATCTTTACCCCTAATTACAAGGATAAAATGCCCTGATTCACTGTTTTTTTTTCATTTTGTTAAATTTTTTAGTTTCAAAGACAGGGTAACAAAAAAATGGTGTAAAATGACCTCTACTAATAATGGTAATACGAGTAAAGTATCATAACTCCCCTGCCTCTTTCCTAGTGACCATGCATTTTTGTTGTTATCATTTTGTCAGTATGAGATTTGCATTGGACTGTTAGTTTCTTTTGATGAAAGGAAAAATTGAAAAAATACTGCAGCATAAATTATGTACTTGGATGTTATTGTTTAGGTGGGAGATTGCCTCTGACATGGTTCCCTCAAGACTTCATGAATATACCAATGATAGAGATGAAAATGTGTCCCAAACATCATACATTCTCTCCGGGTCGAACGTATAGATTTTACACAGGGAAGAAAGTGTTTGAGTTTGGTCACGGACTGAGTTACTCATCTTACACTTACAAGTTCTCTTCCACGACCATCAAGAAGATTGATCTGAACGTAGTAATGGAGCATGTTGAAGCCCGTAACAGAGGAAAAAATTATGTCAGAGTGGTGAACACCCCTTCCAGAAAGTTAAAATTTAGATCCTCCATACTTGTGCGGAACCATGATAAAATTGATGGTAGGCATGTTGTGCTATTGTTTTCCAAGTCCCCTGCAACCCACAAAGGAGCTCCATGAAAGCAACTAATATGATTTCAAAGTGTTCACATCCAAGGTAAACACACAGTCAAAGTTTCATTTGTTGTTAATCCTTGTGATCACTTCAACACTATTAAGGAGAATGGGGAAACAATTTTTTCCATCGGTTCCCATTCTCTGATTGTTGGTGATACTCAATATCCAGTTTCACTTGTCACCAAGAATTTGAATGGAAATGAATAGTGCTAGTACCTAAAACGATGGTTGTCTTTAGGACAATACTCCAATTTCACTTGTCACCAAGCATGTGAATGAAAATTCATTGTATCACACCTAAATGGATATCATCGCATCTTTGGCCTCGCTCATCTGCAAGAAACTCGCCTTCGAACTCATCCGCTACATGCGCTTCACGAACGACCAATAACGATCGATGAGAATATGACAGGGTTAGCCTCTGGTGGAAGCAGATCTGGGAGAATATGCTCAGTTCTTCTGACGTCATTGCAAAGGCTACCTTTGATGCATTCGAGAGGTTATTCTAGGAATTCAATAGCAAAAGAATGATCCTTCGCTCCTTCACGCCTTTGCAACGGAGAAAATAATAAAGGAACTCAAATGCAACAGGCCATGCTCCTTATAAGCTTGTAAATCTAAGAGGAACGATAAGGTGGTGGTGCAACAAGATGTTGGAAGTAGGGCGGTGAAAGAAGATAAGAAGTAAATGGAAAGGTGCCAGTTGGAATTACACATACCATGTTTTTATATGACTTCGACAGACGACGATAATTAGAGGAGAATCTCCCCTTAAAGAATGCCTTCGACGTAATTAATAAAATCGATCCTCCATGTCACTTTTCACAAAATAACCACGTCACCTCTTTCACAAAAGGAAAAGAACGATGAAAAACATTGGAAACTAGAATTCTTGAAAAGCGTCTCCTTCCATAATGCATTTAAAGCCTCCATGTGTTTCCTATGATCCTGCTTAATTTGCATCAACTATTGAAGACCATTCCGTGTTCAATATTTGCGGTCAATCAACCATTTTGCAATTGTTTCTTCCAGAGCCACTCCTCTTCAAAATCCAATAAGGAATTTGGTTATTTTCAAATGAATTTGGATAATTTTTTCCACAATTTGAAATGAACCCTTAAAGATTACATGGAAAAATATAGGTATATTTTTTTTAAGAAGGCAAGAGATTTCAAAGATGTCAATGGATGCTCTATTAAGCACTGTGTAACAACTACTTGATGTGTTGGAGGATATGGAGAAGCTCCTCAATATCTCAACTCGCTCTTATTACGTCGATAGACTTACACCTATTGGAAATGACTAAAATTAATGACTTTTTAATTACATATGAGTGTTTAAGATAGGTTGTGATTTTAACTTCCTTTCATGAAAAAAAATGTCAGTTTGTCATTAAAATGGGTAATTAAGGTGATTTTCATAATGAGAACGGTTCATTTTAGATTTAGATGTTTCACTGAATTTAATTTTTTTACTATGTTTTGGATTTTTAGTTTTTTTAGATGTCCTATGAATGACGCTCACTATGCGTGTGAAGTGGGCCATTGAGAACCTTCCTTCCACCTTTTTACAAACCTTCCTTCCGCTACCATGGTAATTCCAAACACTCTTAATAGCATATCCATGTTCATCAACCACAAGTTATGTAACTAAGCTAGTGCACATGACAAGGGTCATGGTTTCCATACCCCTGGATATAAAATACTCCTACGTCTTTATAATCAACATGCCCGAACTTAAATCCAACGACATCAAGGCATCTCATAGCACTTAAATCTAGATCATCAAATTTTGCCCCAATCTTTTTTTGTCGATCGTTTGATAGGGTTTTGTTAAGATGTGTGTTGTTGTGCTCTACCAACGTTAAGGGGACGACGAAAACATTTTGAACATAAGTAAAGAGTGGAAGAGGATTGAAAAAGAAGAAAGGGAAGTGAAATACATTAGCATAGAGTTACAGGGTGGGGAACTTCATGAAAGAAATTCACCTAGCCCGCTGATTTCAACCTTGAGGCTAAATCTGTCGCGTCATGATGGCTTCCCTCGCGAGAAACCTAAGACTATTGAAGTTAAAATTGCATAATCCCTTTTCATTATGTGCATAGCCGAAGCTTTGGTGAATTTTGTAGGGTTTCGTTGCACATGCGCTACCAAGATTTTGCATGTTTTTTCTTTCAGGCTTCACAAATATGCAACGCCATCAATCTATGTCTCCAACAACAAGCTGTGTTTGAATAAATATTTAATATATTTCTGGTGCATATTGTGCATCTTTTCGAATACTTGCTTGTAAGTATTTTTCCCGTTATCTCAATATTATTTATGTATTTTAGTTAACAATTTACGGTTCATAACTCAAAGTTTGTGATGTTGGAGAAGTAATATATTTATATATCAACTAATCATTTGATGTGATTCGCATTTCAAGTAATTTATTGTGAACATTTTATCTTCATTTGATGTGATTCTGCATTTCAAGTAATTTATTGTGAACATTTTATCTTTGAAAATTGAGATTTAACATTTTTCAATAATTTATTGTGAACATTTTATCTTTGAAAATTAAGATTAACCTTTTTTACTTTTTTATTTTTTATTAGTATTTTTTTATTAACATTTAAAAAATTGTTTATAGAATATCAATTTTTATATAGATAGATAGAGGTTTAGGCATGCGATTATATTTTAATCTAGTTCTATTATGTTAAGTATTTAGCTGATACTAAGGATTAATTGAAACTTTTGGTTTTGGGTGAAAATGATTTGGATATATATAATTTTGCAATAACTCAAAGTAACTTTATAAGTGCATGATTAATAATGCCTTTCCTTACTCTCAGCAAATGGTTAATACATTTGTAGTGAAATTGGATTGAGGGAATCTATTAGATATCAAATTCGGAGTGTTTGAACCAATTAATATCTAAACTAAACATAACATATTGTTTATTTTTATTCTTAAGAAATATTACAAGATAAAGTTATATAGAGATTTCATGTATTTTTACTCATTAGTGGTATTTTTGCAAATTGTTTTGGGTAAAAAAAAATATTTCTAGTGATATTTTTGCAAATTGTTTTGGGTCAAAAACAATATTTGTAGTGGTATTTTTGCAAATTGTTTTGGGTAAAAAACAATATTTTTTTTCCATAGAAAAGATCAAAATTCTCTTCATCATCTTCCATCGTTTGAATTGTTCTTCCATCAAGAAAACATCCTCTATTATAATGTTTCCTTAGTGGTTTGTTTTGTCGTATTGTAGCTAAAATAACACCTTTACATTTTATATTTTAGGTCCAATAAAAAATGTATTATCAAAATCAACTTTTAAAAAGCGAATAAGATTCAAGATGATGGTGTCAATCATAAGAATAAATATTTTTGGAGGGAAATGAAGAAAACCACATTTTTACATGAAAAAAATGTGTTTCTTTTCATGTACATAAAGAAGAGTGCCTACATTTGAAATTGGAGTAAACCTAAAATAAAATAAGTCAAAAACATGATTAAAAAGCAATTTTCTTTTTCATCTCTTATTTTATTATTTTGATTATTCATCTCTTATTTTATCATTTTAACTATTATTTTATTATTTTAATTAAAAACACACTTTTAAACCTATAACATCATATGTACAACTATATTTTTTTCATTATTAAACTATGAATTTATGAGCAATGAATTCAAATACTCAAAAATTCCTTCATGTGCAAAATTCTAGATTTATAATTAATTGTAAATATAATTAATTATTTATGTTCACATAAAGTATTGAGTATTTTAAATATGAATATGTTAAAAAGATGAACAAACTCTTCATTTTTATTCTAATATTTATAATTAATTGTAAATATAATTAATTATGTATGTCCACATTTTAAGAGTATGAATATTTTAAATATGAATATGTTAAAAAGATGAACAAATTCATCATTTTTATAAGAATTTTGTGAAAATTATAATTTCAATAAGAAATTTAATAATGAAAATATACTCTTAACTATTTTAATCCAATTTAAAAAAATCAAAATTTCAAAATAAAAATAAAAATTTACCTACAAATACTCACAAATATATAAATACAAAACTTAAAAATAAAACTTAAAAATAAAAATAAATTACCTTATAAAAAAAACTCACCCTAAAAATGGATACCATATGTACCTTCATAGTTGATGCCATATGTACCTTGATCTCGCTTGTTTTAAATAGAATGTTTGGAAAATACCCATCGACATTGTCCTAATTTAAACTTATATAATTCAGTGTAGGGAAATATCTCTAATCAATATCTATCAAAGTGTCTATATCTAGCCTTGAGATGTTCACGTTGTCAAACTAATAATACATGATGACTCATAAATAACAAAAACATCCCAATCACTTAGATTTTTAATATTAATGTATATATTGAAGAATCCAATCGAAAACATGAACGGCCTCAGAATTTACAAAATTTAATTTATAGTGGTCATCAACGATGGACAAGGCACCCACTAATCTTGGTTTTTGAAGCGAGAAGCAAAGAATCAGATTGTAAACGATTAAAATATGTTTTCCTTTCCTTCTTCATCCTCCTAGCCCATGCAGGAGGTCTACCACGGGAGGCTTCCCACTTACCATATCTACTAACTCAACTCCGAATCTATAGACGTCTTGCTTGGGTGAAATTATGATGATTTAAATGAAGTTGAAATTATGGTAATGTAAACTAATTGAGAAGTGGGTAAAATGTTATTTCTTTCATATATAAAATTTAGATTGGTAGATGCTTCCATTTTATACACATTCTGCACATTACACTAATCATTAGAGACTAATATTGGTATGCCAAGGAATACGTTCTCTCCGAGAACAATAAATGGGTGGGATCATTAAGGATTATATTAGATTTTGTAATTGATAAATATAAGTGTTCAAATATTAAAAAAACATCATATGTGAAAACTATAATTTTTTCAATACCCATGTATCCATTTATGCACATTGCATTCAAATGATCAGGTATGCATTTATGTACAATGAATTCAAATTATCATTGATCGTCATGTCAAGTAGTTTTGATTTTTCTTAATGTGCAAAATTCTAATATTTATAATTAATGGTAAATATATTTAAGTATTTATGTTCACAAGGTTAAAAAAAAACAATAAAAATTTTTACTATTGGGAAGCCAA
>JZKD02S1985401.1:759828-771426 GCA_000966675.3 Picea glauca
CATTCTTCCGACACTAAACAAAGTGTAACCTGGAGAGAATGAGTCTGCCCTCGAGAAATGTATGGACCATTCCTTACCCTGGGCCATTCCTCTGACACTAAACAAAGTGTAACCTAGAGGGAATGAGTCTGCCCTAAGGAATGACTGTCGTGGACTATTCCCGACCCTGGACCATTCTTCCAACACTAGACAAAGTGTAACCTAGAGAGAATGAGTCTACCCTCGAGGAATAACTGTCCCTGATTGCTGAGCCTGGACTACTCCCCACCCTGGGCCATTCCTTCGACACCAAACAAGGTGTAGCCTGGAGAGAATGAGTCTTCCCTTGAGGAATGTCTGTCCTGCATCAACCTCCAAAACAAACGATTCTTCGAAACTACTCACAACTGTGAACTTCGAAAGAATGACTGCCCGGTGAGGCGGACCATTCTACTTGACCACTACACAGAGTGACTGCCAAGAAGAATGACTGTCCTAGACCACTCCCCATAATGGGAAGTTATTGTCTATGATAAATCAACAATCAGTCTGCCTCCCATGTTAACTACAATAGGAAGCCATTGTCCGTAAAAAATCTCAATCTACTTTCCGAACAGGAAAGCATCTGTCCAATATGGACTATTACAAAGATAAATGATATTTCAATGCTCCCTCCTAACTGGAGAGTTATTTCAATCACAAAAATAAATGTTTGTGTACCTTCTTCTAGTTTGGAGATTCTTCCCTTCCGGCTAAGAGAGTTATTTACACGAGCTCTAGCTTGAGTATGCACGTTCTTTCATCTTGAATATAGGCTTTACCCAAGTGTATGCTTATCTCCTCATCTGTGGAGATATGTTTTGGAGAAATCATTTTCTCCCTTCTGGACTTTATCATGGATAATGTAATTCTTGTACTTTAGTTTGGAATATTGTGAAGGCTTCATGTAGATATGAACACTAGAGTATATCATAGTTGGAGAACTGGAACATATTCATGTGGTACTTCTTCTGTCATCATGAGATCTGATCTTCTGAATAGTCATCTTGATGTTATAGGAAATCTTCACCATGCTTCTGCTATGCACTGGAGGTTCTCCACCAAGTTGTCTTCTTCTTATCTTCATACAAGAGTCTCTTTCTGATACGGCTCAAAGTCTTGATATTACTCTTTATACTTTATTTATTTAATTTCTCTGGAGAATATTCTTTTCTTTCATCTGATGTAGAATTCCAACTCATTGATGTTGCGGATGATATAATGACTTATATAGAGATAAGTCTGATGTACTAGAACAAACAATCATCATATTATCCTCCCTCCATCTGAGAGAACCTCTGGTTTTGGATCTCGCAATGCTTTCATTCATAAGTCCTCCATACATTATTCTTCATCATGACTTTTAGTTCTTCTCCTTAATTTCTTTTAGTGAGTTCATATCGAGCGGGTAATCTTGTGATCCTTGATAGAATGACTGGTTGTGCTAGTTCTTCTTTCTTTCTTGGAATCCGTATGTTCCTCTTCATGTTTTTCTTTTATTTTTGGGTCTATGGAGTTTCTTATAGATTCCATGCCTTAGAGATTCCACTTCTTACTTTTATCATCGATTCACGGATCTAGATGGACAACCAGGAATACTTTAAGGTTTCTCTTTGAAGAGGTCTTCTTCTACAGTTGAGCTGAACATGTGCTATCTTTCATCACTGTTACCATGGATATATATACCTTTCATCATCTTCAGTGGATCATAGGATTAGCTCCCTCCTAGTCCTTGCTTCATGTAAGAGTGCATATAATATTCTCCCTTCGTCTGACTGAGTCCATGCTTCTGTCTCCTGTCCTTATTGTTTTCTACAATATATAATAGAGTCCATGCTTCCATCTGCAACCTTATTGTCTTCTATAATATATAATTGGCTCTCTTGTCTTAACATATTCCATGCTTCCGTCTTAGTTGTCTTCTATAGAATGTCATGAGTCTTTTTCAAGTTTCCTTTCGATTTTTGACTTCTTTTTGTCTTTTCTTTTTCCAAGTCTCTTCAAGATTGATTCTGATTTTGGTCTTATCTGGTAATGTCTTCCACATGATTTGTATTTCATCCTTTCATATGTATTATCTAATGATATTCATCCTTGTCTTGTTGTTCTTTCATAGGTATAGGTCTACTTGGAACACATTATCTTCTAAGAGATATATATACAAGATATGTATAAATATGATGTAAGCAAGACATGTACAAGAAAATAAGAAGAGTGTTGTTACCTTTTAGTAGAAGAAGTCTCTTCCATATTGGTTAGTCTTCTTAGTAGGTTCTTTTTCTTCGACAATCGATGCTTCATGTTTCTTCTTCCTTTTCTTTAGCTCGGGACATTGATTCCTGTAGTGGCCATACTTTTGACAGTTGAAGCATTGTATTTCTGAAATGTATTTCTCTTGATTTGGCTTCCTCCTTGAACCAAAATTCCTTTTGTTCCTGAAGTTATTGAATCTTGTTGTGAAGGCTTGATCATCGTACTTCTTTTTGGGTTTCTCTTTTTCATTGATCCTTGATTCTTCTTGAGCACAGGACGTCCAAAGTTCTTCAAATGTCTGGTACTCCTTCCTTGTGTTCATGCTTGCGGAAAATGCATCCCATGTCTTAGGAAGACCATTGAGTACTATGTTCACCAATTCCCTTTCTGAAGTGATCTCTTCAATATCTTGTATTTGATATCGTAGATGGGAGATACTTACAAAGTATGATGTTATGCTGTCGTCATCATTCATCTTCATGTCACGGAGCTCATTCTTTAGACTCATAACTTGTCCAATGTTTCTGACTGAGAACAGATTTGTTAGGGCATCATACATCTTCTTTGATGAGTCAAGATGGGAGATGTAGGGTATCAAGTGGTATTTTATGGAATCCACTATCATACTCATGGCATTGATGTCAACGTCTTTGAACTTCTCCATAGCTGCAACATTCTGTGGTTCCTTCTCTTCTCCTTCTTTAAAATCTGGCTTCACGATCTTTCCTTTCACAATATCCAACACTTTATTCTTAGCAAGAATGAGGTCAATCCTTGTCTTCCATGCTCTGAAGTTAGAGGCTCCATCTAGCTTTCTCTCAGACTTCATAGAATTCATCATGGCTTGCTTGACTTGGTCAAACCCTAGATTTTACCGGAAATCCAAACTTCACGTTTTGGCGTTCTGAGAGTACCAGGAGATGCACTGGGCTACGGTGCACTAATCTATCTGGAAATTAGGTCAATCTCCTCACTTAAGGTGCCTCAATAAGAGGTTTAGGGTTTCTGCAACTGCTTCTGTTGGTAACCCTAGCTGTAGTGCTTTTGGAAACTGCTCCTGCTAGTAACCCTAGCGACAGTATCTCAACGAGCTCAATATCTAGCGGCTATGTTTCCTTCCAGCATTTTAGGCTGACTGAAGAGGTGTGGGCCCATAACATGTTAGAATATAGAAGATGGTGTGCTCATTTTACCATTGACGATACCCTCGTCAACCAACCACAGGCCGAAGCCTCCCTCCGAGCACCTTAACCTTGACCTGAGAATTCCTCCAGAAGAAAACCCTAGGATAGATAGCTAAACAAAGAGTAGTGCATCAATCCACAAGGATAGCACATCACAAAATACTGATCAGATGTTCCAAACCTTAGCCAAGAGATATCCAAGCCAATACTGAAAATAGCTGTTGTTGCAGCTGCACCTGTAGCCCTCCTCCAAACCTGCGCACCAGACTACAACTGGAGTGCGCACCAACTGGGAAACTGCAATTCTAAGATGTTGTCAAATGATAACCGATGCCTTGTATTTATAGTAATCTTGCCAGTTTGCTGGGGTCGACTTCTCCTCTTGGGTATGTGTTTGTTCAGTATATATATTATTCGACTTCTTCTCTTGGAGGCTAATAGCTTAATATAAATGATCTTCTTGAGATGACAAGGCTTCTAGGCTTATTATCCAACTCATTAGCGTTTCTCTTGCTTCCCAGAGTCTTCTATTCTCATCAGGTTCACATGTGGGGGTAAATACCTCCTGCAGCTACCATAATATTAACACCAGTATCTTTCTTTGTCTTTCTGGTGTCCTTCTTTTCTTTCGTCTTGGACTGGTTCTCCTGATACTATCCATATTTTCTCTGTCCTTTGTTCAGTGGGTTGGGACCACCCTTTCCTGGATTTTGTTGTGAGGGGTTCCAAGTCCCAAATTGCCACATCTTTTGTTTGATCTTATGCTCGATTTTGACGACATATCGGTAGGCCGTACCCAAGGACGAGATGTCTAGAAATTCCATTTCAGTATGGATGAATCTATGCAGAGTAGCATGATACTTGAGCACCAAATGTCACTCCGAATGTTTGATACCCATCTTAGTGTGCAAGGTATGGAAGATAATTGTGAAATCTGGCACTGCTTGGTCTCTTTATTGCTGCAGTGTGGTCCATTTGGTATACAGGTCGTCATAAATTCCAAAAGGGTAGTATTGTTTCTTAATAGCATCCTTGAAGTATTCCTAGGTGGTCGTGACTAAAAATAATGAGGTTTCCTCTTTTTCCTTTTTTTCACAGAAATTTTCCCACCAATCTTGACATGGGGAATGACTTTGAGGAGCGCAAAAGTAATCTTTTCTCTATTCGAAAAGTTATGGACAGAAAAATACCCTTATATTAGATTCAATCACTTATCTACAACATCTGCGTCTATCTGACCTTCAAATATAGGAATATCAAAGTTTATTTTTACCTGTAAGGGGGCATCACCTCCGTTCGAAGAAGATGTGCCACCTGTTGGTAGCCGCCGAAGGATTTGCGCGAAACTATCCATCATATCGTTCCTCTATTGCATGAGGGATTCCCCAATCAATAGTTTGAAAGGATCTCTTGTCCCATCATATTTATTTTCTCCTATCATGAGAGGTCTCTTGGGCGTGCAAGAGCTTCTGTCCTCAAGAGAAACAAGCTTGAGACTCAACTCTTTGTACTCTGACCTCAATGGGGACATGCATTAAGATGACAAGGAGTAGGTCGCTCTGATACCATTGATCCGGATTTTATGAGAAGAACGAAATGAATACAGATTATTAACAGGTTCTTAACACAAAATAACAAGGATATAGTAAAACCAATTTTCTATTCAATAATGAAATAAGTTGAAACTGTAAAATGCAGTGGAAACAAGCTTGCTGGAATGGTGGTGTCTTACCTCTGAGAAGAGATGTGACGGCTGTGCACATTCATCAGAAGAATATTACAATGAGGCTTTGAAGGTCGTTTTACAATAAACAAGAATTCCAAAAAACCTAGACATCCAAAAACCTCACCCTAGTAGATGAAGCGCCAAAAGACATGTGGGCCCCATTTGGGTAAGTTAGTACATCAACTTCCCGGGGTCGTAACTTTTGCATATGATCTCCATTTTAGGCATGTGATAGCTCGTTGGGAAGGTATCATCGAGAAGATTCATTTTGGGGGCTCAATAATGCATTTGGATATCATTGAGAATATCTATCCAGAAAAAAACTTTCATTTAGGCCCTCAAAATGGCCCCGGTAGTTAAAACTGCTAAAAATAGTAAATTGCCAAAATTGTCAGAAAATTGTTTTGAGCCAGTTGGAAAAGGTGGGTGGCCACCGATATCCATATGGATCATATATGCCCCAGAATTTCCCCTAGAACTCCAAATGTGCTTCCCCGAGACTTGTTCCCTAAATTACTATTTTCCTCTTTCTAGAAGATTCCAATGTTGGAAACTAACAACAAGTGGCTCAATAGGTGTGCCCTGGCTAAATCTCTCATGGATCAGAAGGAATCGGCCAGATATGAACTGTATCAAGTGGCCACACAAACCCTCTCTCAATCACTTGCACCCTCACTGGTTGAGCTGCGCAATCAATGAACTGGACATTGTAATGCACAATGAAATACCTGGATCATATCTCTGATAGGCTAGGGTGTATCTCTCAACACCGAAACTGATCAATGGTGGTGGTTTCCTCCAGAAATACACAAAACAACAAGGGGGTCAATTTCCTCCTCCTCTGCAAATACCTCAACATTAAATCATAACATAATCATGAATTAGTTTTGTTTACCCTTCCTTTATACCTTCCTGAAACCCTAATTCACTTTTTATCTTTTCCCTCCAAGTGAATTTTACTTTATTTTATTATTCCTTGATTAAATCACTTAATTAATTAATTAATTAATTAATCATTTTACTTCTAAAAAGTGATTTATCCATCCTGATGGCTTCTTTGGCCACTGAAAGTCACTTCTCATGATCTTATCCTGTAATGTTCTACCTCCCGATTCCGATGAGCTATTACACTAAGAGTTTTCTTCAAGTAATATGCCCATTGTGACCTTCTTAGTGAATTTAATTAAGATATGACCCATAATAATTCAAAATTACGGAAATCGTCAGAATGGAATGGAACCAAAGCAAAGCTATGCAGAATGGATCTTGATGATGAATGATGCAATTTGGGCCCAATAAATCCCCTCAATATCTATCAAACTCTTTGTCACCCCTATCTGGCTACTTTGGTAGGCATAACACTTTGTAATGTTATAATGTCCAAAAACGGGAACATTACAGTCCTCCCTGTCTAAATATTGTTTGTCCTCAAGAAACAACTGAATCCAACTACATATGATACCAGGGTCCCATATCCACCTGTGTTACACAAGGTAGACTCTCCTTAAGATGTGGCCTCTCCAAGTACTCACCGCGCATGAGACCCACATGGTCCTAATGAGTAGAATGATCAATGGCCAAAGAATCTCAGTCAACTCCCCGAGCAACCACTCTACTCAAACTCAACCCCATCAAACGCGGAACTACCAAGAACTCCAATCCCTAGATCTTATATTAGAATATGAAATACAATGCCTTGTGAAATATAGTATTGTAACATATCAATACCATGAGTCCCCTACAAATAACACACAGTCTCAACCCAAAATGAGTCTGACCTCCAAGACTGTACCAACCCCAACACAAACTCCACTAACTGAACATGTTGCTGCCATAGTGAGGTACCACAAGAACTCAATGAATCACTAACAAGTGGCATGCTCCCCCCAATATTGAAGCTCACTGGAAAGTCAAAGTGACTTCCCCCTACAAACATCCACTCATCTCCATCAGTCAATGAAATGTCCATCCCTGAAATCCAAGGGTCCCATGCTAGCCTCTAAAAGGGACCATCACATGGATGCTAGACTACTATGGTCATGACTGTCTCCTCAAAATATACATACTGGATCCCCCACTCTTGGATTCTCATGCTGAAATACCTGTGAAAACGAGGCCTTTTGTCAAGAAGATGAACCTATAAAGGTATCTTTGTGGAATCATCATCTGCCCAACCACCTCCATACTCGATCACGAGTATCAATAGGGAGAACCTATCTCACCAAATAGAATAAGTCCCTGCAAGCCCTCTCAAAACCATCCAAGAGTGAAGTATGTTTCTCTCCGGTGAAACCTGGGCCATGATAAGATGAAACAAACCACTAACCAAATGGACTCCCAGACCCCCAGGAAAAATTAGAAGTTCATCACTTCCAATCCTCACTAAATGCTCATATGTCATACTGATAATTGTCAGAAGCCTTCCATCCTCATCCCAATAAGAATATGAATTTGTGTCACCCTCTCAGATATCTGCTATCTCACGACCTAATATGCTCGCCATCACGCCCAAGGTCTCAACTCTCTGTCTCTGATGATCCACCCCTATCCTACTGTATGCAATAAAGACACTCCTGTCAGGTGGTCTTGGCCTACCAACTATCCATGTCCCTGCAACTGTCTATATCCCCCTATGTTTTTGTCAATGATGAAAGTATCTAGAAAAGATAACAAAAACATTTTTAACCGAAAATAGGAATGAAAAGTATCATATGCTTTGGTCAATCCCCAGGATTGGACCAAAAAATCATCCACTAGCACCCATGGTGAATAATCGTCTAAAATTCAACTATCATATACAACAATAGATAACTCCACTAACTGTTGGTCAATCACTCTCCCTCCATCTTCACTTAGATAGTTGTTTCTACTATGAAGGTGAATTCCCAAAACTATGTGTTGGTGCAAGAAGGAGGAATATCCATGCTCCACTAAGTGTGTCTCCCCCCTGCAATCCAATGCATCCCCATGAAGCCCACTGTACATCTCTCTCATCATCATATGTCCAAGGTGTACTTCCATATCAACCCTTGTGTGGATATCAACCAATCCTAGAACACAAATGAAAGTGTCCTCGTAACTTCCCCTGGCTCTGGAATCCTCATGTGTATGTGTATGAACAATTGTCTTAGAACTACCCATGAATGGTGGCCCCTGTGACACTCGAACATCCTCCAACAATGTAACTAAGGAACATATCTGACTCTCTTCTGAGATAGATATAATGTATCTCTGACTAGTCTCCTCAAGGAGCACATCTAATCTGGACTTTGATTCTTGAAGGGTTGTTTGTGTGCCTTCCAAGAATCCTTGTGTGCTCAACAACTCATGAGTGAGTCGGTCCACCTCAACCTCCTAATCCCTTGATTTCCTATGATACATCTTGCCAATCTCTAATAGGTAATCTCTGTCCATCAATAACTACTGGTAGTTGGCCCTCATCACAATCACTCTCTCCATGAGTGTATGGAAGTCATCAATGGAAAGTCCTCTATCTAAACTATCATGTGCCATTGATGCCCTCCAACAGTAACCGACCACCAATGCATGTTTATCATCAATACATCTAGTGGTTTCCATGATCATTTCCTCACTGAATCTCAACTATCCTGTCAAGTGTTGTGATCAAGACGTGACCCCTGATCACAACCCTGTTGAGGTGAAACCTCATGTCTCTCACTGTTAGCATCAATAATGGAATCCTCAACAACACACTACTCAAAATATAAGGTACTCAACTGTCCACTATCCATTGTGCTACTGAGTCCTCCTGTATGCCACTGCATGCCATCACCAACTGCAACCCTCATTTGAATCGCATTGTATCTTGTATGGACAACTGTAACCTCCTATGCACTCACCCTACTAATATCATTTGTGCATGGATCCCATACAGATGTGTCCAGACACATGCTATGGTCATCCCGACCAATAAGGAGTGCATCCTCATCACTGTAGATTGATCTTAGGAGTAAGTGTTCCAACAAGATGTTGGTCTCCATAACCTAGTCCATAAATGGAATATCCAAGAGTAGTGGCTCACTCTCCTCACACTACTACATATGGGCATATTATTCCATGAAATATTTCCACGTTTCCATTATTTTCATGTTTTTTTAAATAGGGCGGGATTTTCGTTGATATTTCCCTGAAAGTTCGTCGATATAGCCATGAATAGGTTTTTTACCTTCGTCAGTATTTTTGTCACTATTGCCATGAAATTTTGTCTATATTTCCACGAAAATTTTGCCCTATATCATTGGTTGGTGTTAATGGCTAGTTGACTAGTTGATCTATATATACCTGACTTTAAGAGACTTTGCGACACAATTGCTATAGTTGTGACACTGTTCGTGGCTTTTGTTTGAGCAATTTATTTTTTCCGTCACCCACCAGTTGAACAAATCCAATTCTAGATCTACATAGCTCAGATTTTGAACTAGCAAGGTTAATATGTTTTTTTTATTGATGTACTCATTTAACTTGTAAATTTTTGTTCAAATGTCCAAATTTCATGTAGCTTATTTTTTCCTTGATAATATATTATATGTGTAGTATCATATTTCATGTCTTTGGTTTGCGGATCTAGTTAGTATATTCTATGGAAAAGGGTATGTGGATTCCATAATATTCTAAGTTTATGGAATCCACATACCCTTTTCCCTTCAATTGTAGCTAGAATGTCTCTCTCTTTTCATTGATAAAGATATGGAAGTGCTCTTGAAACTCAACCCTGATCGATGAAATGATAGTAATTGATTGTCATTTTCTTCTCTCTTTTATTTTTAAGAACTAACAAAAATACACCAACAAAGCTTGATTGAAGCTTTGATACCACTTGTTATATCCCTAGTACCCAAATGGGATCACACTTGTATAAATTAAAAATAATATAATAGTGACAATAATGGTTGGGATACTTGCACACCTAATGGTTGTCTAGCACTTACTAATTTGATTAAATGAAGGAAGAAATATCCATGAATAAAATCTTGAAGTTTATTGTTATATTGATAAATGATAAGTTATGGTATATATAAGATAGGGAGGAAACCCATGTTTATAACAATAAGATACATAAACACTAACCCTAAACTTATGTTAGGTATATATGTCATTATTATATAAAGGAAACATTTGTACACATATGACCTTATTATAAAGATGTTATCTATGTCATGATTAGGCACATAACAATCACTTTTAACTAACCACCTTCAACCATCTTAGCTTATGGTTGGCCACCTTTAAATTTCTTGGATTATGACTAAGAACCTTTAACAAATGTACTTATGATTATATACCATACTATTCCAATATAATTAAAGTATATTTGTTTCAACTCTATCAATAAAATCCACATACCCTTTTCTTATATGTGATGTTGTTCTCTCAATTTTTTATAATCACACACAATTATAGATGTAGTGATTAACTTTAGTTTGTAGTTGATGTAACTTTTTTATACACTATTAATAAGGAGTATCTAAAATATAAAAAATTCATGACAAAATCTAGGATAACATGATGAAATCTACTAGTCAGAAAATGAAAAATGAGAACATGCCAAAGTGTCTTAGAAAATAAAATTGTGACCACTGTAAGTAGCATAAAATTGTGACCATTGTATGTAGATGCAAATCGACACGTCATAATTTAAACCAACCCATCCCAATTGTGGATGACAAGTGGTTGACATTCTTTTTTTAGTGGTGAATTTCAAAGATTGACATTTTGTCTACAAAACAACTTAGAGTCTAGTGTATGGTGTCAAGTGATTCAAGTTTGAGAAATTTTGACCACTTTCGTTAAATGGTGTGTAATTATTTTCCACGGTGATTCAGTACACACTACTCTAAAGTACAAATTGAAGTATATCGATCTTAATAGTTAATCGATAATAAAAAAAAAAACATGTCAAAATGTCTTAGAAGAAATAATTGTGAGGATTGTAAGTCACTGTAAATAAACATATCACAATCGAAAGGAGTAGCTAAAATATAAAAATTTGACAACTTACTGTTTGGTATGGTGTAGGTAAGACAATTACTTGTTAGGACAAGGATTTGTCACTATGAATGAAAATGACAGGAAGCTTGCTCGGTTAAGAGCGACATTAGAGGCGAGGGATGATGGAAAATGTTATTTCCCTTGCTATGATTGCAGAGGCTTGCAAAGAAAAATAATTTTATTAACAACAATTGAAAGACATTGTAGGGAGAAGGGGCACATCGAAGGGGGTTATGAATATCGTCCCTTGGTAAGAGGATTCAATATTTAATGTAATCTCTGTAATAATCAACATGTCATGAATTTTAGTAATATTTCTTATCGGGATTTTTATATTTTATATACACACTAACGTTTCTACATTGTTTTTAAATATATAGACGATGCCCCCAAAATGTCGACCTCCAG
>JZKD02S1985401.1:780697-791593 GCA_000966675.3 Picea glauca
CTAGTTCTAAAAGTCAACTCAAGAATATATCCCAATCCTTACACTTTCACATTTCCATAAAATTTAATAAATTTATTAGATTCTACTAACTTGTAATATATAACTTCATCTCCATCGAATATCATGAAATTATGTTGCGAATATCATTTATTTTTTAAGTTTCATATTCAATAGGATTAAGGAAAACCATATTTAAAGATTTATCATAAATAAATAAAAATTTATTCAAGTTTAATGCACTCTTATCCTCATAGATTTTGACTTATGAAATATGTAATACATTTATTACTCTTAATTTTTTAGTTTAAAATAATTTTATATTTATACTTTATTAAAAATATTTATGATCATCACATCTTCATTAATAAGTGTTTGAATTTAACACTATAAAACCCCTCATTATATTATGAGGAGGGGTTTTAAATGTTTCTCAATGTCATATGCATGTTAAACCATGTTGAAGTTACATGCATGTTAAACAATGTTGAAGGTAACCATTCGTGATTAGAGTGTGCACGCGACCAAGGGGAGCACGTGAGTCTGCAAGGAGAAAGGGGATAGTCTATGAGGAGACCAAGAAGAGCATGCGAGGAGAAAGGGGATAGTCTATGAGGAGACCAAGGGGAGCACACCAGTATGCAAGGAGAAAGGGGATAGTCTGCGAGGAGACCAAGGGGAGCACGTTAGTCTATGAGGAGAAAGGGGATAGTCTCATGCGAGGAGAAAAATGAGGAGATAGTCTATGAGAAGCCAAGGAGGAGATAGTCTGCAAGGGAGAGATAGCCTACGCGAAGATAGTGGAGCACGCGACCAATGGGAGTATTCGAGAGAACATGAGGGAAGAATAGGGCACACGCGAGGGCACATGAGGGCACATGCGAGGGCACCAAGAATGGTGAGTAATATATAAAAATTAGCATTTGAAGTCATTACAGGTGAGCATTTTGGCTTTATTGATTCATTGTTAATAGCCTATAGTCTATTACAGGTTTCCTTTCATGTGTTGCCTCCATAATTGCAACTATTTTCTCTTTGTTTTCCCCTTTTATTTCACCCTTTCTTAAAATACGTTGTTCAACTTTTGTAAATTGCATGACAAACCCCAACCTAATTGCCCATTGCTCACAACTTTCATATGGTGTATATCTAGGTACTTTTTTACAACCATAGTTGATGCTTTTAATAAACTCTCATGTTATTCCTTACCATTGAAATAGCCCTACTAGTAACCCATTTTTTGTCACAACTTATGGAAACCACCATGTTTGTATCACTATCCACCATAAACCCATGCATTTGCCTTGCAGGTAGTTTTTGTGGTTTGTCAAACCTAGGTTTGGTCCTTTGCTTATTTTGGTTTGTGATTCTCTATAGTTATTTGGGATTGTGGTGCATCTCCTTGCTCTCTTTGGAATTGTAGAATCCAAGCCTCTTATCCCTTGTCTTCAACCCCTCTTCATACTCTTGACCTCCTCTTTATCCTATTCAAACTACTTTTTCCCTTTGACCTAATTTTCATCCTCTTGATCCTTCATTTGGCCCTCTAATATCTCTACTACCTCTTATCACCCCTTCTTATCCTCTTAATCCCCCTCTTGGCCTCTCAGTTTTCCTTAGAACTTTTATTCCTCCTTTTTGGCCTCTTGGCCTACCTTTGAGTCCTTATGGCCCTACTCCCTTTTCCTTCTCATAGTAGTCTTTTTGTTCGGACATTCCTAGTGCTCTTATTCTCTTGTTTATTATTTGTCTAGAGTGAGGCTTGTCTTTCTTGTATCATATAATTTCCTCAAGTGTAGTGTTATTCATCAATGTTAGGTTTGTTTGAATGAAGCGACATATATTCATTGTTTTCTTTTCCTCAAAAGGGTGGAAGGTGAGGAAACCCGTGAGTTTTTGTAGTTGCATGGATTGAAAAGAACCCTATTGGTCATGTAGTTTCTAGTTCTCTCCTTTGTTCTCCAATGGGTTACTAACAACAAAACTAAATTCCTCATCCTTTTTCCATTAGACACATCTTGTATGCTCATTTTCCCTAATGCAACCCTTCGATTAAATATAACATGGAAATATTTTGGACGTTACTTAACAAGTATAGCTACAAAAGATCTCAATAGTCATTATCAACACTCTATGTCAACTTTCCAACCACAAGTTAGTGTAGGTATGATTCACAACTTATCTTTATTTCATCTTTTCTACTTGGTTTCTTTTCAACCATATGCTTGTTAGTTGAACTTTGATTTAACGATTCGTTGATTACATTTAGCCATTTTTTTGTTTTTTTTCCTTGTGTTGCTCTGGGACCTTTAGATTGCTTGAGCATATTCTTGATTGCTCATTCCTTTTTCTTTCTTGGTTTAATTTTTCTTACTTTTGTGCTTATCCTACACCCCTTCACTATATAAAGTATGTTTCTCTTTTCATGATATTATATCCTAACCTTTTTTGATACTTGCTACCTCCCAAACATGCACTTCAAATGTTAAAAAGTCCTTTGAAAAAGTACACTTCTAGGGGCACTTAGGAAGGTTGCCCATTGTCACCTCAACAAATCTTCCACTCACTTTAGGCTACTTTTTTTTAGGCACTAGGGGGGAAACCTTAGTAAAGAAATATTTTTGATGTAATATTTGGAATAAAATGGATGGTAGAATTTTTCAAGACCAATGCCTATCCCATTGACCTATGGAGTTAGGGAAATTTAGAACAAGAGGGTTAAAATATGGCATATAAGACGTAATTGAGCTATCATCGATGTGTCATAATTATCCCATAACAAATTTTCAGATGAAGCAATAATAAGAGAGAGCCCTTCAACAACATGCACCATCACAACCAAGAAATTACAACCAACAATATTGTGCAAGTAATAAATAAATAAGCCAGTAAGAACTTGAACAATAGATATGACAACAACAAGATCCTTTATTAGTTCAAGATTACATCAAGGATTAGGGAGGGTTTAACAACCTTGATCCTAATCTCTTCTTTTGGAACAAAATTATCCATCTACAAATATTATTCTTGCAACAAACTTATGTCAATTCTTGCAAACACGCTAATAATCCATGAAAACAAAAATAGATGAAGGTAACCTCAACTTGAATCGATTCCCTTCTTTCAATCCTCCTAAAAAGATATTCAACGAAGTGCTTGGAGGGGAATTGCTTCTCTGTTATATTTCGGAGTGCACCCAGGTCGGTGCACACACACCTCATGTCTGCTCTAGGTTCTCAACAGTTTACACAAAATTACACAATTTGAGTTTTGAACATAAACACACTGAGATGCCTAACAACTTAGCACAATGGAAAATAAACTAGTAATTGGATCATGCACAAATACATAGGAATTTAATGCCCAAAAACAATTTTTATTATATCCGTAACAATGGGCTCTCGTATCAGGGCCAATGGCCCAATTATTACATAAACGAAAGATACAAAGAGCACTTACAAAACCCTCCTAGTTTTCGTGTCCAAGTCTAGTCAAGTCCTTCCAACCTTATCTGATGTCCTTAGCTGAGGTTCCAAGGCTACAATTGACCTTCCATCCCTTGACCTGGTCCTCTCCTTTTTCACCAATCATCCCTATGCAACTTATCCAACTATGCAACTATATGCAATTGTATGCAACAATGGAACTTATGCAACTATATTGCAACTATATTGCAACAATTTTGTATGCAAATATATGCAAATATGCAACTATATGAAACTATGTAACTATATGCAACTTATGCAACTTATGCATATTTATGGGACTTATGCAACTTTATGCAGCATTGTACCCTTTATGCAACTTTATGGAACTCGAGAGTGGGATGCTATCTGGGAATATTGTACCCTTGAAATCACTAAATCATGCATATACAATGTCAGATACTCATAAATCCTTTTGTGATGCATTGTCAATCAAAACATTATATTAGAGTAACCAAGTAAGACAACCACCACATGTATTGCAATTGTATCATCATTATTAAGTGTTGGAAGTGCAACAAAGTAACTTATAAGATGTCAGATTGAAGCACCTTTTATTAAGTGATGAACTTCCTAGGTGGTGAGTAACCTGATTTAGCAAGGAGGTAGTTTGGGTTTAGGTTATCTCAAATATGGTTAAAGTTGTGCTTGGATAAATAGAGTATCGGAAAGTATTTTATGTAGCAATACTTTGTGAATGCACTAGTTGGTCATTTTTATGATCAATGTCACTCTCTAATCAAAGGACTGCCAATGGTGCTTTGTTATGTAAATAGGTCTTACTCCATAGGACCTAGAATCCCTTGAGAGGCCCGATTAAATAAACCCCACAAAACATATTCATCCAAATTTGGAGGAAGAACAACCCTATCTTTCTTTTGCTTGGGGATTAAAAAGAATGAATTGTATGCACTCTCAATCTTGTAGAAAAATTGAAGAGTGTAGACCATGTATTTAAAACTATATCCATTTCATGCCAGCCACATGGCCCATAAAACATATTTAAAACTATGTGAGTCGTTTGGTTGATGCCCAAAATCCTGTGAGAAGTGACAAGCTATGAAGAGGTGGAAAATAGTTTCTTCATTCTCCTTGCACAAAGGATAAATTTGTAGACCTTGTCAACTATTTCTTTGTATGTTATCCCATATTTGGAAATTCACATATTTGGAAATTCATCACTTAATAGTTTCAACTTATTAAGTGATGAATTTCCAAATATGTGAAATTTCAGGATCATGGATTTCCAAACTATCAATCCACACTTGAACTCTTTGTTGGGTCTCAAATCTAGTTCTCCACTGAGCATTGGAGGATATATGTTGATAAAAAACTACTAACAATTTTGTATACAACTATATACAACTTTATGCAAAAATGAAACTTATGCAACTATATGCAACTTATACAACTATATGAAACTATATAGCAACTATATGCAACTATATGCAAATATGCAACTTATCCAACTATGAAACAATGTAACTATATGCAACTTTATGCAACAATGCAACTTATGCAACTATATTGCAACTATATGCAAGTATATTGCAACAATTTCGTATGCAACTATATGCAAATATGCAACTTTATGCAACTATATGAAACTATGCAACATGCAACTTATGCAACTTTATGGAACTTATGCAACTTTATGCAACTTTATGCAACAATGCAACTTATGCAACTATGCAACTATATGCACATATATGCAACTTATGCAACTATGCAACTATATGCAACTTATGCAACTATATGCAACTATATCACAATTTCGTATGCAACTATATGAAAATATGAAACTATATGCAACTATATGCAACGTTATGAAAAAATGCAACTTATGCAACTTATGCAACTATATGCAACTTTATGCAACTATATTGCAACTATATGCAAATATGCAACTATATGCAACTTTATGCAACAATGCAACTTTTGCAACTATATACAACTATTTTGCAACTATATGCAACTATATGCAACTGTATTGGTACCACAAACATATATTGGCACGATAACTTATCTTTTTGTTTTAACGAGTGTAGGTACCACCAAATAGATATCTTTCAGATCTATCTTCCTTGAGTGATTATCAAGATATAATAAGAGAGGTTGAAAGTGAGACATGTTGTACTAGATCTACCGGTTCTAGATCAACTAGATCTGAAAAGGTAAGGAAAAGATTTTGTAAACTAAATCAACTTTTTATTGCCAATGGAGGGTCATGTAATTATGATGTTGAGAGCATATGTGACATTGAGTTTCCCTTGAGGTATAAACATCTAGTGCAATGATGGGAACCTAAGGAGCTATCTGAAGTGGACACATATTTCTTCATCAGTGGGAGGATGTATCACATTGCTCCTTCATCCTTACATGGATTGGGGTTATTTTCCATGGATGGCATAAAGGTCGGCTATGGCACTGTAACTGAATTGATGGAGGATGTTGGAAAATTATACAAATACAATCATTGGTTGATGTTGGTCCGATATACGCGAAGTATGTGGAGATACAGAGTTGCCACAAATTATATACAACTAGTAGATAACAATCAAAATAAAGGGGCAACTATGTATATTGATGGAAGGCCAAAATCTACTGGAAAAATTGTGGCCTTTATAAATAGTACACGACTTATGGAAACAACTAAGAAACCAAATTGAATATTTGAGGGACATGAAGGAAATCGTATATTTGTATGTGCAGCACAAATAAAAGTTCTAGGTGAAGAGTTGTTGATCGATTACAACTTAAATCGAATAGATGGAGGGGGTGCGACTATGGGGGTAAATATATTACATACCATTCAACTCAACCTTTGATCAATCATTGTTACAATTTATCGTTGCAATATTTCAATTTTTTACTGCATAAATTTTATTTTTCATTGTTTATTTTATGATATTACTGCAATATTTCTTTTTTTTAATCTTACAATTACTTTCATAACTCTTGTTGATTAATTTCTTGTGTCAACATCTATCCAGAGTGACTGTCAGATATCACAGGATACATCTGTCCAAGGTGACTGTGGAAAGGCACCCATTGTGCCTCAGCAGGTAAATGTTAAATACAACAACAACTTATGACTACAACAACTAAATTTCAGAAATTTCATTAATGTTTTTCTGATATTACTGCAATATTTCATTTTTTTAATGTTACAGGTGAATTTCATAACTTTTATTGATTGATTTATTATGTCAACATGTGTCCAGGGTGACCGTGGCAGAAAATCACCCGCTACATCTGTCCAGGGTGACCGTGGAAAGATACTCGTTGTGCCTCACTAGGTAAATGTTAAATACAGTAACAACTTATGACTACAACAAATAAATTTATGCAATTTCATTATTTTTTTCTGATATTACTCCAATATTTCATTTTTTAAATGTTACAAGTGAATTTCATAACTTTTGTTGATTGATTTATTGTGTCAACTTTTGTCCAGGGTGACCGCATCCTAAAATCACCCGCTACATCTGTCCAGGGTGACCATGGAAAGGCACCCAGTATGCCTCACTAGGTAAATGTTAAATACAATAAAAACTTATGACTACAACAACTAAATTTCTGAAATTTCGTTATTGTGTTTCTGATATTACTACAATATTTCATTTTTTTAATGTTACACGTGAATTTCATAACTTTTTTTGATTGATTTATTGTGTCAACATCTGTTGAGGGTTACCGTACATCTGAAAATCACCCAATACATCTGTATAGGGTGACCGTGGAAAGGCACCCACTGTGCCTCCCTAGGTAAATGTTAAATACAATAATAACTTATGACTACAACAACTAAATGTCTCAAATGTTAAAGTTCATCTCATTAATTTTATTCATCAATGTATTGTGGCATGGTCAATGTGGGAAGGATCCCATTCAGGATATTGATGAGGACGAAATATTTTGTTCCACTGACCCAATGACAACTGTAACGAAGGCATTGAAGAAGGCTAACATAGAATATATAGGTTTTCTTAGCGAAAGACCCCTAACACAAAAGGGCATGGAAAGAATTGCAGAGATGCAAAATACAATAACTAATTTTGGGGTAAGTGGCATCTTCACATATTTTTATCAGCTATGAAAATTTCATATCCATTTTTTGTTTTATATTTTTTATATGATCTGATAAAGTAAATTTTTCCATTTGTAGGAGTTTTTAAACCCCGTGCGCCAGGAACCTGCCGATCTTACAACTGATATAGGTAGCAGTGATGGTCCAATGAAAAAAAAAATGTCGACATAGCAAAGTGCAAGTGAGGCTTTTTGAGCCTCCTGAAGTTCTCCTTGAATCCATTGATGAGCGATATGATTTTGATTGGAATGACATGCCAGAGCATTGTGAGCCAGAGCCTGGGACTCCACATGACTCCAGAGAGGAACATATTGTAGATGGAAAGGAAACTATTCTGCATGGAGAATAATGAATTAAAATCATTGGATCACTAGATGTCACCTTTCGGATGGATGGCGCATGTGTTTCGATCAATATTTAGAAGATTGCAGGGAATTTTTAATTACTTGATTCATTTTTTTCATGAAATTGAAATGGACATTTGTTGAGATTATTATAAATTAATGGATAACACATTTCTGTAGGAAATAATGTTTTCTATAGAAACTTAAATGACAAAGCATTGGAGATGTTTGGCCCAACCATTCTCACATGGTGGAATGACCAAGATAGAAAAAAGAAAGATGATTTAATAGACCACATGGTAAACTTGTTCGGCAACACTTTCAACAAGAAAGTGGTTACAAAGTTAGCCGACGAGAATTTAAAATATACCAGGGCCCATTATATGGAGAAATTGGAATTAGACCTCAAGCACGAGCACCCTCCCATGGTTCTAGAGAAAGAGTGGAAGGCCCTGATAGAGGATGCAAAGGATAACTTGTTTAAAAAACAAGGAAGACATCCACGAGCTAGTCAAGCAAGGTACAACACATGTCATATTATTAGTGAAATATGATCATTTATTTTTTTCTTTCCTGTTTTAAGTAACAATTCCGATATCTATTTTTTTTCAAAAATTCCATATGTAGGCTACTAGACACCTCTAAAGCAACCAAGGCTAGAGTGGAAAAACACAGGCAGCATAAACTAGGCTAGGGTGGCTATGGAAAACTAAAATCTGGAATCGTAACATTTAAATGATTAACTGTGGTTAATATTTATTTAACAGTAACGAACAAATATATGTTTTTGTTATTGGCATTTTTAATGGTGTTATGCATTGCAGTTAAATATGTTCGACACTGCTACCAGCGAGGAGGACCTAAATCTTGGTTACAAGTATGGTTTTAAAAGTGTGATTGAATATAGAAAAATCTTGGGCCAGAATCCTATCTTCCCAGCCACACAGGTAAATCAAATGAATAAGGAAACCGTAGTAGCATTCTTGTAAAGTCTATTCATATTTTATTATATCACCCTTAACTAAGTATTTATGTTTGTTTTCAAGCAACAGTGTAACCGCAACAGTTAATCTAGTGGTATTCAGGAGACACCATGTCATACAAGGGTGCACATGTCCAATGATAGTGGAGAGCAGAGTACCCATTTTGATATCTATGCTTCAGAATTAGAAATATTTACTGTGATTGTAGATGTTTATTTCCTGACTTATACTTATATATTATCTTATCAAAATTGAATAGCATGTAGCTCAGGAGGGTGAATTGTGAGAGGAACCAAGTGGAATACTATTTCAAAAACAATTTCAATTCCATGGAATACTATCATGGAAAATTCATGATGCTCTTGGGTTAACACATTTTTGTGGTATATTGTTACTTTATTTTGTGATTTAATATTATATATATTTATTGAAAATAGCATGCATTATTTTAAATTGTACCTCTAATTTGACGCTACATTAATTCATATATCTTGTAGGTCTTCAAATAAAGGATAAATTTGCATGCCCAGTTTGTGGTCCAAGGATAAAGTCTCGTCATTCAAGGAGTTTAGGAAAGGAAGTGTTTGATGAGTATAAGCACTTTCTGCCTAAGAACCATAGTTATCGAACCATAGACAACGCAAAATTAAATGGTAAATAAGAAAATGGAAAAAAACCACGAAGAATGACACCTTGCCTATGGAAGTTGGAATATATTAGAAATCGTGAAGGTATGAAAATTATTTATGTATGACATATTATATAAATCTTTGGTTAACTTCATTAGTATTAATTTCATTTTGTCCCATTAATTAGTGTTAATTTCAATTTTTTTATGTTTCATGAATGTCGTTAAGGCACGAATGGGCTTCCACAAGGAATGAAAAGTTACCCGATGCAATTAAGTAGATTGCCATACTACAAACACCTACAAATAGTTCATCTGTTTGATACAATGCATATCGGGAAGAACATAACAAAATTGTTTTGGTGAATATTAGATGGAAGGATTGACAAAGAGAGAATTGGAAATATTTGTTGTGACATCTAGTAAGCTAATCACGCATTGCAACATGTTATTATTAATTCTAATGGTGATGGCCATGAATAGAATACTAGTCTTCCTTGGTTATTGACGGAGCAACAAACCAATATTGTAAAAGAGGTCATTCGAAAAATTAGGTTTCCGACAGGGTTTTCGTCGAACATACAAAATATCTTAACGAAAAAAGGTGATTTTGGTGGGGTTAAAGCACATGAATGGCATACATTCATTAAGGTAATTAGTAGGTTATAATATATTTCCTTATTGGTACACATTTTTTGGAAACAAATAATAATTTTTTTTTTTTTTTTTACAGTATGTTCTACCTTTATCTCTCCCATATGACTTTGACAACAACATAAAACAAATTATTTATCTACTTGACAAATACAAGAGGTAAGTATTGTTTTATAATGAAATTGTACTTGTTATGTGATTTGTAGTAGAACTTATTGACATATTATGTTTTATCTGCAAATTTATGTATTCCTTGATATTATTTTATTACATCGACATTTGTAGGTGGCTATCATCAAAACAAATCCATAAAGAAGATATAAGGTATTGGAAGAGAAAAATTCCCTGACTAATGTGTCAAATGCTACAGTATCTACCTCCAACATTTTTCAATTCACAAGAACACTACCTCATACACCAAGTTGAGGAGATTGAATTATGCGGACCAATACACACAAGTTCAATGTTGATGGTGGAGAGGCAGTTGAAGTCACTGAAGGCTTTTGTTAGACAAATAACACGTCCGGAGGGTTCTATGGTATATCAATGCATGGTGTATATTAGTCAATATCTACCTAAATTAGCAGAGAATATGAATGTTCATTTGGCATCTCGACTCCATCAACAAATTTGAAGGGGAGGTCATATTGGGGAAAGGTAAAATGAGGACTGTGAAAGGTAATTATTAGATGTTGACGTAGATTTAATATATTAC
>JZKD02S1985401.1:798102-812486 GCA_000966675.3 Picea glauca
AGGTTTTGACCCTTGTTTATCTTTCTTCTTCTTAATCTTTCTTTTCTTCTTCTTCTTATTCACCGGGTTACTAGATTCAGAACTTTCACTCGACGAAGAAGATGAAACAGAAGGCAACATTACAAGCGAAGAAGGTGAAGAAGACCTTACTGGTGAAGAAGGTGAAGGATCAACATGAGTTTGATGCTCTTAGGGGGAAGTTCTTGTGACTGAAGCACTAACTGCATTCGGGATTACCTAAGTAGAAAACAACCATACCGGTAATCCAATTGTGAGACCTGGAAGGCTCAATGTAGCGATGTGAGGAGGACCAATGTTCCCATAAGAAGGAAAAACAAAAGGTTCCCCTGGAGAAGGGGTTGCTTCATTGGTCATTCTGGGAACTGACGCCATTAAACAAATATCCAATCTAGAGTCCTCTAAGGAAAACAAACAACACACGCTAAAAATCTAGTAAGCAAGCAAGCAAACAAAACCTTCTCACAATGAGCGCACTAGTTGGTGATGAAATCCAACGTCATGAGAAAAATGTAAGAAGGGGATGAGATAGAGTGGGTGGAAAAGTTACGTTGACGACCTACTTAATGGAATTACACCTTGGTGCAAGCTCCCACACACAATCATGGGTATACCCTCCAAGGAGCCCGAGTGAGTTTGGCCAACGTCGATTCCAGGTACTGTGAAGAATTTCCCCTCCACAGTCACCTTGTGTAAAGATCCTAAAGAGATAGGCCACTAAGGTTACTACAAACAATAATGATGCCTGGGGGAAAAGTCGACAGTCTGATCCACATGCAAGGGCAGGGTATCTAGCCCGAAATCAACTTGAAAGGCTTCCACTCATCATTGTGGGCATACCTTCAAGTGACCCCCATAATACGTGCAATCTCCACACCAAGACCAACAAAGCAGGGTGAGTAACTTTGTCAGTCTCAATGCGATCTCATGATTGACCCTTGTGTTAGAAGGGCTTCCCAGGACAAAATGTAATAAGTGGATTTAACTGCTCCCTAACTCAAGATTCTATGTTTGTTTGCAGCTTTGGAAAGTTATCTTTCTCACCTATTCCAAAGACCTACAACTAATCTAATGTAGGTTTGCTACCATAAAATATAAAAATGTCTAATCAATTATTATAAGCACTTTATTTTATGGCTGTTGTTACTCAAAAGGAAAATGGCGTGGACAATATGGTGTTTTGACTGACTCTAAAATTATGAAAAGATATGAATATGCAATCTTTTCATTTCGATGAAAGCTATGCTACGAGAAGGAGAAAACATTTATCATTCCCATATGCACGATGTCCCAAAATATATTAAACTCATCAATGTCAAGATTCTCAAGAAATGAGAAAAAGGTACTGAACACCAATGCACGATTCATGGCCCCCCAAGACCATGAGGGGGAAATTTTTTCATAATTTAAGATCAAAAAATGACAAGAATCATGCAATTTCGCTACTTCAAATGCAAGGATGCCCCCAATCTAATATAAAGCAAGAAATTAAATCTTTTTGTTTCAAAAATTTCACTAAAAGCAATAATGAACTTTCTTAAAACAAAGAAACCCAAACTAAAAGTTCTTTTTTAAAGCGAACTATTAAGAAGAAATCTGATCTTTCCCTAAACAATTCTAAAGAAAACACATGCTTTTTAATTGAAAGACACACAAAGCAAGAGACTAATCCTTCAAAACCAAACAAAAAAAATATGGATAAAAGAAACTCAAAGAATGTCAAGCAAACTGTAAATAGATCAATATAGGCTCCAAAAGTTCAATCCAGTTGGTCAAAGCAAAACTCGGCATAAAAAAATGACAAGACCCAATCCAATTTTTTTTTTACAAACAAGTTCGCAGGCTGGTAGTGTATTACAGTGCGAGAATCAAAGATTCTCGCAGGCTGAACAAAGGTTGACTGCAAGGGGTTCGCACTGGACTTAACACCAGGGTGCGAACTCAGGTGTTTCTCACAGGCCACTAAAGGGTACAATGCCAAAATGCCTGTAAACAAGAAAAAATTTGAAAAAGGACTAAATTTGAGTGAACTTTCAGATCCAGAGAGTCTGGATGGATCTCCCATAGACTCAGAGACCAGAAAACAAGAAATCAAAGAAAGGGAAACTAGACTAACTAGGAAACAATCCAATCCCCAGTGGAGTTGCCAATTTTGTTATCAGACTAATCGGTAGGTGCAGACACTAACTGAACTCCCTAGATCCACCTAGATCTATAACAAAAACCACCGGAACATGACACTTTCCTTAAGTTTTAGATATTGAATTTACTAACTAAAGAGGGATGGGTGACATACCGTTTAAATGTTGCTTCCTCTTTCCATCGCCATCCTAGCTCCACTCCAATGTTCATACAATGATGATCCTGCAAAAGAATGCAACCAAAGTGATAGAAATAGCATAAACTCAACATAAACCTATGTATGCGATCAAGGAATCATACAATAAAACACAACGAGCTTTATAGGAAAGAATCATATTACTGTATCATATTAATTGTGAAAGAGAGATTACAACCATGGCCTTGATTTTGTAAGGTCCCTTCCAACTGTCCTTCGTTCCCCACACACTTTCACTCCAAGAATTCTGAGAGCATAGATCTGATAATATTCACAATCTATATTGACAAAGGAAAATCTCAAAGCCACTCCAACCAAGCTAATAATTCCAAGCCAACCAAAGCTAACTTTTTCCATGAGAACTCCTCTCCTTTTATAAGTTGAAGAGGATAAGGTGAGGAGGTTAGGATGATCCCACTAAATCATGAAAGTGTGTAAGATCCAAACCATTTGGATGTCACCTCACCATGGAAGTTTCTTCTTCTAGAAGATTCGAGAAAACACTTGTTTTTCCCACGTGTAGGCATTCTCGCACCCTGCCTATAGAGCAACCTGCGAACATCTCGCACCCTAGATATGGTGCAACTTGTGAGAATTAGGCATTCTCGCACGTTGCCTATGTAGCAACCTACGAACTTCCTTTTTTACAGGTTTTTTACAAGGGAAAGTGCAACTTCTTTTCTCAATAAAAGTTCTTCTCCCTTCTCTCTTCAGGAACTCAGGGCACTGGCCCCTCTGAAGGAAACAAATAAGTTTACATCATTAACGGTCATAGGGATGATGAAAATAATGTGTAACACTTAGTCATCAACCTTCATGACACTTGTCACCCAATGATCATTCAATCAAAAGGTTGGAGGCATATGGTCATTTGGATCATGAGGCTGTATAACCCTACAGTAACAAGAGACATTCATTGAACTTTGGCTAGATTGAGAGGTGCGTGCAATTGAAAATGCTAACAACCCAAAACTAAAAGGGATCAATACACAGACTATCAATGAGAGGTGATATGGCCATGGTGTGTAGGAATAGGCCTAACACCTTCAAAATTATCATTCTCCAAATATATTATACAAATTTTACAAGGAAATTGTACTAGGACTGGACATGGGCAACAATGACCTGTGAATGGGACCAACTTTGAAATTTTTTCAAAATATTTATGCATGCATTGAAATTTGACATGGATAGACTATTTGCATGACTCAATGATATGGGAGGGTTTCTAGACTCAATTTGACTCACACACCCACTTTATTCCATCATCGATTCATCATGTAAACCATAAACCGAAATTTTAAAGAAATAAGATTGGCAAAATTGTTGGACCCTTTCCCTCATATATCATTTAACCCAATGTTGTGTGTGTTACTTAGATGCATAATACCACCAAATCCATTAATTTTAGAGCCATATTGACTAGATCCGTCAAAATTACATGAAGCTCCAATTTGTCTATTGGTGTATGGGTTAGATTTCTTTGCACATAGACTTTGGTTCCATGTTTGAAATTAATAAAGTATGGAATTTATTGAGAAGTGCATTGGAAAGGGGGAATGTACTTATCCTAGAAGGTTACAACATTATAAGCTAACTAGATGCCCCATGATGTTATTAAATGAAGACGTTTAAAGTCTTTGAGTTCAAGTTTTAGTATCCATTTCCTTAGACATTCTTCTACTAAATTCCCTTGCCAATTATTCTTCTTACTTGTTGTAGCATCCATCTCACTCCAATATGGGACGGTTTCTAGACTCAAATTTGACTCACACACCCACTTATTGCCATCATCAATTCATCATGTAAACCATAAATCCTAATTTCTTCTATAAAAATATGACTTATATTTTCTTCTTTATTTTTACAGAGAATACACCTATTCAGTCTAGATTTCTTCATATTTTATAGAATTTCCTAAGTTAAGGCTTTGTTTCTTTATTGTCAACCACATAAAAAATTCAGTCTTTAAAGGGGATATAATTTTACATTTATCTTCCATCACCATTGAACTTCGTTTGGCCTACCAAGAGCATACATTTCTTTATAACCTAATTTTGGAGTATAAGTCTCTAAGACTAGGTTCTTGAACCAAACCAACTTATCTTTTGTTTTGATGATTTGAACATGACTTAGCTTAAATTTTTATATTTATGCTTCCCATTAAATCTTGTCTTGGCCTTCCAATCCTAACTTCTCTATCTTCTACCAATCTTGATGCCATATAGAAGAAGTTTCATGAGACATACTTTGTGCCAAGTTGAATTTTTTTTCTATAATATAAAACATTGATCACTAGTTCTAAAAGTCAACTCAAGAATATATCCCAATCCTTACACTTTCACATTTCCATAAAATTTAATAAATTTATTAGATTCTACTAACTTGTAATATATAACTTCATCTCCATTGAATATCATGAAAATATGTTGCAAATATCATTTATTTTTTAAGTTTCCTATTCAATAGGATTAAGAAAAACCATATTTAAAGATTTATCATAAATAAATACAAAATTATTCAGGTTTAATGCACTCTTATCCTCATACATTTTGACTTATGAAATAAGTAATACATTTATTGCTCTTAATTTTTTAGTTTTAAATAATTTTATATTTATACTTTATTAAAAATATTTATGATCATCACATCTTTGTTAACGAGTGTTTGAATTTAACACTATAAAACCCCTCATTATATTACGAGGAGGGGTTTTAAATGTTTCTCAATGTCATATGCATGTTAAACTATGTTGAAGGTACATGCATGTTAAACAATGTTGAAGGTAACCATTCGTGATTAGAGTGTGCACACGACCAACGGGAGCACGTGAGTCTACGAGGAGAAAGGGGATATTATAAGAGGAGACCTAGGAGAGTATGCGAGGAGAAAGAGGATAGTTTGTGAGGAGACCAAGGGGGACATTCCAGTCTACAAGTAGAAAGGGGATAGTATACAAGGAGACCAAGGGGAGCATGCCAATCTCTGAGGAGAAAGGGGATAATCTCATGTGAGAAGAACAATGAGGAGATAGTCTACAAGGAGCCAAGGAGGAGATGGTCTACAAGGGAGAGATAGTATGCTTGGAGATAGTGGAGCATGCGACCAAGGGGAGTAGTCGAGGGCACATGAGGGTAGCTGAGGGTACACATGAGGGAACACGAGGGCACATAGAGGGAACATGGGAGGGCACCAAGAATGGTGAGTACACTATAAAAATTATCATTTGAAGTCATTATAGATGAACATTCGGGATTTATTTATTCATTGTTAATAGCCTATAGTCTATTACAAGTTTTATTTCATGTGTTGCCTCCATAATTGCAATGATTTTCTCTTTGTTTTCCCCTTTTACTTCACCCTTTCTTAAAATACATTGTTCAACTTTTGTAAATTGCATGACAAACCCCAACCTAATTTCCCATTGCTCACAACTTTCATATGGTGTAGATCTAGGTACTTTTTACAACCATAGTTGATGCTTTTCAATAAATCTCATGTTATTCCTTACCATTGAAATAGCCCTACTAGTAACCCATTTGTTGTCACAACTTATGGAAAAAACCATGTTTGTATCACTATCCACCATAAACCCATGCCTTTTCCTTGCAGGTAGTTTTTGTAGTTTGTCAAACCTAGGTTTGGTCCTTTGTTTATTTTGGTTTGTGATTCTCTATAGTTCTTTGGGATCATGGTGCATCTCCTTTCTCTCATTAGACTTGTAGCATCCAAGCCTCATATCCCTCGTCTTCCACCCCTCTTCATACTCTTGACCTCCTTTTTATCCTATTAAAACTATTTTTTCCCCTCGACCTAATTTTCATCCTCTTGATCCTTTGTTTGGCCTTCCAATATCTCTACTACCTCTTATCACCCCTTCTTATCCTCTCAATACTCCTCTTGGCCTCCCAGTTTTACTTAAAACTCTTATTCCTCCTTTTTGGCCTCTTGGCCTACCTTCGACTCCTTATGGCCCTACTCCTTTTTCCTTCTCATAGTAGTCTTTTTGTTTTGACATTCCTAGTGCTCTTATGCTCTTGTTTTTTATTTGGCTAGAGTGAGGCTTGTCTTGTTGTATCATCTAATTGCCTCAAGTGCAGTGTGCTTCATCAATGTTAGGTTTGTTTGAATGAAGCGACATATATTCATTGTTTTCTTTTCCTCGAAAGGGTGAAAGGTGAGGAAACCCTTGATTTCTTGTACTTGTATGGATTGAAAAGAACCCTATTGGCCATCTAGTTTCTAGTTCTCTCCTTTGTTGTCCAATGGGTTAATAACAACATAACTAAATTCCTCATCCTTTTTCCATTCGACACATCTTGTATGCTAATTGTCCCTAATGCAACCCTTCAATTAAATATAACATGGAAATAGTTTGGAGGTTACTTAACAAGTATAGCTACAAAAGATCTCAATAGTCATTATCAACACTCTATGTCAACTTGCCAACCACAAGTTAGTGTAGGTATGATTCACAACATATCTTTATTTCATATTTTCTTCTTGGTTTCTTTGCCACCATATGCTTTTTATTTTATCTTTGATTGAATGCTTGGTTGATTACATTTATCCATTTTTTTGGTTTTTTTCCTTGTTGTTTCTCTTGGACCTTTAGATTGTTTGAGCATATTCTTGATTGCTCGTTCCTTTTTCTTTCTTGGTTTAATTTTTCTTACTTGTGTTCTTATCCTACACCCCTTCACTATCTATAATATGTTTCTCTTTTCATGATATATCCTAACCTTTTGTGATACTTGTTACTTCCCAAACATGCACTTCAAATGTTAAAAAGTCCTTTGAGAAAGTACACTTCTAGGGGCACTTAGGAAGGTTTCCCATTGTCACCTCAACAAATCCTCCACTCACTTTAGGCTAAATTTTTTTAGGCACTAGGGGGGAAACCTTAGTAAAGAAATGTTTTTGATGTAATCTTTAGAATAAAATTGATGGTGGAATTTGTCAAGACCAATGCCTATCCAATTGACTTATGGAGTTAGGTAAATTTAGAGCAAGAGGGTTAGAATATGGCATATAAGACGTAATTGAGATATCATCAATGTGTCATAATTAGCCCAAAACAAATTTTCAGATGATGCAATAATAAAAGAGAGCCCTTCAACAAGATGCACCATCACAACGAAGAAATTAGAACAAACAATATTGTGCAAGTAATACATAAATAATCTACTAACAACTTGAACAATAGAGATGACAACAACAAGATCCTTTAATAGTTCAATATTACATCAAGGATTAGGGAGGGTTTAAAAACCTTGATCCTAATCTCTTCTTTTGGAACAAAATTATCCATCTACAAAGATTATTCTTGCAACAAACTTACATCAATTCTTGCAAAAACCCTAATAATCCATGAAAAAAAAATAGATGAAGGTAACCTCAACTTGAAATGATTCCCTTCTTTCAATCCTCCTAAAAATATATTCAACTAAGTTCTTGGAGGGGAAATCCTTCTCTGTTATATTTTAGAGTTCACCCAGGTCGGTGCACACACACCTCATGTCTGCTCTGGGTTCTCAACAATTTACACAAAATTACACAATTTGAGTTGTGAACATACACACACTGAGATGCCTAACAACTTAGCACAGTGGAAAATAAACTAGTAATTGGATCATGCAAAAATACATAGGAATTTAATGCCCAAAAACAATTGTTCTTATATCCGTAACAATGGGCTCTCATACCAGGGCCAATGGCCCAATTCTTACATAAACGAAAGATACAAAGAGCACTTACAAAACCCTCTTGGTTTTCGTATCCAAGTCTGGTCGAGTCTTTCCAACCTTATCCAGTGTCCTTAGCTGGGGTTCCAAGGCTATAATTGACCTTCCAGCCCTTGACCTGGTCCTCTCCTTTCTCACAAATCATCCCTATGCAACTTATCCAACTATGCAACTATGCAACTATATGCAACTTTATGCAACAATGGAACTTATGCAACTATATTGAAACTATATGAAACTATATTGCAACAATTTCGTATGCAACTATATGCAAATATGCAACTATATGAAACTATATGAAACTATGCAACTATATGCAACTATGAAACATGCAACTTATGCAACTTATGAAACTTTATGGAACTTATGCAACTTTATGCAGTATTGTACCCTTTATGAAACTTTATGCAACTCGAGAGTGGGATGCTATTTGGGAATATTGTACCCTTGAAATCACTAAATCATGCATATCCAATATCAGATACTCATAAATCCTTTTGTGATGCATTGTCAATAAAAACATTATATTAGAGTAACCAAGTAACCTCCCATCAACCACCAGATGTATTGCAATTGTATCATCATTACTAAGTGTTGGAAGTGCAACAAAGTAACTTATATGATGTCGGATTGAAGCACCTTTTATTAAGTGATGAACTTCCTAGGTGGCGAGTAACCTAATTTAGCAAGGAGGTAGTTTGGGTTTAGGTTATCTCAAATATGGTTAAAGTTGTGCTTGGATAAATAGAGTAGCGGAAAACATTTTATGTAGCAATACTTTGTGAATGCACTAGTTGGTCATTTTTATGATCAATGTCACTCCCTAATCAAAGGACTGCTAATGGTGTTTTGTTATGTAAATAGGCCTTACTCCATAGGCCCTAGAATCCCTTGAGAGGCCCCACTAAATAAATCCCACAAAACATATTCATCCAAATCTGGAGGAAGAACAACCCTATCTTTCTTTTGCTTGGGGCTTAAAAAGAATGAATTGTATGCACTCTCAATCTTGTAAAAAAATTGAAGAGTGTAGACCATGTATTTAAAACTATAGCTATTTCATGTCACCCACATGGCCCATAAAACATATTTAAAACTATGTGAGTCATTTGGTTGATGCCCAAAATCCCGTGAGAAGTGACAAGCTATGAAGATGTGGAAAATAGTTTCTTCATTCTCCTTGCACAAAGGATAGATGCATAGACCTTGTCAACTATTGTTTTGTATGTTATCCCATATTTATAAATTTACATATTTGGAAATTCATCACTTAATAGTTGCAACTTATTAAGTGATGAATTTCCAAATATGTGAAATTCCAGGATCATGGATTTCCAAACTATCAATCCACACTTGAACTCTTTGTTGGGTCTCAAATCTAGTTCTCTACTGAGCATCGGGGGATATATGTTGATAAAAAATTACTAACAATTTTGTATGCAACTATATGCAACTTATGCAACTATATGAAACTTGTACAACTATATGCAACTATATAGCAACTATATGAAACTATATGCAACTATGCAACTATATGCAAATATGCATCTTATCCAACTATGAAACTATGTAACTATATGCAACTTTATGCAATAGTGCAACTTATGTAACTATATGCAACTATATGCAAATATATTGCAACAATTTCATATGCAACTATATGCAAATATGCAACTGTATGCAACTATATGAAACTATGCAACATGCAAATTATGCAACTTTATGGAACTTTTGAAACTTTATGCAACTTTATGCAACATGCAACTTTATGCAACAATGCAACTTATGCAACTATGCAACTATATGCACATATGTGCAACTTATGAAACTATGCAACTATATGCAACTTATGCAACTATATGACAATTTCGTATGTAACTATATGAAAATATGCAACTATATGCAACTATGCAGCTATATGCAACTATATGGAACTTTATGAAAAAATGCAAATTATGCAACTATATGCAACTTTATGCAACTATATTGCAACTATATGAAACTACGCAACTATATGCAACTTATGCAACTATATGCAACTATATTGCAACTAAATGCAACTATATGCAACTGTGTTGGTACCACAAACGTATATTGGAACAATAACTTATCTTCTTGTTTTAATGAGTGTAGGTACCACCAAATAGGTATCTGTCAGATCTATCTTCCTCGAGTGATTATCAAGATATACTAAGAGAGGTTGAAAGTGAGACGTGTTGTACTAGATCTACTGGTTCTAGATCAACTAGATCTGAAAAGGTAAGGAAAAGATTTCATAAACTAAATCAATTTTTACTACCAACGGAGGGTCATGTAATTATGATGCTGAGAGCATAGGTGACATTGAGTTTCCCTTGAGATATAAACATCTAGTGCAATGATGGGCACCTAAGGAGCTACCTGAAGTGGACACAAATTTCTTCATCAGTGGGAGGATGTGTCACATTGCTCCTTCGTCCTTACATGGATTGGGGTTATTTTCCATGGATGGCATAAAGGTCGGCTATGGCACTGTAACTGAATTGATGGAGTATGTCGGAACATTATACAAATACAATCACTAGTTGATGTTGGTTCGATATACGCGATGTATGCAGAGATACTGAGTTGCCACAAATTATATACAACTAGTAGATAACAATCAAAATAAAGGGGCAACTATGTATATTGATGGAAGGCCAAAAGATACTGGAAACATTGCGGGCTTTATAAATAGTACATGACTTGTGGCAACAACTAAAAAACCAAATTGAATATTTGAGGGACGCGAAGGAAATCATATATTTGTATGTGCAGCAAAATAATAGTTCCAGGTGAAGAGTTGTTGATTGATTACAACTTAAATCGAATAGATGGAGGGGGTGCGACTATGGGGGTAAATATATTACATACCATTCAACTGAACCTTTGATCAATCATTGTTACAATTTATCGCTGCAATATTTCAATCTTTTATTGCATATATTTCATTTTTCATTATTTATTTTATGATATTACTGCAATATTTCCTTTTTTTAATCTTACAATTACTTTCGTAACTCTTGTTGATTAATTTATTGTGTCAACATCTATCCAGGGTGAATGTCAGATATCATAGGATACATCTGTCCAGGGTCATCGTGGAAAGGCACCCATTGTGCCTTAGTAGGTAAATGTTAAATACAGTGACAACTTATGACTACAACAACTAAATTTCAAAATTTTCATTAAATTTTTTTTCTGATATTACTGCAAGATTTCATTTTTTTAATTTTACAGGTGAATTTCATAACTTTTATTGATTCATTTATTGTGTCAACATCTGTCCAGGGTGATCGTGGAAAAAAATCACCCACTACATCTATCCAGGGTGACCGTGGAAAGACACTCACTGTGCCTCAGCAGGGAAATGTTAAATACAGTAACAACTTATGACTACAACAACTAAATTTCTAAAATTTCATAACTTTTTGTCTGATATTACTCCAATATTTCATTTTTGAAATGTTACAGGTGAATTTCATAACTTTTGTTGATTGATTTATTATGTCAACTTCTGTCCAGGGTGACCATATCTGAAAATCACCCGTTACATCTATCTAGGGAGACCGTGGCAAGGCACCCGTAGTGCCTCACCAAGTAAGTGTTAAATACAATAACAACTTATGACTACAAAAACTAAATTTCTGAAATTTCGTTATTGTTTTTCTGATATTACTACAATATTTCATTTTTTTAATGTTACACGTGAATTTCATAACTTTTGTTGATTGATTTATTGTGTCAATATCTGTCGAGGGTGACTATGTTTGAAATCACCCACTACATCTATCTAGGGTGACCATGGAAAGGCACCCGCTATGGCTCACCAGGTAAATGTTAAATACATTAACAACTTATGACTACAACAACTAAATTTCTCAAATGTTAAAGTTCATCGCATTAATTTTATTCATCAATGTATTGTGGCATGGTCAACCTGGGAAGGATCCCACTGAGGATATTGATGACGATGAAATATTTTGTTCCACTGACTCAATGACAAATGCAACGAAGGCCTTGAAGAAGCCTAACATAGAATATCTAGGTTTGCTTAGCAAAAGACCCCTGACACAGGAGGACAGGGAAAGAATTATAGAGCTACAAAATACAATAACTAATTTTGGGGTAAGTGGCATCTTCACATATTTTTATCAGCTATGACAATTTCATATCTGTTTTTTTGTTTTATATTTTTTATATGATCTGATAAAATAAACTTTTCCATTTGTAGGAGTTTTTAAACCCCGTGCGTCGGGAACCTGCCAATCCTACAACTGATATAGGTAGCAGTGATTGTCCAACACAAAAACAAATGTCGACATGGAAAAGTGCAAGTGAGTATTTTTGAGCCTCCCGAGGTTCCCCTCAAATCCATTGATGAGAGAAATGATTTTGACCGGCATGACATGCCCGAGCATTGTGAGCCAGAACCTGGGAGTCCACATGACTCCAAAGAGGAATGTACTATAGATGGAGAGGAAACTATTATGCATGGAGAAAAATGAATTAAAAGCACCAGATCACTTGATGTCACCTTTCGGGTGGATGACGCATGTGTTCCGATCAAGATTCAGAAGATTGCAGGTAATTGTTAATTACTTGATTCATTTTTTTTATGAAATTGAAATGGACATTTGTTGAGATTAATATAAATTAATGGATAACACATTTTTGCAGGAAATAATGTTTTTTATAGAAACTTAAATGACAAAGCATTAGATTTGTTTGACCCCACCATTTTCACACAGTGGAATGGCCAATATAGAAAAAAGAAATATGATTTAATAGACCACATGGTAATCTTGTTCGGCAACACTTTCAACAAGAAAGTGGTTACAAAGTTAGCCGGCGAGAATTTAAAATATACCAGGGCCCATTATACGGAGAAATTGCAATTAGACCTCAAGCACGAGCACCCTCCCATGGTTCTGGAGAAAGAGTGGAAGGCCCTGATAGAGGATGCAAAGGAGAACTTGTTTAAAAAACAAGGAAGACATCCACAAGATGGTCAAGTAAGGTACAACATATGTCATATTATCAGTGAAATATGATCATTTATTTTTTTCTTTCTTGTTTTAAGTAACAATTCCGATATCTAATTTTTTTCAAAAATTCCATATGTAGGCTACAAGACACCTCCAAAGCAACCAAGGACATAGTGGAAAAACACAAGTAGCATAAACTAGGCTAGGATGGCTATTTAAAACTAAAATCCTGAATTGTAATATTTAAATGATTAACTGTGGTTAATATTTATTTAAGAGTAACGAACACATATATGTTTTTATTATTGGTATTTTTGATGGTGTTATGCATTGCAGTTAAATATGTTCGACACTACTGCCACCAAGGAGGACCTAAATCTTGGTTACAAGTATGGTTTTAAAAGTGTGATTGAATATAGAAAAATCTTGGGCCAAACTCCTATCTCCCCAGCCACGTAGGTAAATCAAATGAATAAGGAAACCATAGTAGAATTCTTGTAAAGTCTATAAATATTTTATTATTTCACCCTTAACTAAGTATTTATGTTTGTTTTCAAGTGATAGTGCTACCACAACAGTGAATCTAGTGGTATTTAGCAGACACCACATCATACAAGGGTGCACATGTCCAATGATAGTAGAGAGAAGAGTACCCATTCCAATATGTATTCTTCAGAATTAGAAATATCTATTGTGATTGTAGATATTTATTTCTTCACTTATACTTATATATTGTCTTTTCAAAATTGAAGAGCATGTAGCTTAGGAGGGTGAACTGTGAGAGGAACCAAGTGGACAAGAAATTAATGCACCAACTGTCATAGCTACATAGACAGGTAAAGAGAAATAGTGTAATGTTAATCAAAATAATGAATTAGTTATTTCAATTATATTTCAACATATCGATATGATCATTTTTGTTGTTGCAGTTCATGACCTTGAACATATGCCTCGATGCCCTTCTCAGTGATGTACCAGAAGTATGGTACATGAGTGCATGGAAACACAAACAATAGAAGGAAAAGAAACACAAAATACAATGTCCTTGGATGATTATGATACCCCAATTGTCAATTTTATGAATGTAAAGAAACATAAATCAAAGAAAAATTAGATGTATAAATTCATGAATTTTATTTGGATGTTTATCGATGTTTATATGTTCATATGCTTCAATATTTATATGTTCATATGTTTTGATGACTATCCTAGTTATGCATGAATGTCTATATGTTTTCTATATAAAGAAAAACATTTTTTGGGTATGGATAATTGAGA
>JZKD02S1985401.1:819641-848974 GCA_000966675.3 Picea glauca
GCGACATGTTGACAAGGTGATACAACTACTAAAGGAGCAACAACTATATGCCAAACCATCCAAATTTTTCTTTGGAGTGAAGGAGGTAGAGTATTTGGGTCATATTGTATCTCATAAAGGTGTCAAGGTAGACCCTAACAAGATTAAGGCCATGATGGATTGGATGATTCCCAAAACATTGAAGAATCTTAGAATATTTTTGGGTTTGACAAGTTACTACCGCAAGTTTGTTCGTTACTATGGAAGAATAGCAGCACCTTTAACGACACTAACTAAGAAGGATGCATTTTCATGGACTCCAGAGGCAACTAAAGCTTTTGAACAACTTAAAGAGGTGATGTGAAAATCTCCTATCTTGACCACTCCAGACTTCACAAAAACCTTTATTGTGGAATGTGATGCCTCGGGAAATGGAATTGATGCTTTCCTAATGCAAGAAGGAAGGCCCCTGGATTTTTAAGGTCAACCACTCAAGGGAAAGGACTTACACAAACCCATTTATGAGAAGGAAATGATCGAAATACTACATGCATTGAATAAATGACACCCTTACCTAATAGGTAGGCACTTCAAGGTCAAATCAAATCATGATAGTATTAAATACTTCTTGGAACAAAGATTGTCTTCATAAGAACAACAAAAATGGGTAACCAAGATATTGGGTTATGATTTTGAAATCGTATATAAAAAAGGGAAGCAAAATGTTGTGGCAGATGCACTCTCAATGAAGGATGAAGATGTTGAGGCCTTTCTCTGTGCTATCTCGATCATCCAACCCTATTAGATAATAGAAGCAAGGCATGAATGGAAGAATGAAGAAAAAGTGTGGACTCTCATTCAAAGGTTGCAGCAGGATTCCAGTACATTAGATACATTTACATGGAAAAATGATTCACTATGTTACAAAGATCACTTATATTTATGTAATAACTCCCAACTCAAACAAAAGGTACTATTGGAATTGCACACCTCTCCAGTAGGAGGGCACTTGGGATTTTTAAAAACCTACCATAGGGTCAAGAAGGAATTTTTTTGGGATGGCCTTAAAACTGATGTTCAAAGGTTTGTGGAAGAATGTTTTGTTTGCCAACAAAATAAGTTGGAAAAAATTAAGACCCTGAATCTTTTACAACCATTAGCCATCCCAAATCAGCGTTGGGAGAAGGTTTCCATGGATTTCATCACAGGGTTACCAAAGTTTGAAGGAAAGAGTGTCATCATGGTGATTATTGATAGACTGACCAAGTACAGACACTTTTGTGCACTCTCTCATCCTTTCAAAGCTAGTACAATTGCCTTCTTATTCATGGATACAATTCAAAATCTACATGGTAGCCCAAAGATGATTGTAAGTGATAGAGATCCCATCTTCACTGGACATTTTTGGACATAAGTATTTTCTTGTTTGGGTACTGAATTGGCTCATAGCTCATCCTATCATCCTCAATTTGATGGACAAACTGAGACAATGAACAAATTTTTGGAAGGATACATTCGTAGCTTTGTCTTTGATAAACAAGCACAATGGTTCAAATGGTTACCCTTGGCAGAATGGTGGTATAACACTTCCTTTCATACTGCAACAAAAATGACAACATTTATGGAAATCTATGGATACCACCCTCCTTCCATCACTTCTTCTCTAAAAGAAAAATATAAGGTTCAAGCAATGGAAAATCACATCGAGAATCAACAACAAGTTCTCCAAATATTAAAGGACAACCTGACCATGGCACAGAATCGCATGAAACAACAATAAGATCAACATCACAGTGAAAGAAATTTTGAAGTAGGGGATTGGGTGTTTTTAAGACCACAACCATATAAATAGATGTCCCTCAAGCAAACCAAGAAGGATAATAAATTATCACCAAAGTACTATGGCCCTTATAAGGTGTTGCAAAATATTGGTACTATGGCATACAAATTGGAGTTGCCTTCATCTTCACGAGTACACCCAGTTTTCCATGTTTCATGCTTAAAGAAGGTTATAGGTGACAAGATCCCAGTTCAAACTATATTTCCAGAACTTAACGAGGAGGGGAAAATCATATTGGATCATGAATCCATCACTGACACAAGAATTCACCAATTGAGGAATATATCCATTTCAGAGTATCTCATTAAATGGAGGAATCTACCGGTTGAAGATTCCACTTGGGAAGATGAGTCTTTTATACAGAATCATCCGAATTTACTCAAGCATTGCAGAAAACACTTGTCTCAAGGGGAGGGTCATGTTAATCCCTAAATAGTGGCTCATTACCCCTTAATTGGGGCATATTACATTAGTAATGTTATTTTATTTATGTTGGCTTTAATCCATTAGTTCTAATTATACCTCCCAGTCTCCTATATATACCAAGGAGACATTTTCATTTGGAATCATCTTGTAACTGAACATTTATGTGGGCAGAAGGAGGTTTCCCCCTCGAAGAGGATTATTATCTGGATTAATCTCTTTTTCAAGGCGTTGAGTACTTATTCTGAGGTTTTTCTATGCTATATTGATATTTTGTTCCTAACAATATAAGTAATTCATTTCAATATACCCCACTTCATAATAATTATAAAATCATTGTGAGAGATGATCCACTTAATTCCATAGATCCCTATTACCCTAATTCTAATTATGTCCCCCATCCACTCCCATGGTTGAATCCATTGTTTGGAAATTTATATGCTAGATTATGTCTCTTCTAATTCCCCTTGGAGACTCTTTTAATGTCAAATCATTTGGCCTTCGACATTCCAAAAATTTAATCTACCTATACTGTTATTGGAGAAATATCACCAGTATGGTAACTTAGATCTCCCTAGGACTTGCCTATTGATCTTAGACATACAATGGGGATAGACTTTTAATGGTTTCCCTAGATGCCAACACATTATTTTTCTTTTAACCAAGAAGAATAGTAAGCATACCTTATGACCAGCGATTTCCTCACATATTTGGATGATGCACCTCCTGAGATCCAACTCTAGTTCCTATAATCTTCTTCCTACACATGAGAAGACAAACAACTGTTGATCTACTTTATCTCCTAATGTTACAAAAATCCAATTCACTAGATCTATCCTGATCTATTTAACACGAGACCAGATCTAAGCATTTACAAATCAAATACAAACACATTTAGGGGAAACCAATGATATATTCATTAACATGTAGGAAACACATCAAACATAATACCTTTAATGTGAAATCATGTATCTTTTCTCCTTGCTCCTAATTCCTCCTCATATTCTCAATCTGACTAGGAAATTTGATTGTCGCCGTTGTGACTAGAGAAGCACCTCTATAATTGGACATCATAACTCTGCAAAATATTCTTCCCCCTCTTTCTAAAGACTTTCCTTATTTATATATATCCTTGGAAGAGGCTTGGGAGATATTATAGATATTTTGGAACCCACTAGAAACTCGATTGCTATGATTTTCTAGCCCCATGCCACAAATATACAACTAATCCCTCACTTAGCTCTTCATAAATTTGCAAATATGGAAGGTTGCAGGGATCATCACTTGTTGCATTATAAACAACCAACGAATATCATCACATGTTTTCTCCTATATTCCATGTGAAGACCCTAAAGAAAAGTCCTAAATCCTGAGCAAGAAATGTATTTTGACTTTCATCTTTTGCTGGATTCCCTTCTGACATGTAGGGTGGAAATTAAGACTCTAACATATACTACTAGCTATTCTATTTCCCACCAAATTGCATTACTCCAAGTGAAATATTTACTATCTCCCCTTCATCATGTGTGATTCCATCTCATTTATAGTGGTATGTGTTACCATTTGTTGGCATTAATGTGAGTACCCCGACTTCAACAAGTGCAATCATCCTTCATTTAGGGTGGTGTGAGAAACTATCACCTAGAGTAGTGTGATCACACTTCGTTTCAAAACATTGTGATCACACTAACCTGATTTGGTGTGAACTACCATTCGAGTTAATCATTTCCATTTCTCTTCATTTATATGGTATCATGTAACTTCATTTGAATAGGGTGAATTACCTTTACTTGAATAGGTGTAAGTGTCTTTATTTAAACAAGTGCTCCATTGTTGAGATCTACCATTCTTTCAAAGCGTTACAACTTTTTTTGTGGGAACAACTTTGATTTATTTCATTCATATGAGTGTGAGTAACCTTCATTTTTTTGGTAATGGAATGACTCAACCACAAGGCTACAAGTTTCTCATCCAAAAATATACAAACATAGTGGTTCAAAGGGTGTGAATGCCTTTAACCTCATGATGTGATTATCCCTTCACATTAATAGGTTTAATTTGATATTCAAGGTAATTATAGTGACCAATATATATTAATATTGATTAATGGTTGTGAGTGCATTGAAGTGGATAAGTAAAGGGTTGGCACACTCTCACAAAGATAGTGATAGATTTAAAAAAAACACATCTGCCATATTGTCCCCTTGGGATACCCCTACCAAATTAGTTTTGACCTCTAGTTCAGAGCCCCAATATCTCAATTAAAACCATTCATTCAAGGGAATGTATTTTATCTTCCCCTTCATCCCAAGGTGCTTTGGGTTTCCCTTTTGGTCCATTAAGAAATACCCCTAATAAGTCCCAAAACCCCCTCTCATAATCCCTTCTCACATAATATATCCTTTGAAGGGTCAATCACACATGAAAATATTTAGTATGGGTCAATCACGAATCCCAACATCCAGCTTGTCATTTAGATTTATTTTTTTTAACTTAAAGGAAGCATGGCAATATCGACGATAGTTCATTGTAAGGCAATGAATTGTTTTTGACCAAGTGTGGAAATATCGACAAAAATTCATCACACTTTGCCACGGTTTTTCGTTGCACATATAGCATCTGCATCGTAAATTTTGTCTCTGCCAATTTTTTTTTTCGCTATTGCGATGCTTTTTCATCTCAACTTTCCATAGTTTTGTGTCACACATATGGCATCTGTGTCGTAATCTGTTGGTAAGTTTTTTACTTTGGCACGATTTTTCGTCCTTATTGTGACAAATTTTTGTCTCTATTTCCATGCTTTATAAGGTAAACCTGGATGGCTAATTTCGTTTCTTTTTTCCACGAATAACTAGTTCTTGGATATAGTGACAAAAAAAGTTCCACAAAAAATAGCCTTTTCTTTCGTGGAAAGTGAGATGGATATGTGTGGAAATAACAACGAAAAACCATGGAAAATTTGGTAGTGTCATACTGATAGGTATGTGTAAGGTCAACTAAATCCAAGCCATACCTTTCCTCCTCGGTATGCAGATACATATGTTCGTTGTGTACAATCCGGACACAGGGCTCCTCTACCATATCAGGAATGCCATTAATATCCTCATGTGTCATTTCTAGCATAGGTGAATGAGAAGATGAAAAATGTGGATCAATCATCATAGGAAGCTCATGAACCACCATACATGAATTCCTAGAAGCCATGTCTACACCCACAGGCAGTTCATCCAACCTCCTAATCTCATCATGTCTAAGTGCCAATACATATGGATCCTCACAAGTGTCACCACTATGTTGAAGTGTTGAATTGATGGCAGGGCGCACCACCCAGATGGCATGTCCTCTCACAGGACCCTTCTCCTTCATCGGCCTGAAGAACTTTGAAGTTCTCCTATTTCCCTATCGGGAAATTTTCCTCCCACAGGAAACTCTGCGAGGTTTCCCTTCTTTCTATTGGGATTACCTCTATCGGGGTTTTGAAACTGGCAATGTTCTGGTGGGTTGAATTCTCGATCCCCGATTTCCTGATGCGCTCCTTTATGCATTAGCCCCTGCTATGAGCTCTACACCATGTGACCGTCGACTCGTGACCCCGGCCTTATCCTTGATCGGGGTTCAGGGTTTCGCGAGTCAAAATACGCCAAAACTCTTGACAACGAAATCCTCATTTTCCCGATGAGTTTTGACCTCCGTCCAACTGACAACTGTCTCCCGCACTACGGTGCTCCTCTCAGTCCCACCTATGGCTGACAGTTTTTTTCCAACAATCGTGGTTTCGTGGATCACGATTTCACAATGCATGAAACACTTGTCATCGGAATCCCCGATATCCCGATGAACTCCGAACGCCAATGGATTGACTCCTTGTTTGTATTTCCCCGATGATACCGATGGTTGCCATGCGTCCTGCCAGATGGACGGTCTTAATTCTATCGGGATTTCGAGACCTTTGGTGTCCCAGTTCCTTCGACCTTAAGAACTCCGATTCCCTGATATTGTGCCACCTGTCCTCCACTAGCTCTAACTGTGGCCCACACACTCCCGTTGGGATTTTGCGTTTTTCAATTTCACAGGGTCTATGTATCTTGTCTTCACAACCCCCGATATGTTGAACCCCGACACTTCTGGATCTCCTGGCACGCGTACTCTGAATGAACGGTTCAGATCTTGTTGGGAAATCACGGATCGCGATTCCGTAAGACAATATTTCCTTGTACTCGAAACCTCTGATGTGCCGAACCCCGACTCCTCGGGATTTCTCGACATGCATCTCAGCTGATGAACGGTCCTGAGCTCATCGGGATATCGTGATATCGCAATACGCGTTGCACAAATTTGGAACTTCAACTTACGAACCCCCGATATACGATACCACGTGTGGATCTGACGATCTACGTGACTCAGATCGATGACTCTGGCCCCCCTGAGCTTTGAGCCTCCTCTACACTTGCGCTGTAACCTCCCTGCACCTCCATGAGATCCGACGACCCACGAAACTTCACGAAATGTCCTCAGAGGATTTCGACCGTCCGTTCGTTCTTCTCTCTGTAAATTCACGAGATGACTAAAGGTCTCCTTACGAGACTTGTTTTCCTACTTCGTCAACCTGCGATGCACTTGTAACTTCAATTGGCACTTGTCTATGCTATTCTTCAGCAACTCAGAGACCTATCCTTCTTGAGCTTCTCACATTTCAACCTCAAAGAGGTCCTTTGCATGCACTCCTTGCGGCAGTTCTCAACACGTCTAGGTGTTGAGTTCTTTGTCTTTGCACACACCTGCAGCAGCAGTCCTTCAATACCTCTCTCCATTCACGACTGGGACGCTCCTTAGCCTACGCACTCCTTGCACGGCTCGTATAACCAAAATTCACTCTTGGGTGAATGAGAACAAGAGTTAACTATCTGAGCCTTCTGTGAACGCACTCCTTGCGGACGACTCCAACTGTACTCCTTGCAGGAATCCTTGCTCAGATAAAGAAACCATTGTAACTCATTCCACTTCTTTTCATATTTCAACCTCAACACCTGAAATCATACACACATCATAATACCAAATGCATAACAGGAAGTAAATACTTGTAAGTAGAGAATTCAACACACATACACAGAGAATAACACAACGACCATGAATCTGAATCAACTCTTCTATTAATTCAAGATCTGTACATGGGTGTTCTTCTACAATTCTCTGCTACTCTCCTATGCTCTGGATTCTTATAACTCTCCTTGAATTGATAATAATACAACAATACAATGAGGGTGTCTATGTTCGGTTTTCCCTCTTTCTTCTAGAACTATCTAATCTAGTATTCAATTCTACCTACTTACATTTACTGCTATAAATGCCTCTGTCTATCTCAGACGAGAGCGTATGGCTCGAGGTATAACTACATTTTACCAAGGCACCTTCAATAAATGACCTCATTTATGCTTGGCACATCATCTTTAAGAAAAATTCAAAAAAAACTTGCGCTGGACGTCTTCCAGTTGACTTCCTGCTTCCACGTTGGCTTGCTTGTCGTGAGGGATGCTCCTGCATCATACTCCCTCGCTTGAAAATTTGCATGGGCTATTGTCCATGAGCTCCTGTACAGTCTGTCCATGCTTCTGTATTTCTGCTTCATTCTCCCAGCTGGCATCTTCGACTGGATGGCCCTTCCACTTGACCAAATATTCAAAGTACTCTTTCCTCCTGGTTCTCTTGCCCACTCGTTTATCTAATATCTGTTCCATTTGTGGCTTTTCTGCAACTGGTATCTGCATTTGCCACTGAACCTTTAGCTATTCATCACTTGCAGTCTCTATTTTCCCAATTTTGTATGGGTATAAATCTATGACATTAAATATCAGAGAAATTTCGATCCCATCGGGTAACTCAATCTCATGAGCGTTTTCTCCGAATTTCTTCAGGACCCTGCATGGCCCAATTTTCTTCATCTTCATCTTGTTGTATGTTCCTCTCGGGAACCTTTCTTTCCTCAAATGTGCCAGAACCAAATCATCAACTTCAAATTGAAGTTGTCTCCTATGTTGATCTGCTCTGCGCTTGTACTCCTGGCTTGATTTCAACAACTGCTCCTTCACTCTGTTGTGAAGTTCTTTCATCGTCTCGGCAAATTCTTCTGCACTAGCACTGCTAGTAGCAGTTTGCTCTAAATCCCTCAATTCAGAGACTCCTCTCGGTTGTATTCCATAGACAACCTGAAATGGACTTTTTCCTGTGCTCCGATTTACTGAATCGTTGTAAGAAAACTCTGCCTGTGGTAATATATTATCCCAACTGCTATGGTGCTCTGTCACCAAGCTCCTCAACAAGTCTCCCATAATTATTTTGACCACTTATGTTTTTCCATCCATCTAAGGATGATAAGCAGAACTAAACGCCAAGTTAGTTCCCAGCTTCTTCCATAATTTCCTCCAAAAATTCCCTATGAACTTCGTGTCTTTGTCCGAAACTATGCTCTTCGACAATCCATGAAGTCGAACAATCTCCTTGAAAAACAAATTTGCGATGTGAGTCACATCGTTGGTTTTCTGGCATGGAATGAAGTGTGCCATCTTAGAAAACTTGTCAACTACCACAAAGATTGAATAAACACCTCTTTGTGTCCTCGGCAAACCCAACACGGAATCCATGCTAATCTCATCCCACGGCTTCTCAGGTATGGGCAATGGCTGATAAAAACCTGCATTCTGCTTCCTGCCTTTTGAATGCTGGCAAATCCTGCATCTGTCCAAAAACCTCTTTACCTCTGCTCATATCCTTGGCCAAAAGTATGACTCGCTCAGCTTCGTGACTGTCTTGTCGTGACCAAAGTGTCCTGCCAATCCTCTGTTGTGCTTCTCTTTCAACAAGTTCTCCCTCATGGAGGAATTTGGAATACACAGTTGATTGCCTTTGAACAACCATCCGTCCTAGATCACGTACTCTATCCACTAACTTCTGTCTCTGAGAACTGGATTCTCAGCTGCCTCAGATGCTTCCTTAAAGTCTGAATCATTTGCATACATGTCCTTAAGATCATCAAAGCCTAACGTCCTGACTTTGGATTCCTGCATCAACAAACTTTTCCTGCTCAAAGCATCAACCACTTTGTTAGCAGTACCCGAAATATGTTTAATTACAAATGTAAAATTCTGCATGTATTCTACCCATTTAACATGCCTCTGATTCAACTTTTCTTGTTGAGTCACAAATTGTAATGCATGGTTATCACTATATAAAACAAATTCTGTTGGAATCAAATAGTGCCTCCATTTCTTTAATGCATGTATGATGGCATAAAATTATTTATCATACGTGGATTACTTTTCTTTTGCCTCATTCAGCTTCTCGCTGAAATATGCAATCGGCTTGTCTTCCTGGCTCAAGACTGCTCCTATGGCAACCCCACTTGCATCACATTTTACCTGAAATGTTTTCTGAAAATCTGGCAACACCAACACCGGTTGTTCCGTAATATTTCGTTTCAATAAATTGAAACTCTTCTCAGCCTCTTCCGTCCAGTGAAAAGATTTATGTCTTTTCTTCACTATGTCCATCATTGTTGCACTAATCCCACTGAAATTTCTAATGAATTTTCGGTAGAAACTAGCCAGTCCATGAAAACTCACCTCAAATACGTTCCTTGGTGATGGCTAATTCTTGATTACCTCCACCTTATCTGGATCCATCCTCAATTCATTTGTAGATATAACAAACCCCAAATAAATGACTTATGTCTTCATGAATGAGGACTTCTTCATGTTTATCAACAACTTTTCTTGTTGTAATCTCTTCATCACAATAGCCAAATGCTTCAAATGCTTAGCCTTTGTCTTGCTGAAAATCAATATGTCATGCAGATACACGATGACAAATTTCCCAATGAACTCCTTCAGGACTTCATTCATCAACCTCATAAAGGTACTTGGTGCATTCGTCAAGCCAAATGGCATGACAAGCCATTCATACAAACCTTCATTTGTCTTGAATGTTGTCTTACATTCATCACCTTCTCTCATACGAATCTCATGATATCCACTCTTCAAATCTATTTTTGAAAAAACAATTGCTCCACTTAAGCAATCCATCAAATCATCCATTCTTGGCAATGGAAATCTATACCTGATAGTTATCTTGTTGATGGCTCTTGAATCAGTGCACATCCTCTAGCCTCAGTCTTTCTTTGGACTGAGTACTGTCGGAACAACACACGGACTCAAGCTTTCCCTAACCAAACCTTTGTCCAACAACTCCTGGACCTGCCTTTTAACTTATTCATTCTCCTGCGGTGTCAACCTGTACGCGGCTTTGTTTGGAAAACTAGCTCCTGGTATGAGGTCAATATGATGACTCACACTCCTCATCAGTGGTAACGAACGAGGTAGTTTGTCCACTACAATATCAACGAACTCTTCCAGCAGTTCCTGAACTTCTTCTGGCAAATCGTCCACTCTTGTGCTAGTCAGAACAATCCTCGACTTTCTAACCACAAAGAATTGTGGATCCTCCTTCTTCTTAACTTCTGTAAGAAGTGCCTTCCCACTCATGAGAAGTACTCTGTTGCTCACTTCCGGTTTCACTTCTTTATCCTCAATTGGATGCAACATATGGGTTCTCCCATTCTTCTTCAAGGTATATGTGTTCATCCTCCCATCATGAATTACATTCCTATCATATTGCCATGGTCTACCCAACAATAAATGACAAACATCCATAGGAATGACATCACATAAAATTTTATCATTATATCCTCCTATTTTAATGTCAACTAAGCACTGTTTTGTGACACATTTACCTGATGTCCCTTCTGTAGCCATGAAAATTTGTATGGAATCGGATGATCAGTTGTCTCCAGCTCCATCTTTTCTACCATCTCGGTTGAAACAAGATTGTTAGTGCTTCCTCTATCCACAATAACCTTGCATGCCCAACCCTTGGTCTTGCAAGCAGTCCTAAAAAGACTATTCCTCTGCGTTGAATTTTCCATCTCCTTCTTTGGCATCAAAAGGACCTTCCACATCACCAGTGATATTCCACCTTCAGCGTATTCAGCCTCAACTTCTCGCCTCTGTGCCTCGGCGATGTGAGTCTCTCCTGTTTCTTTCTTTTTCTCTAGACACTCGAACAACCTGTGCCCATTTTTTCCACATGTGAAGCATTTGCTTACTCCACCTCTTCCTCTTCCTCTACCTATGGTATGAGGAAACCTATCATTATCAGCATATCCTCCTCTCTGTTCGTTATGTTGTCTTTGCTATTTAACATATGGCCCTCTCTGTGAGGTTCCACCTCTTTCAACTTTTCCCTGAGGTTTCTTCCATTCCTCCTTGGGCTTATGGATTCTTTCTTGGGAAACTGCCTTGCCTCTGGGCTGACTTCTGCCTCGACCCCTCTGACTTTGTTTACAACTCATCTTCTCCTCAGCTTTCAGAGCCATTTGGTAAGCATCCTCCACCATTCAGATGGTCTCCATACTTATTTCATCCTGAATTTCATACCTCAGGCCATTCATATACATAGCCACCTTTTCGTCATTGCTTTCACGATGATCTGCTCTGATATTCAACCTGTAAAATTCCTCAGTATACTCCTTCACTGTCATCAGCTTCTGTCTCAGGTTCTGCATCCTCCTGAATAGAGAAATTTGATAATCCCTGGGAATGAATTTTTCCTTCATCTTTGCAATCATCCTGTCCCAGCTCTTAATTTTATGCTTGCCTTGGCAACGCCTGTCAGCTTGTAGTTCATCCCACCATAAGGTTTCATGTCCTTTCAATATCGTAACAGCATGCCTGACCTTCTTATCCTCTTCGATATCTTCATAATCGAAGTAGGTGTCAAGAGCTCTAATCCAATCTAGAATCTCTTCCACATCTAGATTTCCCTCATAAACTGGAACGTCCATTTTCACCTTTGTACTCATTCTTGCAACAGCTTTTAGTAAGCGTTCACTTGCTGCATCTTCCTCTGGGACTTATTCTTATCTATTTCCAACATCACCTTCACCCTCGGATTCACTGGTATCTCCTACATCAGCTTTGCACCTTCATGATGTCTCCATGTCCTCCATTCTGGCATGAAGATATCATATTTCTCTCTCCATGTCTGGATTCTTCCCTTGCCTACCTCTTTCTCTGGACAATTCCCTTTCCTCCTCTGGATTGGGTGATTGTCTACCCCTTCTCCTTGGCGGCATGGTGAACTCTCCTTGTCCTCTGCTACAGAAAGCAAAGAATATTTTCTAAGCTCTGATACCACTTGATGGCAGGGCGCACCACCCAGATGGCACGTCTGCTCACAGGACCCTTCTCCTTCCTCGACTCGAAGAACTTTGAAGTTCTCCTATTTCCCTATCGGGAAATTTTCCTCCCACGGGAAACTCTTCGAGGTCTCCCTTCTTTCTATCGAGATTACCTCTATCGGGGTTTTGAAACTGGCAATGTTCTGGTGGGTTGAATTCCCAATCCCCGATTTCCTGATGCACTCCTTTACACGTTAGCCCCTGCTATGCGCTCTACACCATATGACCGTCAACTCGTGACCCCAACCTTATCCCTAATCGGGGTTTGGGGTTTTGCGAGTCGAAATACGCCAAAACTCTTAACAACGGAATCCTTGATTTCCTGATGAGTTTTGACCTCTGTCCAGTTGACAACTGGCTCCCGCACTACGGTGCTCCTCTCAGTCCCGCCTATGGCTGACAATTATTTTCCACCAATCGGGGTTTCGCGGATCACAATTTCACAATGCACGAACCATTTGTCACTGGAATCCCCGATATCCCGATGAACTCTGAATGTCGATGGATTGACTCCTTGTTGGGATTTCCCCGATGATACCGATGGTTGCCACGCATCCTGCCAGATGGACGGTCCTGATTCTGTCAGGATTTCGAGACCTTTGGTGTCCCGGTTCCTTCGACCTTAAGAAATCTGATTCCCCAATATTCTGCCACCTGTCCTCCACTAGCTTTGACTGCGGCCCACACACTCCCGTCGGGATTTTGCATTTCTCGATTTCACAGGGTCTGTGTATCTCATCTTCACAACTCCCGATATGCCAAACCCCGACGCTTTTGGATCTCCTGGCACGCGTACTCCGAATGAACGGTTCATATCTTGTCGGGAAATCACGGATCACGATTCCATAAGACAAGATTTCCTTGTACTCGAAACCTCTGATGTGCCGAACCCTGACTCCTCGGGATCTCTCGACACGCGTCTTAGCTGATGGACTATCCTGAGCTCGTCGGGATATCGCGTATCATGGTATCGCAATACTCGTTGCACAAATTTGGAACTTTAACTTACGAACACCCGATACATGATACCACGTGTGGATCTGACGATCTACGTGACTTAGATCGATGGCTCTACCCCCCTGAGCTTTGAACCTCCTTGCACCTCCGTGAGATCTGACAACCCATGGAACTTCACAAAATCTCCTCAGAGGATTTCGACCATCCATTCGTTCTTCCCTCTATAAATTCACGAGACGACTAAAGGTCTCCTTACGAGACTTGTTCGCCTACTTGGTCAACCTGCGATGCACTTGTAACTTCAATTCTCACTTGTCTATGCTATTCTTCAACAACTCAGAGACCTATCCTTCCTGAGCTTCTCACATTTCAACCTCAAAGAGGTCCTCTGCACGCTCTCCTTGCGGCAGTTCTCAACACGTCTAGGTGTTGAGTTCTTTGACTCTGCGCACACCTGCAGCAACAATCCTTCAATACTTCTCTCCGTTCATGACTGAGACTCTCCTTAGCCTGCGCACTCCTTGCACGACTCGTATAACTCGAATTCACTCCTGGGTGAATGAGAACAAGAGTTAACTATCTGAGCCTTCTGTCAACGCACTCCTTGCGGACAACTCCAACTGCACTCCTTGTAGGAATCCTTGCTCAGATAAAGAAACCACTGTAACTCATTCCACTTCTTATCAGATTTCAACCTCAACACCTGAAATCATACACACAGCATAATACCAAATGCATAACAGGAAGTAAATACTCGTAAGTAGAGCATTCAACACACATACACAGAGAATAACACAATGGCCATCAATCTGAATCAACTCTTCTATTAATTCAAGATCTGTACATGGGTGTTCTTCTACAATTCTCTACTACTCTCCTATGCTCTGGATTCTTCTAACTCTCCTTGAATTGATAATAATACAACAATACAATGAGGGTGTCTATTTTCGGTTTTCCCTCTTTCTTCTAAAACTATCTAATCTAGTATTCAATTCTACCTACTTACATTTACTGCTATAAATGCCTCTGTCTATCTCAGATGAGAGCGTATGGCTCGAGGTCTGATTAAATTTTACCAAGGCACCTTCAATAAATGACCTCATTTATGCTTGGCGCATCAGCTTTAAGAAAAATTCAAAAAAAACTTGCGCTGGACATTACCAGCTGACTTCCTGCTTCCACATTGCCTTTCTTGTCGTGAGGGATTCTCCTACATCATGAATCCTCAACATTGCCTGATGGGGAAGAGGAAGGACATGCACTAACATATTGTCCATCCAACCATCCCTGAGATACACAAGAGACACTAGCCTTATCAGACTACTCTAAATAGGCATCTATTGTTGCATTCACATGCATCTCCTCATCCTCATTGTCATAGTGCACCTCAACAATGTGCACAATCCCTTTACCCCTGCATCAATGATCTAGCCTCCAAGTCATTTTGCAATTTTATAAAAGCTCCCTGCATCTAATGGGTGTAGGCTCCATCTGTGCTCCTGTAAATCCACTAGTTGGTAATGATGTATCTACCTCCTTATCTGATTTTCCCCATAGGCTGATAGGAAAACCATCTCTGATACCACTGAAATATCCTTGATCTAGTGGATCTATATATCTATTGTTGAACTACAATTTTGGCTACTAAATCTGATACTTTGGGGGGTTTCTGACTTTGTTTGAGTTACTGTGTGAAGAAGCTCGATGATTTTTTCATGTGTGTTCCAGTTTACTATGTGTTTATTAGTATAAGACAATGCATGCGAAATAAGGACAACACGACTCATTGATATATATATATAATGCTGAAAAAGAAGCAAATACAATAATAACTGGAAGCAGATATGATAAGCGTCAGTCAGATCTCATGGATCATCATTGGAATAAAAAATAATAGATAAGAAATACTCGTGACCATAAGAATAGGTGATGGTCTATGCATGCATGGATAGATAAAAAAAAAGAAATCTGGCAGCTCATGGTAACTGTTGTAGAATCCAAAAAACTTGCCCTGATGGAGATAGCCATCATAATGAGCTAGAAATTATCTCAAAATATGTGCCCTAGCCTCTAGACTGATCCTGATGACTTTTGAACTGAAGATCCAAGCTATTAAGCTCTGGATGTCACCCCCTAGGGTTTTCCGCACCTCCTGGGCTCAATGATTGCACCCTAGAGATTCCACTAGTAGAATCAGATGATTTATAGCTCAAAACGATCATCCTCATCTCCTATGTAATGTTTCGAAAGCAATTCCTAAGTTCTGTGCTAGAATGTCCCTGGAACCCCAAATGTGCATCCCTGAGAGTTGTTCCCTAAATGACTTTTTTTGCTTTTCAAAATATTCCACCATCGAAAAATGACGAAAGGTGGCTCAATTGGTATTCCATGGATAAATCTCTAATGGGTCGGAAGGAATTGACCATATATGAATTGTCTCAAGCAGTCGTACAAACCCTCTCTCAATAACTTGCTCCCTCATCGGTTGAGTTGCAAAATCAATGAAATGGGCATTGTAATGCATGGTGAAATACCTGGATGGTATCTCTGATATGCTAGGGTGCATCTCTCAACACTGAAACCGGTCAATGGTGGTGGTTTCCTCCATAAATCCACAAAACAAAAAGGGGGTCGATTTCCTCCTTCTCTGCAAATACCTCAACATCAAATCATAATATAATCATGAATTAGGTTGCTTTACCCTTCCTTTATAGCTTCCCAAAACCCTAATTCGTTGTTTACCTTTTCCCTCCAAGTGACTTTTACTTTATTTTATTATTCCTTGATTAAATCACTTAATTAATTAATTAATTAACCATTTTACCTCTAAAAATTGATTTATCCATCCTGATGACTTCTCCAGCCACTGAAAGTCAATTCTCATCATATTATCTTGTAATTCTCTTCCTCCTAATTCCGATGGGCTATTACACTAATAGGTTAAATTAAGATATGACCCATAATAACTCAAAATTATAGAAATCGTTAGAATCCAATAGAATCAAAGCCAAGCTTTGTGGAATGGATATTGATGATGAACGATGCAATTCAAGACCATTAAAGCCCCTCAATATCTCTCGAACTCTTTTTTAGGGACCTAACCCCTTACATAGGTATAATAATATATTCCGATGTAATAAAGGTCAATATTAATAAGGCCTAGCAATAAGGAAGGATGAGTTGAATGTAAGAAGACCTAATAGAAGCTTCTGCTTCTAGAAGGCTCTTCTTCTAGATGGTTCTTTTGATAGACATATTTAGTATAAATAGGAGTCTAGCCTATGAGAACTTTTTCATTGGATATTATTGTAATAAATCTCTTCTCGACTGGAGGTTTCCCCCTCAAAGAGGCAAGTGAACATTGCTCTCAGTAAAAAAAGTGCTCTTTATGGTGTTATTCTGTTATCATTTTGGTATTATTGTGGTGTTGTTCTGGTTATATTGTTGTTCATATGCCATTTCTATCATTTTGTTTCTGTTCTGCATACTTTTTATATCTGGAATATTACAAGTGGTATGAGAGCACTTTCCTCGGCAGAAAAATGTGGGTAATTTTTTTTTCAGGGTAGAGATGTATTCTGACGTCTTTAATCTACATAGATATGTCATTATGCACATAAACCTACAATCAGGGATTCATACATGCAGGAAATACAAGTGGTACTTAAGTGAAAATATGTTGGCCACCCTTGTAACCCTTGTTGGTACCCCTTTGAGTGGTAGCGCATCAGACAACACCTGTATACGGATCGACCTAGATTTCCTAAAGCCCTCTTTACATAAACCAATTGGCTGCCTGACTGCTATAGTGTCACCGAGAACAACACTCAGGAAGATACTCTCTAGTACCTGGGTAATCAGGTAGTATGGCTAAGGGAACGGTCTACCCACTTTAGTTGGTTCCTTGAGATATTGGGCCGAGTACTACTGTTGGACCCCACACATATAGATATATAGCACAGGGAAAACCCTTGTCTATAGAACCCTTGAATACCTATCCTTTGGGGATGGAAACAAAAAAAAAAAAAACAAACAAGATCTATTTCTGTGCAACTATGACTCCTGCATTCGAGTTTCCAAATCACTACACATTTTTTCTTGATCAAGAATTTGGGAATTTCATCACTACAATATTCTTCATACTGGAGTATAACTCCGCAGGTGTAAGAAAAAAGAAAAAAAAAAGTCTGGATTTTGTTGCACCATTATTTGAGACCTATTTCATTGGATTTGTCTCTTCTCCCTTATCACATTGATACCTATCATTTTTCAACAAATATGTTTACCCCACCCGCCTCTTTTTTGGTTCCCTCATCATCATAGCCCATACCCATAGCCAAGACTTGGAGGCTCACTTCACTACCTTGCAATCCAATTTCACAGAGACCCAACAAGAAGTGAGAAAACTCAGTGACAATATTGCCACCATCAATAAAAACATTTATTTTTCCATCGTTGCCTCAATTGAGGAACTCAAATAAGACCTAAAACAAGACATTACTACCCATTTTGAATGTGTCATCTCGATGATCTGCAACAAGTTACATATCCTGCTTTATATGACCCACCTTTGCATACCAAAGCTAAAACTTCCTCTCATTCCCATAATTTTCATCCCCATCACATTCAGTGTGACCTACGCCTTCCATGTGTGGATGTGGCCAAATTTGATGGCTCAAATCCCACTGGTTGGGTAACTCAAATGGAACATTATTTCTCTTTGTACAACATTACAGATGATTTGGCCAAACTACGGTATGGTTTTATCCATCTAGATCAAGAACATTGGCAATGGTGGCAATGGAGAAAAACTTCCCATCAAGGGTATGTTGCTTGGACACACTTTGTGGAAGAGATTTATGAATTCTTTGACACTGACACCAACCATTTAGGCCATTTGAAATAGTTGAACCAATCTGGAACCGTGGAAGACTTTATAGATTCTTTTGAGCAACTGGATTTTCGTACAGAGGGCATGTATGATTCTTTTTTTTGATAATTTTTTATCAGTGGCCTCAAGGATGAGATTCATGCCCATGTCCTCATGGCTCGGCCTCAGAGTTGGGTGGAGGCTACTAAAAGAGCTAAGGAAGCAGAACAGGTTGTCTCTTCTCAAAACAAGAAACCCTCCTTCATTCCTCGCACTAAACCAATAAATCCCACTCCTCCTTCTACTCCACTAAAGATCCAAAAATTGAGCAGGGTTGAAATGGATGAATGCCAACTCAAAGGCCTTTGTTATAATTGTGATGACAAATATTTTCCGGGACACAAGTGTAAGGAACAAAATCTTTTTATGGCCATCTCGGAGGATTTTTTGGAAGAGGAGGTTAAGGCTCCCCTTGTGTCTGATTCACCTGAACCCACTGACATAACCCTTCCCTCAGACTCTCCCAAAGTAGAACCAGTCATTTCCCTAAATTCTCTCACTGGCTTCTCTTCTCCCCAAACCCTCAATCTAATTGGTTACATCAAGCATCAGAAGGTCATGATTCTTGTTGATAGTGGAAGCACCCATAAATTTTTTCATCGCTGCATTGCCCAAGAAACTCATTTCTATATCCATGAAGTCAATAATTTCCAAATAATGATTTCCAATGGCACCTCCATGAAATGTGGAGGGTGTTGTAAAAATGTGCATCTCCAAATTGGTGACTACCACCTGGAATCTCATATGTTTTCTATCAACATGGGCGATTGTGACATTGTGTTGGGTGCATACTGACTAAGGACTTTGGGTCCCATTCTCATGGATTTTAAGGAATTAACCATGCAATTCAACCAGGAGGGCCACTATTATAAGTTCCAAGGAATCACCTTCAGTTCACCTGAGATCATTAGTTCCCATTGCATGGACAAGCTACTGAAAAAAAGTCATTATGGTGTTATTGCCCAACTCCATGCCATACAAGAAACTGAGACACCCTCTGTGCCGCAATACCTCCAATCCTCCCTCTCTAAACATCAAGTGGTATTTTCCACTCCCTAGGCACTCCCTCCTTCCAATGGTGTTTATGATCATTTCATTCCCTTTGTCCCAGGAAGCGTTCCTCCCAATATCCATCCCTATCATCACCCCTTTTACCAAAAAAAATAAATTGAGAAAGTGGTTCAAGAACTTCTTAATGGAGGCATTAGCCGCCCTAGTATGATCCCGTACTTTTCTCCTATGGTCATGGTCCTTAAGAAAGAAGGTTCTTGGCGCATGTGTCCTGAGTTTCGTGCCCTCAACAAACTCACCATTAAATACAAATTTCCCATTCCTGTCATTGATGACCTCTTGGATGAATTGAGTGGTGCTCAGTTCTTTACTAAACTTGATCTTCATTATAGCTACCACCAGATCCGTATGAAAGAGGAATACATTCTTAAGACTTACTTTAGAACTCATGAGGGCCACTATGAATTTTTGGTCATGCCCTTTGGCTTGTGTAATTCCCCCTCTACCTTCCAAAGAGTCATGAATCATGTCTTTCGTCCTTTCCTCTATCATTTTGTCTTAGTTTTCTTTGATGATATCCTCATCTATAGAAAAACCTGGAAAGACAATCTTCTTCATGTGGATCGAGTTCTCCATCTACTCTCTCAGCACCAACATTTTCTGAAAAAATATAAGTGTGCTCTTGGCGCCTCAGAAGTCAAGTACTTGGGTCATCTTGTTGGAAAGACGATGTCAGGGTGGATCCTAAAAAGATTGAATCTATGCAAGACTGGCCACACCCAAAGACTCTCAAAATCTTGTGTGTATTTATGGGCTTAACAGGTTATTATCAGAAGTTTGTTAAGAATTATGGAAATATTGTGGCACCTCTCCTTGCACTCCTTAAAAAGAATTCTTTCACTTGGACTCCAACATTTTCTTAGGCTTTTCAAACCTTGAATATGGCCTTGTAAACCACTCCAATCTTGGCCCTTCATGATTTCACAAAGACCTTTGTCCTGGAATGTGATGCTTCAGGGAAAGGAATTGGCACTGTCCTTATGCAAGAGGGTCGGCCTTTGGCCTTTACCAACAAACAATTGTTTGAATGAAATTTGGGCAAATCAATCTATGAAAAGGAAATGTTGTCTATTATGTATGGCATTGATCTTTGGCACCCTTATATATTTGGGCAATGCTACCAAATTAAGACATATCATCAAAGCCTCAAGTGTTTTCTGGAACAAAGCATTTCCTCCCCAGAGAAACAAAAATGGGTGACTAAGCTATTTGGATATGATTATGAGATTATTTAAAGGAAAGAAAAATACAATGTGGTTGCAGATGCAGTTTCCCGAAAATATGAAGCTGAAGGGTCCCTTTTTTCTCTCTCCTTCATTATATCAGATTGGCTCCAAGCCGTTCGCCAGGAATGGCTACATGATCCCAAAAGTTTGAATCTGATACAAAAATTACAGTCCGATTCTCCAGTTTCCCCAGGGAACTCTTGGCTCCATGATGAGCTTTGATACAAAGGTTGTTTGTATTTAAGTAAACAATCAAAACTTAAATCCATGGTAGTTTATGAGCTTCATGCTACACCCATATCTGGGCACTCCAGGTTTACCAAAACCTATGACAGGGTCAAACATTATTTTTTCTGGGATGGTATGAAACAAGACGTTCATAATTTTATGGCTGAATGTGATGTGTGTCAACGTAACAAGGGAAAAATAGTCAAATCTCCTACCACACTACAACCACTTTTGATTCCACCTGCTATTTGGTGGGATATCTCTATGGATTTTGTCATAGGCTTACCTAAATAGGGCAATAAATCAGTCATCATGGTGGTAGTTGATCACCTTTACAAGTATGCTCATTTATGTGCTCTTCAACACCCATTTACAACATCCACTATGGCTCAAATTTTCATGGCTCAGGTCTTCAATCTTCATGGCATGCTGCATTCTATTTTTTATGATCGCGACACAACTTTCACTAGCAATTTTTGGCAAGAACTATTCCATATACAAGGCACCCAATTGCATCTCAGCACAAATTATCATCCCCAGATGGATGGTCAAACTAAAGTTGTCAGCAAATGTTTGGAAACATATTTGAGGTGTTTTTCATCGAAAAAGAAAAATTAGTGAGCTCAATGGTTACCCCTAGTTGAAAGGTGGTACAACACTTCATACCATAAAACTACCCACATGACTCCTTTTGAAGTGGTATATGGACAAAATCCACCTTCAGTTCTCTCATATTTACCAGGTGTCTCAAAAGTCCAGGCCATTGACCAAACACTTACAGTTCGAGATGATATTCTCTATATCCTCAAAGAGAATTTGGTCGTGGCACAGAATCACATGAAGAAACAAGTAGATCAAGGTCACTCTAAACGTCAATTTGCAGAAGGGGATCAAGTGTTTCTTGGACTGCAACCTTACAAGCAAAATTCCCTTAAGGCCAACCATTGTCAGACGTTGGCGCCTAGATTTTATGGTGCTTATACCATTCTCAAGAGTGTGGGACAGGTGGCCTATTAGTTATCTTTTCCCAATCATTCTAAGCTACATCCTATTTTTCATGTTTCATTCTTAAAGAAGGTGATTTAAACTAAGTGCCAAACTCAAACCAACCTTCCTGAGTTGGATGAAGAAGGATCCATTTGGATATAGACACAAGTAGTTTTAGACCAGTGTGAGTGTTGCCTACGGCAGTGAACCATCAAGGAAGTGTTAATCCAGTGGAAAGATACAACCCCAGCATATGCCACTTGGGAACCAACTACCATTCTATAGCAATTTCCACATCTCAAGCCTTGAGGACAAGGATTTTTTTAAGGGGGAGGACATATTAGGGACCTAACCCCTCAAATAGGTAGAATAATATATTCCGATGTAATATAGTTCAATATTAATAAGGCCTAGCAATAAGAAAGAATAAGTCGAATGTAAGAAGACCTAATAGAAGCTTCCACTTCTAGAAGGATATTCCTCTAGATGGTTCTTTTGATAGACATATTTAGTATAAATAGGAGTCGGGGGTATGGGAAATTTTTCCTTGGATATCATTGTAATAGAGCTCTGCTCGACTGGAGGTTTCCCCCTCGAAGAGGTAAGTGAACATTTCTCTCAGTAGTCAAAGTGCTCTTTCTGGTGTTATTCTATTATCATTTCGGTATTATTGTGGTGTTGTTTTGGTTATATTGTTTTTCATATGCATTTTTATCATTTTATTTTTGTTCTGCATACTTTTTATATCTGGAATATAACACTCTCTATCACCCCTATCTGGCTACTTTGGTAAGAATAACACTTTGTAATGTTATAATGTCCCCAAATGGGGACATTACACAACCCTGGTCATAGGAAACTTGAAAAGAATACAGTGTGGAACCAAAATTGGCAATATAATAATGCACTGACACCTCGCACAAATCTTGGAATGAATACAAAGGAAATTGCAAACTCTATTCTCAATCGACTTCAAGTGGGTGAGAAGGAATACAAATTCCCTGATAGATATGTTAGCCAATGAGGGAGAAAACCAAGAAGGCAAGATTCTAGACATGGCATGGACACAAGTCATAGTGGGTCTACTCAGAACTAATAGCAAACAACTGGCTACAAAATACCTTCGTGGAAGTAATAGATGGGAACAAGTCGCACTTGTTTCTAGAGTGGGACCCAAATAGGGTGGGATTCAACCCACATGGCACTTAGACATCATGCTTCAACCTGACATGGCTAGGATAGCAAGGCAGTTTTATGTACAGGATTGAAGGATGGAGAAATATGGGAGCTCTGATGGGATGAACAGGTGTTACAAGGGAAAGTATAAGCCAGTAAGGAGAGCTGAATGTGAGGATGAAATTATGATGATCAATTCATCACAGGATCGAGTATTACCTAATAAGACAAATCACTTGGCTTAGAAAAGGAGAAGAGGGAATATGTTGGCATAGGGGCAGACCTAGGGTTCAACACTACAATAGCCCACCAATAAAACCCTAACTACCATCCCTTTCAGCAACACCTGCGAAGTAGATGAAATCTCACCCGAGGTAGAGGCAGGGGTGGTTGTAGGACTCCAGTGTCTGCAACCTTAGTTGGGACACAGATATGTGATTGTAACACCTCAACATAGCACTTAGAAATTACATTTAGTTAATATTCAATCTTAGTTTACAGTGCAGCTAAACCCTAACAATAGATCAATGCAATATTTATACAAATCCAATAGATTCAAGTACTAAGCATACCAACATAGATCAGATCTAGCATTTATTCACATTATTTAGCACTAAGATACCATATTAGATCCTTCTAATCATACATCAGTGCACTAAGCATTCAATCACATAGACAAGAGAACAACCATAAAGCACATAGCAACCACAACGCAGGATATACGTGGTTCACCCCCACCCTGGGGCTACGTCCACCAACTCTTCTTCTTTATTTATTTATGTCAATATTCTACATGCACAAAGCCATGATATATTACTCCACAGAGGACATGATATCTACACACCTTGCTAGATCCTCCTTCCCTGAATTACATCACAAAGCCTTCCACAGTTTCTTACAATCACTTTCACTTAGCTCTGCAAGTCTCACATAGTATGCACAAAGAAATTACAATTACCACTTGCACTTAGAAATTAACACTTATCACTTATCATCACATACTTGTCCCTCCTTCTATCACATAGATCGAACTACTTCCTACATCACCTAGCTTTCTATTTATACATTACAAAATGGGCCTAAACATGGGTAAACCCATGGGCCAACATCCCCATTCCCATTACATAAGCCCAAAACCCAAAAATCCGTAAAAGGGGTCGAGATCCCGCGATATCTTCTTCGACTTGTGCTATGTATTCAACAGCCTGTCAAAGTCCCAAAAGTATGTCAAACATGACCAAGGATCCTAAAAACTTGGTCAAGGTCCAATAGGCCCCCAACACTCACCTGTGACTCATCCCGAGTCAGTCTGGTCTGGGTAGTTGTGCTTCAAAATATTCGATCTTGGCTCGTGATGCTTCAACCTATTGTTGCGCCAGGGCCTTCTTCTCGGTGAAATCTTGGATGACTTCTTCATTGATAGGTCCCTCTAAACGTTGTTCTACTTCAGTGACTACTTGTTCCATATCTATGCCTCGACCTTCAATCTCCTCAAATAGTTGGCAAGCTTCGTCCTGGACTAGTTGGAGACTTTGAGTCACTTCCATGAATTTTCTGTGAATGGCATGGACCTATTGTTGAGTAGTGCATTGTTCTTGGGATCACTTCATCCTTTCAATTGTTGATAGGATCTTCAACTGCACCTGTATTGTTGATGATTTCTTCTTTGCCTCATGGAGTTGTGACCCCAGTACCTTCAGTTCAATAAATTCAGTGAGTCACTCATAATTCTATGTGCTACGAGAACTTAGCTATTTTCATTCCAGAGCAAATTCTCTGATCCTCTCGACTGCACTCCGGGAAGTGACTTCTCTTTGATCTTGCACATATTGCAGGGTACTTGGCACTATTTGTATCTCGAGGTCTGGGATTCTCTATTGAAGTTGTTGGATAGCTTCCGCAAGATTTTCTATTTGATTTTTCACTAGGTCTTCCTCCTTTTTCTCTAAGCCTGTCATAGAGCGAAGTTCTCTGCTGAAAACTTATTTTGCTCCCACCTGCTCTAAGAGAAAAATCTCTTTCTCTTGCTAGATCTGCGCTTTCTCTTCTTCAAACTTAATTTGGAGGGAATCCTTCTCTTGTTGCACAACTCGACGTTTCTCTATGACTATTTTTTGTACTTGCTTTAGGGCCTATGTGGCATGTTCAGTTTCTTCTTGTGCACGATGAAGGTGAGCTTCGGTTGCATTAGTTAGTCTGCGGAGTTGGGAAATCTCATCTCCCAAATTAGGTGATTCTGATGGTGGGACCACAGTGGATACTATGCGGCTGGATTGAAGGGCCTGGTTTACCCTTCTAAGTTCAGCCTTGATTCTATCATACATCTCCTCCTACTTGGCTTCATGTTTCTGCAAGATGTCCTGCGAGGCATATACTATAGCAACGATGATAAATTCGAAGTCATCTACAGTGAGCACAATATGCATATTAGTCAAGGTGGCTCTAGATTTATTTCGAGAAGTGGGTTTCGTGGGGGAAACCTTCCTTTTATTCAAGATATCAACTTCATCCGCAGGGTCCCTAGGAAGTGTTACTTGGCCTTGCTTCTGTTGTTCCTCTTTTCCATTTGTCTCTTCTACTTCGTCATCACCCCGTCGTCCAGGTGATACTAAAGTAGTTCCTTTCGATGTACTGCTCAAGTTTTGGACCTCTTTGGTCTTCTTCCTTCTACTAGGTCCAGGAAGATCCTTTTCTTCATGAGTGCTATTAGGGATGTCGATTAGTTCAAGGTATGAAATTTCTATGGGTTCTACAGGGATGAGGAGTTCTGTAGACCAATCCTTGGTGATCTCTTCAAGTTCCTCCTCTGTGAGCTTGTAGTATGATTGAAGCTCTTCTTTATGCTCATCTATGCACATAGTGATATAAATGAAGTGTCGATCTGCGCGGAACTTCATGAGGATTCAAAACTGATGCAGGTTGTTTGGCATCATGCGAGGGACAACTTTGATATCCCTCTTCAGTTGGAGATAATAGGTATGAAAGACTGCATTCGAATACCACTGTTTTCCCACATCGCTTGAGTACCAGAGCATGGTGAACTTTGAATCAAATGTCTTGAATGGTTTGATGTCCAGGAAGGTTGCACCTTCTAGCATTTCCCAAGTGGTAAATGAGATGAGGCTCAGGAGCCAGCTAAATTTGAACTCATACCCCTGATCCTAAGCTTCGCGACAATCTAATTCTAGCTGGTTGACCAAGTACTTTGCCCAGTTCACTTGGAGTCCTTCTACACATTTCCCAGCTAGGTCAACAACAAATCATGTGACTTGTGTAGGTTGGTTCATCCTCACTGGCTTCCCTACAATCAGCTGGTAGGCCAGGCGCATTGTGCCATTATGGATGGAAGCTACCTTGTATCCTCACATTCCCTTTTCTACATCGCCGTAAGTGTCCTTAATTCTCTGTGCCAGGGCGTGGTCAGAAGCCTTCCCTGGGTAGAAGTCTTGCAAGTTAGGTCCTTGCATGCTCAATCCGGTGATCCTATGGATCAACATCGGATCAACTATGATGCATCTATCTAGAGATAGATAGCTGCCATGGTAACATGATAGAAAGATATTAACACACACGTTAACCTTCTGGTGCCTTCCAAAGTGTCGGATCTTAATTACATTCAAGAGGGTGGACTGCGTGAGGTTCAAAGTCCATGGTTGGCAGATTATTTTTGAGTTCTTCCCCTTTGTCCTGGTCATATACTTGTAAGGAGAAAGCATGCTATAATTCTTGCAGTCACCTAGGTTGAAGTCGCTGAACTTCAATGTCACAATCTTATATTGCTGCATTCTGACTGCATGTATCCCCTTTGGGAGGTATGCATTAACCATGGTGTAATCAAAGTCCCTTGGGACACTGTCACGATTCACCGTGTCATCTAGAGGTGGGATGTAGTCGAGTAAGATGGTAGGGATTAACTTCATGTTTGATAGATCATCTATGTACTTGGTTCTCTTCTCTGCTGTCGGTTGGGATGGTCAAGATCCGTGAGTAGTTGACGGAGAGGCTTGCACTCCTCGCATCGATGAAGCTTGAACTCCTATGGACATAACTCTTTCAACCATCAGATCAATTAAAAATTTCTCGAATGACTTCTCCACAATGCTGAGCTCATTCGACATGCATGTTCTCAATCGAAAAAATTGGGTGGATGGATGAGTGCTCAAAGAAATAGAATCGATGTCGATCTTACTAAGCACAACGCGGTAGAAATGGGTTCTCTTGTTAGCTCTAATACAATTCAAAAAAGTGTTCTCGGTGCAACAATCGACGGACTAAGTAGACACGAAGTAACATATATATCCAATGGATAATAAGTTTTCCATCAATGCAGTTATGTCTGTTGCGGTGTAGGCCCAATGGTCCGATGGCAATATTTCGGGTCATAACTGTTGTTCTAACTGATCCAGATTATTTTCGGTACGAAATGAGATCAGAGATATAATAAAGAAATGCACAGAGATATCATAGATATTAAATAATATAACAGAAATATACTAGAGATGAAACCATAAACACAGATATATAGTAATACACAATTTCTATTAATGAAATAAATGTACAGAGACTGTAAAAATACAGAGTGAAAGACTCGCTAGAATGGTGGCAACTTATCTCTTAGAAGAGATGTGATGGCTACTCGCATTCGCAAGAAGATGATTACAATGAGGCTCTGAAGGCCTTTTTACAATAAACGGGAATGCCAAAAACCCTAGAAATCCAAAAACCTAACCCTAGGAGATGAAGCACCAAAAGTCATGTGGGCCCCGTTTGGGTAAGTTAGTACATCAACTTCTCGGGGTCGTAACTTTTGCATATGATCTCCGTTTTAGGTGTATGATAGCTTGTTGGAAAGGTATCTTCGAGAAGATTCATTTTGGGGGGATAATTATGCCTTTATATTACACTGAGAACCTAGATCTCGAAAACCCTTCATTTAGGCCCTCGAAATGGCCCCGGAAGTTAAAACCTGCTAAAAATAGTAATTTGCCAAAATTGCCATAAAATTGTTTTGAGCCAGCCGGAAAAGGTGGGTGGACATCGATATCCACCTAGATCAATCCTCCCTCCTTAGGAATAAATGTTCTCCATTGTGTTGAGTTCCCCGGGGAGAGGGAAAAGCATTTGTTGGATCTGTATCTTGGTGAGCTACTTGTATTGTTGGAGACGTTGTGCTGCTTAGTTTGTGGAAGTCTATCCTAAAACTGTTGAAGCTGAGGCTATTCAAAAAGTTGAACTACATGAGAGGAAGGTGTGAAAAAGGAATCTTCATGATTTTCTGCAACCTTGTCGACTTGCTTCTGTTGGATAGAAGGTGCATGGGGCGAGGATATAGTGGTTGCAGTGTCCTTTTGTTCCCCTTTTGAACAAATTATGAAGAAGCTGAATTTTGTAGTATGAGATACTACCTTGCAACACTTTTTAGGTGGAACAATAGTTGGAACTACCTCTGGTATTCTATAGAGATGACCCCCCAAAGTAATAATGACACTACGAGGTTGAGACTCATAAAAAACATGGCTTCTCCACATATATGGTTGGCCTAAGAGAGCATCACATACATCCAGTGGGGAAACATCACATAATACCTCATCCTTGAAGGGTTGGATGCCATATGATAATCGATATTGTTAGTTGACATGGAGATATCATCCTTGCTGAAGCCACCTAATGTTGTATGGTTGTGGGAGTGGTGTTGTCGACAATCCCAACTATTTCATGACCTCTATTGAGATGAGGTTTTTCTGGCTTCCGCTATCAACAATAAAATGCAGTGGGGTCCCCTTCACCCACATATGTGAATGAAAAAGGTGTTCCCCCTCTTTAGGATCTGTTTGTTCTTCTGGTTGAATTGTTGCGGTCACGACAATAATAGTGGGGTATATGTCAATGATTTGTCCTTTACCAGTATTTTCAGAATCAGATTTTGAATCAGGGTTCAACTCCTTGTCTTTGATCTCGGCCACCAATGACTTTTTTTAGTGACATTCATTGGTTTTGTGCCAAGGGATTTTATGGAAATCACACCATTTTCCGGTGTCCTTCTTTGTCTTCCAGTGACCCTTATTCTCTTGTGTCTTGGACTGGTTTTTGGGAGACTGTTTGTTAGGGTGATCCGGATTATTTTCGGCATGAAATGAGAGCGGAGATATAATAAAGAAATGCACAGAGATATTGCAGATATTCAATAATATAACAGAAATGTATCAGAGATGTAACCATAAACACAGA